>OX419587.1:10302410-10861959 GCA_948473455.1 Teleiodes luculella
GTGTCAAATATCTTCAATATTTCCTTGCATGCACGTTGCACTTTTGTACCTATTGTTTGTGATGCAGATTCATTTGGAATTTTGGAATGTAATATCGTGTTAAGAACCTCCTAAAAGTAAGTATAAAAATGTACGCTTTAAAGAAATTGAAATAAATTACACATAACAAATAGATAGGTAGATATGATAAGGTGTAGTAATGTATGTGCGTGCATGGAAGCGTCTGTACGAAGGGGCGGTGCGGTGCGCGAAGATGCGCGGGAGTTGGGCTGATGAAATGGTCATGATGATGATGGCACGATGGCGCATCGCCGAGCATCGCGCCAAGCCGCGATATTTAGTTCACTGCCGACGATTTTAGAATAAGCTACGTATAACGACACTCAGTAGACATTTGTTTTATAATTTTCTGACAAGTTATTTAGAGACCTCCCGCCATAGCGTTACACTTAGAAATTTAGGGTCGACGATTCGTGCAATAATTTATCCACTGTTCAATGTAATGATACATATTAAATTATTCTATCTACGTTAAAATATATGCTCAATTTTTTCGACTGACCAACTGTAAAAATATATTTGGTAAACGATTGTGTAATATGAATAAGACTTTGATGTAGGTTCGTAATAATTGCCGACTGCTCCTTACGTTTTAGCAATTGTATCTAGAGCAAATTCATCGTACGGGAGGCAGACAGTGTTGAACGCGTGTTGAACAATCGAGACTGAGCAGTTGGCGCGCCACGAATCTGCACCATGATCCGGTTAATATTCACATTTCCGTTGGACGATCAATGTATAAAACGTAGTTGGTTATTGTAAATATTATACGAAATTGATTTTGAAAATTCGGAGAGACGTAGTACCACGACCACGAGATATCGCACGCGAATAGGTACGCAACTACATTGTGGTAGGCTACATAGGTTTTATAATACCTTACTCGATCCTACTTCTGTTATTGTCAATCTTCAGACTCTACACTTACCCTACTAGCTCAACGACCCGAAGTGTCTTGGACTCCGAAAGTATTTAATTAACCAAAATAAATAATATCAGCGCGCATATAGTTTGACTCGTGTATAAAAAGGCGAATAATGTAAAGGATACAAAAGTAATAGACATAGCTCAAACCATGTGATATCTAGTCTTTTTCCATTAAAATTACTTATCCTTCCTTAACTTACTAAATATTGCATTAGACGTAATAAGTCGCCATCCGCTTGGTTCAAAGCGGCAATAGTAGTACCTACGTAATCGATAAAACCGACATATTGGTCAAGTTCGCGCGCGGACTGTCGGAGCACTCTCACCATACGAGCACTTAACTATTTATAATTATTTATTTATACATAAAAATCCAAAAACAAAATTACAACGTTAATAGCATTTCGAAACATAGCCTAAAGTCATTCGACATTTTCTATAGACTAAAATGAAAAAGATAGCAATATATTAGATTAATGTAACTAAATCGTATATATATATATCAGTTTGTATAAAGAAAAGTAAATGAAGTAATGTGCACGTTAGCAGAATTCAGCGGTGGAACAGGGGCACCCGATATACACTAAGGCATATGCACAATATCTCAGCACAACATGTACTCGTACCTACTCGGTTACTCGAATCGTACATACCACACCACTTTCCTCCTGCAGCCATAATGATTTCACCTCGATTCAAAAGAAAATTGCACAAGCCACATTTTTATAACTCGAAATATCCATTATTTTAATTTCTAGAATATTTTTAGTTGTAAGTGTTGAAATCATGTGTTTACTGTGTAAGCACAAAAAAGGATTCAATTCAAAAAATAAAAATACAATAACGTTGCTATGATTAATCTGTGTTTTATTTATTTTTGGTACGATTTACCTCACCTAAATGCCCTTTCTTCAAACAATGTTGTCTGGTTACTGGTAGATAACACAATTAAGCATAAATAGATACCTACTTGATCTAGAGAGCGGATTTCAAGTAGTTAAATATGTATATGGGTAATTAAATAAATATATGCAAGTGTAATTCCACATCTATTAGAAGCAGTACAGTAGGGATGTCATTTTTAAAAACAATTTCCGATAATAATTGCAACACCAAGTGGGTTCATCATATCAGTTATGTAAAACCCAAATATGTTATCAAAGGAAGGAAACAAGTCTTTCTAAAACAATGAGAAGTGAAATACCTAGTAGTTTCTGCTAATAGGACACGAACATGCATAATTATCATGAATATCGGTTTCGTAACACGCACGGAGCACTATGTACCCATGGAGCGCACTGTTTGCAAGCATATTTTCTTTAATGGGTAAGTTTTATCATACTAATCTATCCCTGAAAATCTAAATACTTATTTAAAAATATAAAATGCTTAGGTCATGTTTTGCTAACAATATATTTGGAACTGTCATCAATTTTTGTGCTACGTGGCTACGGCCACGTAGCTTAGGGCATACTCGTAGCCGTTGCTCCAATAGCGTAGAGCTTTTTAAATCCCCGTTTTCAAAGAAAGAAATTTTGAAAGGGTAAGGGTAGGGCAGGGGGTTTTTTAGTGTCAATAAAGTATTTTGTATTGTATTGTATCTATGTAATTGAGACTGAAAACGAAAACTTATAAAAATACTACGCAGACCGTCTAGCTCCCGTAAAGTCTAAACATAAAACTGAATAATAAGGATGAAAATTGGAAATAAGTACCTTTTTTGTAGGATAGTATGATTTTTATGTTTTAATAATTACTAACCTTTTAACCGCCGACAAAATGTCAACAAAAGTATATCGAATTTATATTATTTTGTAAACACTAATTGATACAGATTTTGTTTCTATGGCTGGCGGTGGGAGCAAGTTCTTAGAAAATATGCTTGGCGGTTAAAATGTTAATAAGTCGCTTTTAATCCCGCTTCAGCCATATGGACTAACAGCCAGTCATTTGAGAATGAGTATGGAGATGATTATGGTTCTGAGTGGTTGTATTTCATCGACGACAATGGCAGCACGCATGTTATGAACTTCTCGACTATTCCGGGAGACACACGAGGAATGTTTTTCGGAGACACTTTTTTCAGTTTGTATACCAGGTACTTAAATTAAAACTTTTAAAGATTTGGCTACTGTTCTCTCGTCTTCAAATTGCTTTGCTTACTTTTATGTTTCTTTGAGTATACTTTTAGCTGTGCTTTTAGGTCTAATCTAGACAGTCCAGAAAAATTAATGATACCAGAAAACAGTTCGCCAATACAAAGCCAGTATTTTAATTCTTCGAACAACCTTAAAATTGTGACACACGGATGGATGTCCAGCGACAGCACTCAATGGCTGCAGAACATAAAGGACGCATATTTAAAAAAATACGACTACAACGTCATCACAGTAGATTGGAGCGAAATAGCTCACAATCCAAGTTACGTATGGCCAGCTTTAAGCACCAGATTTGTTGGAAAACGAGTAGCAAAACTTGTAAAAACTTTGAAAGAAACCTATGATATACAAGAAATGAACGTTCATCTTATCGGTCATAGTTTAGGAGCTCAAGTGATGGGATACGCAGGGATGTTCTCTGAGCAGAAAATCAATAGAATTACAGGTAAATGAGGTGTGGATTTACTATACAATATAAATACGATAAACGCACTTACAACACGACAACTGGATTGGACACTTCTTCGGTAAAGTAAGATCGTACATGCCAAAAATGTTTGCTCGAGGTATTTCTCCCATTACTATTCCTCTCTTCTCTATCTAGTTAGGTACCAGTTATTTTTTCAGAAGCAAAATCACCCTTATCCCGCATAGGCTCGAGCCGTAATGACGGCAGAGAATGAACATTAAAAATCCTACCTATATGTCCGATTGCGTAGGAATACATGCCCATTACATCAACTTCACATGTTGTCAATAAATATCTAGTGTAACTTGAAACAAGACGATGATGAGACAATTTGTTCAGCTTTAGATCCTGCTAGACCGCTCTTTGAGTTCCCCTACATGCCTTCCAATTTCCGGGTGGAAAGGAGTGACGCTGACTTTGTGGATATAATCCATACGTGCGGAGGATTGCTAGGATACAGAATGAGCCATGGGCACTCTGACTTCTACCCGAACAACGGCCGTGCCAATCAACCTGGCTGCGAGGGCCCGCAGATGATGAGTGGTAGGAGTTTAGTTTCCTTATTTATTTCTTACCTACAACTCCACTATGGTCTGTTTTACATAAATCCGGATAAAAGTTCATTGACCTCTTTATTTTCTTGAGTTATATTAAAAATGATGTAACGCCAAAATGTCTGGCAAGGTCAAACGCTCACCCCGCCTTCTACTACGGTATGCCAAATGACTTTTTTTTTGCGATAATTTCCTATAGTTTCATCGTATCGTTTGAAAAAAATGTGCGCGTTGTATGCAGGCGTCGATGACCTTTTGTTTGGATTAAGTCGGTTCCATCTATTCTAGATTCTTGTTAATATTTATTAATGATGATGATGTCATGTAGGCAGTACATATAATAGGATAGGATATCAATCTGCATGTGTACAGAAAAAACCGGTACAATTCTTTACGGGCTAGCTATCTCGTTAGCTTTCGTTTTTCCTACGAATTGCATTACATACACACTCTTAAATAAAAACTGTGCAAGTTTTCCAACACAGACAACCACGCGGAAAGAAATGTTGTATACATTGAAGTAGATGTTAGAATTTGGAACCGCCAAAATTAAGATTCTACAATCTTTACAGAGGGATGTAGTCACGGAAGATCGTGTGAATTTTTCGGCGAGTCCATAGACTCCAGTCCACCTTTCACGGCCTATCCTTGTGAGAGTTGGAAGCATTTTGAGGATGGCGATTGCAAGGGCGACTCCACCGCTATGGGAGACCCGGTATCCACGGACAGTCGCGGAAACTACTACCTCCACACGCGGAACCAGTCCAGATACGCCATGGGCGAGGAACAAAATCTATGATGCAAGACACGTTAGCTACCGTTTAATTTTGTATTCGACTGCTGATAGCATAGAATTTAGTTATGCCGCCAGTAATTTTAGTTACTTTCTAATATAGTGTAGGTAGAAGATAAGATGTCTTCTAAAACACACTAATGCCGAATTTACGTGACCGAAGATCAGCGTGTGCGGTCACACGTCGCGTCGGAACGGAACATAAATTCAGCTGCCGAACTTCGGTTGCGTAATTTCGGCATAGTGTGTTAGTCTGTGAAACAACCCTGCGCTGCGTCGTCATCAAGAGGTCATAGACAACCCCCTATCCTTGTTGCACGTGTGGGCAATTCATATACTTCGCTCTTTAGTGTATGATGGATGATGAAACGCAGACATCTGTTCCAGCGCCAAACAGTTATTATTATTATACCATGCGCTTTACATAGTTACATCACAGAAGTATATAATAGTACTTGTTCAAAGAGTTCTTGTCAAGGTTTACATTTGATCTCATCAGTGTTTCAAAATGTTTTAGTTGCTGATGTGCTGGTATATCAAATATAATAGACAACATATCAAAATGACAACTTTTTAAATACCAAGAAATAAAAAAGGGAAAATATATAGTAAATAAATACTGAAATAGCACATCGCTTATTAGCCTAAGAAACTATACCTACAGATGTTTAAATAAAACTATAAATTACTTATGAACACGGTATATTCAAGTATTAAAAAATATACATAAATTATCTTAGTAAAAATTTAGTTTTTTTCTGATTTAGACTGTCAGCCTCATCGATAAAAGGCCGCCCTATGTTTATTTTTTTATAAAATGTTTTTTTTACATTTTAAAGGCAGATGTTTCAATTGCCATATCTAAAAAGATGGTCGTATTTACATTATTTATTTTTTGTCTTTTAAAAAATAATGCTAAATAGACTATACTATACACCTAGTCAATAATAAACAATATACAATTTTAAAAATACAATTATTTTTTTGTTTAGACTGTAATCTTATGATATTAACTTCGCAATCTAATCTCATCGACTCATCTTAAATCAGTTCAATTTAGCAAATTACTTACTTGAATTACTATCTTATGTCCCCTAGTTGGGGGATAGGGCATCCACAAGGCAATGCACAGTTCAATTTGATGACTATTAATTAATAACAGCACAAGACTATATCAACAAGTTTAACATTTATACTTTTGTGTTTTATTCTATAGTAAGTAAGTGCATAATTTCTAGAAGTACTGTTACTTATGTTCTTATTCCACAACATTACACTTTCCGCACTCAACTTAACTTCGAACACTTATCTGAAACAAGCAAAAAGTAATATTAATATTATAAAATAAAAAGTAAAGTCCAGTCACAGAATCATTAGCGGAATCAGATTATAACATTAGTTATGCTTCATTATGCATCAGTCGGGAAAAGAAGACAAAACATAAGAATCATCATGTGCCAAATTAAATACTGGTTTAACACCAATATTGAGAGGATTTAGATTTATTTTTTATATTTATTATCATAAAGTATCTTTACTCTATTTACCTTCGAATCGCCAATCTGAAACAATGAATCAGTATGTTAATATTAACGAATACAAGTTGCGAAATATCCAGTCAAATAGGAAAAGAATCAGATAAAGACATAGTTATGCTTCATTATGCATCAGTCGGGAAAAGAAGACAAAAAATAAGAATCATCATGTGAAAACGAAAAGAGCTTGACCCAAAACGAGTATAACGAGTATAGCCAGCAAATCCAGCAATACGAGTACAAGCCAGGTTACGCCTGACAGGTTTGCCTGAACAGTAATAGTCTAAACTGCACAGGCAAGCCTAAACGCAGTATGGCTGGCGACCCGTTTAAAATACGTCGGTGGCCTAGTGGCTAGGCCCGTTGACTTCCATTCCGAAGTTCGCGGGTTCAAACCTCGGCACGTACCAATGTGTTTTCGTTTTTCGAATTCATATGTACGTTTATTCGACGCTCTTACGGTGAAGGAAAACATCGTGAGGAAACCTGCACACACCTGCGAAGAAATTCAAAGGTTGTGTGTGAAGTTGACCAACCCGCACTGGGCCAGCGTGGTCGACTAAGGCCTATTCACCCTGGTATCAGGGTAGGCTCGAGCCCCTCGGTGGGGACATATATGAGCTGTTAACGAACTAAGAGCCTTATCACACTGACCATTTGGCCTGAATCGTGATTGTCGTATGTATGTACCACTCTGAGACACTTCTCATCCACTATGTCCGTCTTTCTCGCCAAGGTAAAGCTAAACATCTATTATTACTCATGTACTGTGACAAGTTAGATTAGATTTACCTTCTAAACGCCTTTTCTCTGCTGGATCTGACCACCAAGAAGTCTTTGCAGCAGTACCCCCTTCCTAAAAAAGAAAACATGAAATTGAAAAAACTCAAAATTAAAAAAAGATTTTTTTTTCTTTGTATTAATTTCAGATTATGAATGTTATGCGTCATTAACATCCGACGGGAAAAGAAGACAAAATTGAAACTATCATCATTATTATGTTGTAGTTTTTATATAAAACATCTGAAAAAGAAATTGCAGGATCCGGCCGTTACTCCCCACATTCCGGTTTGCCTCCACAATTCTCTAATCTCTAGTTGATGTGGGTATAAGTGGAAAAAAATCAAATGTCAACATTTTTAAAACTGCAATCTATATGCGCCAAGCCATACCTTACATCTGCAAATAACGAAATAGGCACTTAGAACCTTCAGATTTTAAATTTTTCATTGTGGTGGCAAACCGGCCGGGGACGAAGCCGGCCAGGGCCAAACCGGAATGGGGAGTAACGGCCGGACCCAAATTGCACAACCACTGACCTGTTCTATCCAGAAGTGGCGTATACTGTTGACCACAGCGGGCGATTATTATTTCCCTGCCAACTGTAAAGAAAGACAATACACTACATTAAAATTTACTGAATCGGTTACTAGCCGGGGGGGAATATTAGCTTTCCGTCCGCGTGATCGCCAGCGTATTTTTTTCTAATGGTAAAAAGTAACCTATGTTTTACTCCGAGGCGCAATTTCCATTCCACATTTTATCCCAATCCGTTCAGCAGCACCGACGTGAAATTGGAACAAACATCCAAACTTACAATAACAATTATAGTGTGGATATATTACTACTAAGTATTAGTAGTGTGATATTCGTTTAATAATCCAGATAAGATTATAATTTATCTCACAAGTAAAATTTCATACTTTTCATATGGTTTATGAATTAATATATTCAATGATATGGTAATAATCAAATCAGAACAAAATGGATCAATTACCTTAATGGCATCTAGTTTCAGGAGAAGCTATACACTGACACCTGTAAACATGAATAAATATATTAGTAAACGAAACACAATTCGAGACACAAAGCTGGAAATTTAAAAAAATGAAGTAAGGTTCTTTGTAGTTGTATAAAAATCATCGACAGGAAATTGTCGTCTGGTGTTGAATTAGATACAAAATAGTAAAATCTTATAGTGTCCTATTAAACGTGCCAAATTGTTATGAAGCTCATTAATAAACAATGAAGCTTAGAACACTTTCAATACCATAGTAAAAATTCGGATCCAGTATCTTAATAAGATAATACAGATGGTAAAAAATGCTCAGATGGTATACTTTAAAAATATTATACTATTATATTGATGTTATTGTCATTTTGCATATAAATGTACAAGTTCAGTAGGTATACATCCTTATAGAGATATCTCACTGGATAGCACAACTTTGTTAGAGTATCAACAGTTTGCAAGCAAGATTATCGTTTTGATTTTGCTGTAATCTAATCAAAATTCCAAGTGCTTATTCCTTAATAACTGTTTGATCTAGAATGTTCAATTGTATAATGTAAGTTGCTCAAGTAGTCTTCTTAATTAAAAGTATTGATCCGTATTATCACTTAATAGTTACTAGCTGGCTAGCTCATATTTCGTCGGATACCTACTTCGTTATCATTCGGTAATATCATTAAATTTAAAAACAGAGTGGGTCGGTATATTTTACACCATTATAATGATTTAAACAACTCTTTTATAGCAATAAGGATACGCAAGTAATCGTCTAAATTCTCAATTCCAAGTCCAAAGACGAACTTTACGTCTATAAATCAATTCGTTTATGGTCCTGTAAGTGTAAAGTAGGTTGACCTACTGACAAACATATACATAGGTGCGTGATGTGTATATGTTTGTCAGCTGGACCATGGCGCCAGGCATCGCCAACTGGCTCACACCATCAACGTCTTTACGAATTATTATAACTCAAAAATCTTCTTATCGTGTGGGTCATAAGGTCGCAACTCAACCAAATTTATTAGGCCTGTAAATCTGCCTAAATTATTACTGTGCCCTGCGTAGATTTATTGAAGTAAGGATATCTGTATCAGGTGATGTGAATGTATTAACCAAAATCGAAACCTCCATAATGAGAGGTGAACATTTTACCACTCATCTTCGGACGCTATTTATTTTCGATAGAACACCAATTTTTAAACAAATTTTAATGTAAATTACACATTAATTAAGGCGTTTACAAAACGAAAAAAAAAAACTTACGCGTGCTATTGCTGGAATGTTAAGTAAAATAACTTATCTATTGAAGAGAACGAAAGTGTTCCTTAATTAGCCGAAAGCTGTAACATTGCGATATGCGATCCAATTTCATAATGATAATTAGAAAGTTGTGCATTTTTTCAAATAACTTATTGCGTCACCAGTGAGACGTGATTGAAACAGATGTGATTATAGAATGTAGGTCTGTTACATATTTTTTCCCAATTAATAGAGCATATTTGAAGATACCTACTTGTATTTATTGAAACGTATATATATATATATATATAGGTAAGAGTTGCTTATTTGTTAGGTATAACGTTAAGTAAACTCATTTGATATTATACGCGATCGGCTTACTTAATTTTGATATTTAAAATTACGCATCACCTGTAAATAAACATAAATAAAATTATGAATCATGCTTAGATCATTTCGGAAAGTAAAGATATTTAACGTAATAATATATAATTAATTATACCATAGTATAATAACGACAAAAATATAAAACAAAAAAACTTGTTTTTAATTATTTTTTCTCTCAGCAACCTGTTGTAGTCTTTATGGTTTGTTCGAAGATATTTTGTAAAAACATATCTGGAGGTGGATGGTAAAAACACTGTGCTAAAATATTTAAATATTGGCGCTAATTCTGAATAGGTCACACTCTGAACTAAAATTTAAGTCTTTTACGTTCATATGGAAACCGAAAAGGACTGTTAGTTTTGAATTAGGTATTCATATCCTGAAATAAGAAGAGCATTTGTCAAATTAAGCCGGATTTTTTGCATGCATATTAAACTTGCAACCTCATCACATCTCTTAAACTAAATTGACTAGATAGATAGATTCATTTAAAGCCCGTGTCAAAGCGCATTATCTCAACACTTTATCCTCTTCTATAATTTAAATATTTTCCTCTCTTTTACTAAGTGATATGTATGTATATTTTACTTATGTACCTATTAGTCTATCTTAGGTTTATTTATTTATTTATTTTATGTAGCACTTCATGTAATTTATGTACACTATTTGTATGTAGTTTTATTTTATTTGCCATCAACCCGGAGAGTTTTTCCCTTTTTTTAAACTATCCAGACCCTAAGGTTGCCTGGAAGAGATTGCTACCGTAGCAATAAGGCCGCCTATTGACCTCTTGCATTTAATTTGTTATGCTTTTTTCTGTAATGTTTTCCTTGGTGTCAATAAAGTATATTATTATTATTATTATTATTGACATTCCCCTGTCTATGTTCTGTCCTGTGCCTTAACGTCCCTTAAAGCGGAAGAAAAGGACAGTATAGACTTTAAATCGAGGTTAAGAGCGTGACCACCAAAAACTAGCCCCATTTAGTAAAATTTAAAGTATATTTTTTAGGGCACATAAGTCTTTTAATTACTTATTTGCGAAGAGTTCTTTACTTTCCGAATCGGTGCAATTAAACGGATTAACCGTCGGAGTCTCATTTTAGGGAAACCGACGACTGAAATACAAAAAAATTACCAAGAATACAATATTTTTTTTTATTTTGGGTAATTTTTCACGTATACTGCCGTGGATATCCCTATAAATCAGAGTTCAGTATGCAACTTACCACACAACTCACGGCGCGGGATGCAATAAGTTTAAGTTCTCCAGGGTCGAGCGTGAGGCATAACTTTACTCCAGAATAAAACCATTTCTTGAACATTGTCGGTGCTTCTCGTGCCTGGTTTCCTTAAATTGTCTTTATACAAGACGAAAGATTTCTAGCGGAAAGCATATAAGGCTTAATTTTTTATGTGTGAACTTCAGAAGTAGGATAATTCACTCATATCACTTATTTCACAAAAATACGTGAGATAAGTGACGATTTTTTTAAATTTACATTAGAGGATGTAGAGCTCCAAAACATAGTATTTTTTGTTGAGAAATGAAATTGGTAAATAAAAAAAAGTAGCGTTATTATTTGAGTATATTTGTTTGTTTTGTTTGAGTACAGACCAGTAGGGTGACGACTTCGAAGAGGGAAAAACACATGTAAGTAGTTGCTCTTACATCCTTGCATTAAGTCTGATGGAAACAAAGTTCAAAGTTCAGCATAATTTTGCAAAAAAAAAAAAAAAGAAAACAGATTAGATATGACAAATATGATTAATGGTGAATAGAAAAAAAATGTACTGTCTCAATGCGCGGCCGAACCGGTCCTCGGACACACCACCTTTACGTCTACATTTGGTGACCAGCAACAACAGCCATATGGATTAAGTCAAAAGACTAATCTATCTATCTATTTAGCCCACATCAGTCCACTGCTGGACATAGGCCTCTTCTTTTTTGCGCCATTCACACCGGTCCTGAGCCTCCCTGAGCCACTGCTTGCCTGCAATAGCAACGATGTCATCTGACCATCGGGCGGGTGGTCTGCCGACCGAGCGCTTTGCAGCTCTTGGCCGCCACTCGGTTATCGCTCTAGGCCATCTCCCGTCTTCTCGTCTTGCCAAGTGTCCCGCCCACCTCCACTTAAGCTTAGTTATTCGCTTACCTATATCCTCAACCTTCGTCCGACGACGAATTTCGGTATTCCGGATACGGTCTTGGAGCTTGATGCCGAGCATGGCCCGTTCCATGGCTCTTTGTGCGACTTTCATTTTGTGCAATGTTGCCTTTGTTAGAGTCCATGTCTCGGCACCATAGGTAAGTGTGGGCAGCACACATTGGTTGAAGGCCTTGGTTTTCAGATTTTGTGGGATCTTGCGTAACCTGAAGATGTCCTCTAGCTTTCCGAAAGCGGCCCATCCTAATTGGATCCGTCTAGCTGTCTTCTTTGTATGTGACTCCTGTCCGAAGGATAAACACTGTCCAAGATATATGTAGTCACTTACTACTTCAACTGAGCAGTTACCAACAATTATATTTGGTATCTGAGTGTGACTCGTCATGATCTTAGTCTTGGACATGTTCATCCTAAGGCCAACTTGCAGTGATGCTTTGTGAAGTTCTTCCAGCATATTTTGGAGCTCAGCCACGTTCTCAGCCATAAGGATCAAGTCATCAGCAAACCTCAGGTGTGACAACCGCTTTCCGTTGACATTGATACCTCTTTCTTCCCAGTTGAGTGTTTTCATCAAGTCTTCAAGGGCGTTTGTGAAGAGCTTCGGTGAAAGAGTATCACCTAAAAGACTAATACTATCAGCAAATTAGTTCTTGTGAATAGCTAAAAATCTACGAATCAAGATGTAGTAAAACGCTGCACGGCATTCAGTACAGGGCAGCTTTTGGAGTCCGCACAGAAGTGAATATACTGGCACGTGAACTGGAGTCAAGACTTCCCATTGGAGGAGAAATGACGTAACAGCTAGTGAAAACAATATAAGAAAAAGTATAGAGTGTTTGGCGCATCAAGTTAAAAACAAATAAGCGATTTTTTTCTTTTAAGAGTCGGAATATAGTGTTTTTTTTTTTTCACATTTTATGTACCTGTACCAATGATATCGCTTTGAATGTTGATAATAAATAATAATTTTGGTAGAAACAATGTGGTGTAGATTATCTCTCGTAAACAAATGATGGATAGTGTGATCGCTGGCGCCATCCTTGTTACTAAAATCCTGCACAATAAAAAGGAACAAAGAAGAAAAGGGAGATGGTTTAAACATCTCAGATTATAAAACTTTGTCTTGCGTCGGAGAAAAAATTGCTGATGGGTAAACATCATAATTTAATACAAAAAAACCTGAAAATAAAGAGTTCCAAAACCAAAAAGAAAAGTAATTAATTTTCAAGACGACTGGAGAAACATATTAAAAAAAATAACAAGACAGAAAATAACTATGAAATAATTGTGATTTTAGAACTGACATAAACAAAATAAAAATACTAAGTACAGTACACAGATTCACAGAACCCATAAATGAAACACACGAGGTTTCTCCGTCCGTCTGTCAGCGGTAGGTATGTCCCCACCGAGGGGCTCGAGCCTAGCCTGAATCAGGGTGAATAGGCCTTCCACGCTGGGCCAGTGCGGGTTGGGCAAGTTTTCACACAACCTTTGAATTTCTTTCCACCCGGTACACCTAGTTTTCCTTTATCGTAAGAGCAAATATATTATTATGAATACGAGGATACATTGATCCCAAGTTTCCCGAATGAAAGAAAACGGCCCAAGTGATACCTAGGTAATAAGGCCACAGACACTCTTCTGCAATATGTAGTAAATATTGCATTGTTTTTAATAATTTATTACATATATTTACTATTTTCCGATTCCACAAACAACTAACTAAATATGTCACAAAGAAATCACTATGAGTAGGTGCATTAATTGAACAAATGAAAGAAAAGCAGTATGGCATATCAAAAGGAATTATTATGAACAACTAGCTGTCCGCGTTGTTTTTTGACTTTTCTGTGCAGAGTTACCCGTAGAAATGAGATATTTTCCCGCGGTAAAAAGAATCTAAGGTGTCAAACGGTGATATAAGGAACCACCATACAAAACTTAATTTAAATGGGTCTAGCAGTTTCAGAGATTAATTAGCCTGTACCTACAGACAAGAGAAACAAAAAATCTGGATTTTTTCTACTTTACGTTTTACAGCCCCCTGATTCGGTTTTTAGCAAAAAAAATATTCTATGTACAGACATTTGACTTCTACATTTTTATTATATTATAGGTAGATACATAGATATAAATGGAAGAAGATAGATGAACAATTACATTTTTCTTTATTACACATTACCTTGAAGATTGCCTTGTCCACAGCACTCTGTGGTTCGGACAACCAATTTTTTTTTCTGTGATGTAGTCCTGGACCTTAAGAATGTGGATTTTTAAGGGAAGTTTAGGAATAAAAAAAATTGACTTGGTCGGACATTCGCCACCTTCATTAATCTACTTGCCAAAATTTTCAAGTTATGTGTTTTTTACGAATGGTGTACCAAGTGAAAGGGCTCCGTGAGCTGATTAAACCATTACTATTACGACATTACTAATGAAAAGTGGTTTATTTTTTTAAATCAAAACTTCGATTCTTTTCCGCATAGGCAACGGCTGAATAAATATAATCCGGAAAGCTCAGCTCAGACTAAAATGAGCGCGCAACCGACCAAGCAGTATTAGGTCTTTTTCCGCACCCAATCTAGACGCAAGGTAGGAAGCTAGCTCGATCAAAAAAATTGTGACGCCGTTTTATAAACTTCGAATGTGCAAATAATGTCAGGGTTCGTGGCGATTTATGAATTTCGTGGCTCAAACGTTACATGACAAAACAGTAGACATGATTTCGGCGACTAATGTCCAGGACTTATGACGCCTGTCGTAAAACTAATTCTGTCGTTACAAAAACTTCCTCCTCATTATCAAAATATACAATGTAAAATTAATTAGTAGTCTCGTTTAGCAAGACATACTGTAATTGGTATATGGGTGGAAATTATGTCACATAAACATTTTAAAAACTGGTTATCTTTGAAATTTCATCTGGCATTTACAGGTAGAAAATATTTGTTTTTATAATCGCTCACTTTGTTAAACAGACTCAAAATCGCAGGCAGCATCAGTGATTCTATCAACAGCTGTGAAAAGAATATCATTAATGTAATACGTACCTACATCTCCCAACCGGTTAATTAAACATCAAATTATAATGTCCTCGTCTTGGCCAAGGATAGTACCAATCACTTCTTTTGGGTTTCGGCTAAGCAGATGATTAGCTTATAATAAAAGCGTACTTTTAAAAAGGCTTGATGGTTAGAATGTCAATTAATATTTTGGTAATGTAATTATTATACATCCATGGTTTTGGTAGAATTTCAACACGAATCAAATGTTTTCTCACTCAAAAATATTTCAGAGGTATTCGAACAGTACCTAAAATTTTTAAGTATATTTTTTATCCCAAAAGTATTTTACATTGCAAGGTATTAATAGTTATATCCAGGTTTTTAGGTATAAATATCTAGTGCTAGGATTGAATAATTTAGGGTAAAGAAACACTTAAGTTGGTTACAGTAGGATACAAAAGCGTGCTGTTCTACTAGTCCTCGACCACTTACCGAAATGACGAAATATTTCTATGGAAGTAAAAAAAAGGAAATAAGCATTTTTTTTACCTGCAGAAATACAAGTTATCTTTTATTCCAAAGAGAAGGCTCCTGGAGACCTCCAAACAAAGTTCATAAATTACTATCTCCTGCAGGTGATTGTCTACTAATTGTCATTTTAACCACCGTCTATAGTTACCTTCATGTTTATCATTTTATGTGCACGAAGCATTTTTTGTTAACATTATATTAGACCAGAAGCAACAACGGTATGGTGTAGGTAAATTATCTGCTCTCATAAAATTTTCTCATTCCCGGAATATTACTTTTATAGCTTAGTTATAAATTTGTACAGAGTAAGGCGCATGCAAATATATTTACAAAGCAAATTCAAGAATCTCTCGAAAAACAAAAGGATTTACCTATTGGTATGTAAAACATTGAAAGTAACGATATTTTTTTTTCATTGTTTCTGCATTATGTCAGACTCGCTTTTTTCTCCTATCATTTTTACAGCTTACATAAAAATATATAATGTAAATAGCTTCATAGGATTTTCTATTTATAAAGTTCAGCAAAGTTTAGTGGCCAGGAAGCTGAATAACTCACTTTTGTTCTTTTTTTTATTTATTTAGTGAAATTAATAATCGATCAAGAGCAAATTCGACTAAAAACTGTATTGAATTAACTCTGAATAAAAAATCAATTCTATACACAATTTTAATAAAACATCGAGTGTCTCTGTACAGGACATTGCCGAAGAAGCTCCAAAGGCCACAAATCTTTAGTGATACATTAAAGAAAACAAAAAAATAAATAGTAGATAATAGATATTAATGTAAAGCACTACATGTATTAATAAATTAAATTATCTATAAATTCATCCTGTCACAAATTGAAAATTACATACATTTGTTAAAATGAGAATCTCTTTTTATAGTCGGTTATTATAAATTGAATAGTTTCAAATCGTGGAAATACAAACCATTGTATTTTTTCAAAAAAACGCCGCTGTCAATTTAGTATGTAATAATTCAATTTCTTATTGTATGGCACTTCCTTAGTGATTTCGCCAATGTCAAGTGTTTATAAACTCTGCATGTAATAAGGCTTCGTGAAAGAACAAGCTACTATTATTAATGTCAGTCAGTATGCATGGCATATTCTGTCTGTTTGAAAGAAAACACAAATGAAAGATATTACGTATGTGGAGTGGAGTCATCATCATCACACAGGGCTTTCTGATCCCAAAAACAAGCAGGGTTTTTATTTTGGGAATCAGGCAGCTAATATACTTACCAGTACAGAAGTACAGATATACATACATACTTATATATAGAAAATTCAGATCATGCACAACATAAACAAACACAAGTGCTCGTCACACAAATGTTTGGGATAGACACCGTGATCTTGTGCTTCGGAAGCTGTCATGCTACCTGGGCGGGCAATTGGCAACTTTAAAGCACTAACAGACGTCCGGATCGGTGCGCTCCGTACCGTGACCTTGGGTGCCGTCCGGCCAATCACAGACTACTAACGTTCTTCTAAGTAGTCTGTGATTGGCCGGACGGCACCAAGGTCACGGTACGGAGCGCACCGATCCGGACGTCTGTTAGTGCTTTTAAAATGGTTGCTATACGAAAGGATCCCGAAAAAAAAGAAAAGTATTATTTTAACAGTTCACCCACAGCATCTGTTTCGAATTGCTAACGGGTTTTTGGCACAACTTTCAAAATGATCCTTGAGATCCAAAATGAGCAGCGTTCATCCTTGCTTAGAAATGTAAAACGAGATGTTACGAAGTAAACAAAATTTAAACAAAAACAACAAGTTTAACCTTATACGACTATTAATAAAAATAGCCACGATCATAAAGTTGGTGGACTAATATTTTTATTTATATAAACAAATTGAACAAAATGTTGTCTGGATTATAACTGTTAACCATTTTATCATACAATTTAAAAAGAAATATATTTGCTTCGATGAGTCGAAGAGTATCCCTTTTTTAACCCCCCACGAAAAAAAGGGGTGTTATAAGTTTGACGTGTGTGTCTATCTGTCTGTCTGTGGCATCGTAGCTCCTAAAGGGATGCGCCGATTGTGATCTAGTTTTTTTTTTGTTTGCAAGGTGTCACAATCGAGAATGTTCTTAGCTATGATACAAGAAAATATCTTCAGCCAGTTGCAGATTATCAGCTCTTTTCTAGTTGTTGAAAGGATCAAGTAACGGTTTTGTGTCGGGGGTTATATTTTTTTAATTTACTGTTATTTTATCTTCAACATACGATATCAAATATATTTAATTAATTTATTCATCTTTTTTACGTAATGAATTTAAATACATAATTATCATGAAAATAAAAGTAAAATTATATATCTACCTAGAAGATTCAAGATATGCACTAATGCGTTTGATTTATTAGTGATTATATATATACTTACACACCTTACAGTCTTATCCTTAAGAGAAGGTCAAAAGGGCTAGTCGGCGGCGCACAGAAACCAAATCCGTCAAAGCTATTGGGTTGTGACTCGGTATAAACCCACAGAAGACATTTTAGACAAAGTTGGGGAGGTCTTCTTCGCGTGTCGGTCACAAATCAGTTAGGCACTGGGGTAACCGAAAAAGCACCCTATATCCATTAAAATATCCAAAGACAAAGAGCCTCAATTGGCCCACATAAAGCATTCATACCAAGACTTTTGAGTTGGCTCGATAAGGTGACAAGAAGTATAGTAAGCTAAATGACAGAACTGTCACGTTGTGATCCCAAATTACTACAACAAGACCAAGTTTAGTGAAATTTTTGGATTGTGATTTGGTATGGCCACAAGAGACAGTAATACAAAGGACGATGACCATTTTTATATGAACCCCGTCCCCCCCCCTCCAACAGATCTTTTGTATGTGTCAATAGATTCTTATGGATTTTTAGAAAGGCTCGTAACCAGTTTTAACATCATGATCAATGGGATTTGAAAAAAAAAATATAATTATTTTTTCAATAATTCGTCACTTACAAACATGTTATCAATTACTAACAATATCAAAGTCTCCTATTAGAATGTTAAATATATAAATGGACTCTAAAAATACTAAATGTTCACCAAAAAATGTCTATCTATGTAGGAGTACCATGTACTTACAGTTAAACAGATAATAATTGTTTATCATTAGCTTATAAATGTCCAGGGCCCAATTGAATGCTTACAATCTGTTATTTTGGGTACCAATATTAAGACAAAACGATTTTTTCACGCAATATCCCGCGTCTTGGAAAGATGTCGCCATAGTAAAAAGTAATCACATAGCTAAGACGCATGTACTGAGATACTTTCAAACCTGTTGGTCGATGTTATTAGTTTTTGTTTTTTGGGGGGACGACGTTTTGACACATATATCTCAAATAACACAGAAAGTATTGGTGAAATTCAATACGGCCACATAAGAGATTTAGTAAGACCAAGTTTAGAGAATTGTTGTAGTATGGTTGGGTAATTGGTTATTTACAAACCAAATGACACACATAGTAAGACCAAATTTTGAAAAAAATATTGTTGTAGGTAATTAGGTACCTATAGCCCGCAGGAAACGTACTTTAAGACTAATTGGCATAACTGCTGGATCGTGATTCGATATTGCCTACAGGATATTTACAGTAAAACCAAGTTGATTGCTTGTTGTTTGTAATGTGTTCTGGAATAACCCACATGATTCAGGTTAAAAAGCACAATGTGATTTTTAAATGCATCTACATTTGCGAGCTTAAAACTGGTATCACCTAAAAGAGGATTGACCAAAAATTGTAGACATCTAAACGAATATATTAAATTGAAAAGATATTACAACTTTATTAAGAATTTTTCTATTCTTTTCCCTCGATATTTTAGTGATTTTACCCCTTAGTTGATTTTATTTCTACTATAATTTTATTTCAACTAATTTGAATCAAAAACAATTTTTTTCAAAGTTGATTAGTTCATCATCGCGTTTAATGATAAAGATCAAAATATTTTTGTGTATTGAAATACTACAGGAGTTTTAAAAAGAAAAAGTGTATACAATATTATTACAACTTATTTTATTCAAATAATCCGAAGTGTACCACTCAATTACGGATGTAAAATTATTTACTCTACATTATTATCTACGAACATAAATTAATGTACGAATTCTCAATAAGTTCATGATAACCTGACATACCAAACATTCACTGTCACATATACCACAGACACCACATATACCACATGTACAACCATACAGAAAAATAAACATCTTTGTAAACGAGGTTATTAATTGATAATAGGTTATATTTAATTTTATGACAACAAGTTTGCCAGTAAATTAATACCGAATTTTGAAATAGAACCTTTAAATCAGAATCAGGTTGTATCTGCAGAAAAGATAAAACTTTCGGTAAATTTAAACCTTAATAATAGCTTTATTTTATTATTATTACTCTAAATACTGTAGAATATTAGCAAACATTTTGAGACTTTCTTCATAAAGATAGTTAAATCTCCGTCTAACTTGTGAGGAATAAAATTAAGATACAAGACCATATCACTTTTTAAAATGACAGATCTTTTATACTTGTAGTAAAAATAAACGTTTCTGTGAGCTTTCTTGAAGCCTTTCTTATTATTTAAAATTTATTACAAAAAGCAATTTCATATAATGATTTTCCAACTTATAATAGGTATTCAAAGTAGATAGTTACTCGTCCTTATAGATAGATAAGATCCAAGTTTAAAATCCTTATTTATATAATTTTAATAACGAATCGTAAGATTTGTTATTTATGTACGTCTAGGTAAATTACAGGCATATCTGCCTGGGCAAGCCACCGGTTAGGACAAACAACGGGTAGACGGGAATGTAAATCATATTTATTTCATCAACATGCAGAGAATATAGTCAATGAATAAAATTGTAAATAGAAAGAAAGGTTTGGGAAATGTTTAAAATTAAATCGTGAATTGAAGTTTGACGTCGTTTCCCTTTGTTCGTCTAACGGAGGGCTCGGTAGGTCGCCCCCGGGTCGCCCCCGGTCTAGTCTAGTACCGGCGCCGTTTGTTAGGGTAATCGTCCATGCGCGGCCCTTCCCACCCGCCGCGGCCCCCCTGATCTTCAAAGTTGCCTCGTCCCATATCGTACTGGTCTCTGAAGCCTCCGTCCTATGTGAGCAATCATAAAATTTGCCAATAGTTGCTTTTTCAAAAATCTACATATTACAACATACGATAGTTGAAAAATTGCAGCTTAATCAGCTTAACCAAAATTTATAAAATCAAATTTGCAGAAAATCGAGAAAGAGTCGATGTACCAACATCTACTAAGTAAAGTTTGAAACAGTCAAAGTCATAACATTTTGTTCTGTAATCTCGTCGATCATGTTGCTTAATTTTCACGTGAAGTAACCGATGTAATCAGCTGGAATTTACTTATATGAAGAGAATTGTGGTTGACATTTCACGAATATTATCAGTATTATGCATGTATTATCCATGGGAAATGTCAAATTCCGTTTCATGCGACTGAAAGAAAATATTGGCAGTCCTTTAAAACCTTTAGTAGCAAATGATGCTAATTTACGAATGGTGTTTTGTGAATGGCCTAAATCATAAGAAATTCTTATAAAATGCCACGGCGCAGTTCCTCTTGATTCAATATTTTCCTTGGTGGCGAAGTGAATTGTGATTAAATCACAACTGAGTCATGCCAATAGGACCATTTGCAACTAAGCTTGTCAGGACAAACGCAAAAAAATACTATCACATTTACTGATTTTTCGTTGAACAGAAATTACATTTATTCATACAGAGCCCAAGTCAGCAAACTAAAATTAGACGTGAATAACCTTATTACTCAGGTCAAGTATAATTACATGTATAAGTACAATGGGTAGGTCAAGCTTAAGGGGAAAACTAATTCTAAAAGAATAATAAATACTTCGACGAGACAGACAGGATATTATGCGGTTAAATGTGTCTCTAGAAACGTGTTTTACGCAATTTTCTTGAAAGTCAAAAATGTAGATAGGTGATTAAAGACAGTTTTAAAAATATTGTAGAACACATAATATCATCTAACATAAGCATGATTACATGCGAGGAGATAGAACACACACACACTATAGAATTGAAAAAAAAAGACTAATACATAACACGCTGAATGTTACTCAACAAAGGGCTTTTAAAATGCAATGACTGCATCAGAATAATAAAGCGAGATTGCTGGTAAGTCCCGATACGTTCGGGCGAGTCTACAAGCTAGTCCTACTAAGTTAATTGAATTTGTGAATACTACAAGTCCTCTTCACACTTCGTGACTTTTGTTCACTCCAGCCTCTCATCTGTATCTCCACGCTTGTGTAATTTGTTTATTTTATTTTTAAGGTTAGGACTCGAAAGATATGCGGCCGCAAGACTGAGCGCGGCCCGGTCGCTACTTCCTTCGTGAATTTACAAATAACGGTATGTATTGAATTATTTATTCCCATACATTTGCTTGTAATTTCACAGCTTTGTCGCAGACGCATAAAAATCGAGCCTAAGAGTTGCATTTTGTCGATGGTAAAGCTCCCTCCCTGTCTATACTTTTATGAGGTGTCGTTATATTAATTTCTCTCGACGCCATAGGATACTGCACAACGACAACAGGACAAGGTTTTTAATTACGAATAAATAATTAATTCTTCAAATCCATCTTTAAATTGTCATCAGATTAACAGACATTTGTGCAACACATGTATTGCCAATTAACCACATCATATTTTTAATGTTATTAAATAAAATGGAGTAAAAATAAGGTATAAGCTTCATCATAGTCAAAGTGAAATAAATAGTAAATTTTTAAAAACTTTAAAAAGGCGATTCATTGAAGGCATGTCAATATTCATAACGATGATGATAGGAAGAAATAAACCATTATTTACAAGTTTCAATAAAATTGGTACCTGTATGTAATTAAAAGAGATCGATGAATCGTCACGAAATTGATGATACTCGTCAGCTCTACTTCCATTCCTACGAAATATTTATTTCTTATCACTCGTCACTAGTATGAATAAATATGATTTCTTTAACTTCTCAGAAAAGGTCAATAAATGAGATTAGTAAGTTAACTTCTGCAAATTGGTAATTAATCAGGATCAGAGTTTGTAAAATAATTGTAGTAAAATTGGTAATCAATCATTTTCAGCTGTAAATTCAATTGATGTTGGAAAGTCAAGTAAATATTGTTCAGGATAATATTGAGAACAGGATTTCAAAGATACTTGGTTTGCAAGCACCACACTGAGGTACCCGAGGTAGGTAATGTGGCGCAAGCATTTAAATAAATAGCACACTCACCGATTGCGGCTGATCGAATATTCCCTGTTCCTGGCGGTCCAGCATTGAGTTAAGTCGCTGTGCCTGTAAAACAGTGCTAACATTACTAAGTTATCCTCAGTTAAGATATTTAGCAAACATATGGAAGATGATATAAGAAATAATTGGATAGTGTTAACCAAAACCAAACCCACTTTTACGAAATAAAAAATAAACTAAACACATGTGTTTTTAAAGATTTTAAATACAAATTGATGAATCGTGTCACTAAAGTTGCCCCATACTAGCTCAACAAACTCCGATTTTCCGTTCTTATAGTATAGTTGGAAATGAGCCTGGGTGCCTACTTTGCCATAATACCAGAATGATTTTTTATAATTTATTCAAAATTAAACTTTTATAAAAACTATCAATGAAAAATGCTAATAACGTATTGTGGTCACGTTCTTTTCAATACAGGAAAAGACCAGCTTTAAGTGCATATTCTTCCTTTGTGTACGTATTTAAAGAGAGCGTTTTCCCTCTGTTTATCTATCTAATAGTACATACTCTCTATGTGCCTGTTTAAAGAGCGTGTTCCTTCTGTGTAATCCAAATACCTGTACTGATAATCTCCTGTTTAAAAAGCGTGTTCCCGATACAAGCGTTATCTGTCTGTGTACCGCAGGTAATAACGCACTATCTCTATATAGGTAGAGAGCATTTATCCAACGTATATATACAACTGCGTTCGTTCGCCATCTATATTTAGGTAACACATGATCCCCGTTAGATACCATTAGAGACCTATACGAAGAAAAAGTTTTTCCTGTGCACCTGCTTGAATAGCATATTATCCTGGTACATACTTGTACAAAGAACGGGTTCTCACTCGTATGTACCTGTTTAAATCACTAATCCCTCTGCATAGCTTTACGAAGAGCGAATTGTCCAACGCATACCTACCTGTTTGAATAAGGGTGCAAGTAGCTCGCGCATGTTGATTGAATTGACTTCGTTTGACAGCACTAAAATTGTAAAATATGTCATGGCATTCGTTAAATAATTAAGTGTAGGTCACACAGATACAGATTTGATTAGATGCAGCCAGTGTATACGGACGGTAAGCTGACGAATAAGGTGACCCCCCCGAAGCGCCGTTAAGCGCCATCTATCACTACAAAGGGGCAGAAAAAAACGAATTAATGGCTAATAATACTTTAGCAGTGTAGTTAAGAATGTGTTGCCTTATTTCAACGCAACGGTCTCCTAAGACGAAACGACGAAAGTAGCGTGGCGTGTTGGGGGGGGGGGTCACCTTATTCGTCAGCTTACTGTACTTCACGTGTCCACACCCAAGACGAACGTTTCAAAACCAAATCAGGGACGTCTGACAAAAGGTCGGATCAAGAGTACTCTAAACCGACGAGCATGTATGAGGAGATTAATGAGTGTGGATGAAGCGAAAGAAGTATGTTTGGATCGTAGCAAGTGGAAGGAAGTGGTCTCTGCCTACCCCTCCGGGAAAGAGGCGTGAGTTTATGTATGTATGTATGTACGCGTCCAAACGAAGTCAAATTTGCCTCAACATGCGCGAGCTACTTGCACCCTAACACAGTGTTCTGTATGATGTGTATACCTGTACGAAGAGCGTGTTCTCCTGCTGTCGGCGGCGCAGCTCGTCGTCCTGCTGGCGCATGCGCGCGGCGAGCTGCTCCTCCTGCCGCATGAGCTGCGCGCGCTCCGTGTCGCGCCTCTCGCCCGCCGCGCGCTCCGCCATCTCCCACGTGCGCTTGTGCAGTTCCTTCTCTTGCTCGCGCTGCCGGAGCTTCTCGCGCAACAGCTCTGTCTCGTGCTCGTACCTAGTCATTACCATTTGTGAGTAATAGTCGTACTGATTTATAAAAAAAACAGACATGCTTAGGGTACATACAAAACCCCACAAAACTGCATATACAGTTTGACTGCGGGATACTGAGTCTCATAGTCAGGCGCGTACCAAATTGAACACTTTGGACTTTGTACCGTGCTTTTGTGAATCAAAACGCACGTGCTCAACCTACCTACCACATACCCGGCCATATAACACGTCACAATACAAATAAATGGTATTTAATTCTAAAAACAATCCAAAGCATCTACAGAGTAAGTGGCAAGGGCCGTTGACTTCTATTCGGACTTCCGAAGTTCAGGCCTCGACACGTTCCAATGTGTTTTGTTTTGGATTTTCGAATTCTTAAACACGTATGTTTGACGCTCTTACGTAATCATCGTGAAAAAACTTGCACACGCCTACGAAGTAACTCAAAAATTGTGCGTGACCAACCCGCACTGGTTTCTTAAGGTCGACTAAGGCCTGTTCACCCTGATTTAGGGTAGACTCGAGCCCCTCGGTGGGGACATATATGCGTTATTAACGATGATAGCAACGGACGTCTTTCGGCTGAAATAATAATGATGACATCTACAGCAGATACAGTTTACTACTGGGCTCTCTCCCATATAATAAAGGGATTAGGTTTGTCAGACGAGCGAATACTGCTCCCCACTAAGTTTTGAGTTGAGCTGATCCCATGTTGGTCCAATTTTAACCCTTGTGGCTTTGAGTTGTATTGTGAGTATGCAAACTGTTGATAACACTAACCAATTACTTAACTAGGCAATTAGAAAACCTAGTGCCTGCATTGATATACAATAAACATAGATACACAAACGCCGCTCAAAAAACGGCACCGGCAAAGGAAGGCCATAATCTAACGTGTGGCCTTGGGTGGCCTTGCTTCTGCCTCAGTCGCTTAATGGCCGCGCACCGGCGCAAACGTCTGACTATTCATCTAGAATATTCGATACTATAGTGGCCAGCACATGCGGTTGGACACACGCACTACGAAATTCACACCTACCGCTACGGAATACGCTCTCAAGGTCATAAAGTCCAGCCGCATGGGCTAGCTACTGTACATAATTTCTGCTAAAACGCCATCTAATGTCAAATAGAAATACTTCTTACAAAGAAAATACAGGACCGTATTAGGACAACAATAAAATTAACGCGGGTGATAGATAAAGCTTTTTGAAACTGATAATAATAGTAATATAGTAGGTATGTAAACCGTTTTAGTATGTAAACCAATGGTAATTCAAATGAAAAACGTTTTTTTAATCATACAGCCTGTTAGTTTTTTAAAGATTTCACATTCAATTTGCATGAGCCCAAATACGGCCGATTTATTATTACAATCACGTCGTGTGGCCCTTAGTAGTTAGCCTTCCTCAGGGCCTTAGTCCTTTAGTGACGCTAAAAACATTATTTTCTTATTTTGATATCTAAACCATAAGTGACGCTACTTTGTAAGAATGATTGGCATTTGAACATGGTAAAAATGGAAATGGAAAAATATGGAAAAATAAATAATAATTTCAGCTAATATACCATAGATCAAAGATCAACTGAAGCGCGACTTTCTCCCACCTCTCTGGCTAGATCAACTGATCAAAGAAAAAATATTAAAAAAAAACTAGTAATAGACAGGCACAAAAACGTTAAATATATAGAAATACAAAAAGTCTGTTGTTTGGTTTCAGATAAAGTAATGCTGCCAAAATAAATAATAACCTGCTCTATTATTATTTTAATTGTAAAACTTAAATCTTTACTTAAATATAAAAGCCTTGACCAGAAAAAAGAAGGCCCGCGATGGGGGCGGGCGACCATTTCTCAACCACTTATGGTTTAGATATCAAAATAAGAAATGTTTTTTGCGTCACTAAAGGCCTCAGGACCTGAGGAAGGCTGACTACTAAGGGCCACACGACGTGATTGTAATTATTTATTTGGCCATCTAGTGAAGAATTGCAAAACTTTTTCCGATTACAGATCAGGTGAACTTCAATAGGTTGCCTTTAAAATTCAACTACTCGCTACTAGAGGGCTGGCATGCAAAAAACACTCGCTTGTGTGGCAAAATCATACTTTATTGTAATGTGCTAGAGTCCATATTGATATAATTTATTATTCAAATTATGTTCTTTCATTACTGGAAACCGTACATGTTGATATCTTTAGCGGAAGAAGGTAATTTGTCAGTAATTTGCACAAATAGATTTGTTCAATATTATCTAAGCATTAAAGTCTAAATTGAAAATTAAGTCAACAACTCAAAGGCTATTTTGCACATAGTTTCAACGGTACAATATCTGTATAGGCATGTATATGTCGATAGTTGACGCGGTGCCGTGTTTGGCGTTAGATTTTGTATGAGATCGTGTATCTATGTTTATTGTATATCAATGAGTGCCTGTGTATTTTTATGATATTGGTCATATTGTTTACCAATTAGCAGTTATCAAGTACTAAATACATCGAAATTCTAATATTAATTATTTCTTTAGATGATTTCTATTTCTAGTACACATAAATATAGGTCTCCCTTCCCAACTCGGGAGGGATCGATTGCCCGCCTCTCATATGCTCCGTCAATACCTTCGATCCGTTTAGAGATGCAAGTGCAAGGTAAAGTCACAGAATATATAATAGTACTACAGAAGGCGCAGAGTGCGCAAATAGCAATAGCAAACATGCGATTTTAATTCTAGCTACCACGCCACTAACGTTCCAATTACATTGAACGCGTCGAACGTGACCCTGGCTATAATAGCCTACCGTTTGTCGTTGCGCTCGTATTAAAACAAAATGCACCTTAAGACCGCGCCACGAGAGTCCGTATTACCACAGACTAAATAATAGCGTCTATACAAGCGCACGCGTTTTTCCTACTAACTGGCCCCAGATATGGTCCGGCGTAGGAGCTCTGGCGCGGAATGCGCCGGGCCTGGTAAAGTGAAGAATTAGAACTTACTTGGCGAACTCCATCTGCGCTTCAAGTTTCTCCTCCTCGGCGGCGAGTTCCTTCTTGAGCGCTTCCTCCTTCTGTTTGTGCAGCTCGTGCAGCTGCTTCCAGCGGGTGCCGTACTCGTGCTCGAAGCTGCCCGGCTCGCTGAACCGGGGGCCGATCTCGCGAGCTCGCATGAACTCCGGGTGCTTCTTCGGAAGGTTTTTCTCAGGGAAGCCGTCCAATTCGTCTGGCTCCTCGAAGTTTTCCACTATTACTGGCCGTAGAGATCTGAGAGAATGGACGAGATTAATTACTTAAAATCGCCTTTTCTATTAATGATCAAGGAAAAATTGCGATCACGTCATACAAAACGTTTCGTCTTGAATACTTGTGTCGATTGGAAAACTACTGCAAAACAAGGCTATAAAGAAATTGTAAAACAAGGCTTTAAAGAAAATTGTAAAACAGGGTTCTAAATAAATTGTATCTTGCGTGTATGAAAGAGCACTAACGCACGCCTATATATAATGTAGGTAGTAGCGACATGAAAGAGAGGTGTTTTAGCGAGAGAGGAGGTGGAGCTCTTTGATAGTCAAAAATTTCACATAATGTGGTCAAGGACAAAGAAAAAAAAACCAAATAAACTTACGAAGTCAAGAAGAAGCACTTTTCGGTGCAGTTTCTGATAGCGGCTAGCGCGCTGGGTTTGCGCGCGTATTCCACCACGCCCTCCCCGAGCGACTTCCCGCGCTCGTCGACCCTCACGTACGCGCGCTCGATTTTTCCGAAGATCTCGAACGCTCGGTACAGCAGCTCGTTAGACACGAAAGGCGGTAAGTTCTTGACGCGAATAGCGCTGTTGTGAGGAGCGAAACGCACTCGCAGCGTCTTGTTCTTCTGCATCTTACCGTCCAACTCACGTTTCGCGCGCTCTGCGTTTACTCTATAGTCCTGTTTTAGAACATGAAATTTAAGGTCTCAAAAATGAAGATAAAATGACAAATATAACTTAAACTTTACGTAATTTATTTACTTATTTTATTTCTTTTAGAAAAATAACTCTGTTGTTGTTGTTGCTTTATATTAAAATTATTATGAAACTGAATAAATTAGATCTAATAATAAAGTTTCCTTACCATCTTGATGAATCCAAACATTTTCTCTTTATTAAGGAAAAGTTCAGCCGTCTCCCCGAACTGACTGAACATATTAGTGATCTCCTCTTCAGTGATATCATTTGAGAGGTTACCAATGTACAAACGACTCCTGCCATTAAACTTAACTTCAGGCTGTTCAATGGGTTGTAAATCGTTTAACGGTCCCATTAGGTCCTTCAGTTTGTTTGCTAACATGTGTTCCTGTTGATAAAAAAGAAAAATTAAAAGACCAAGCCACTTTAAACGAAAGTACAATACTAAATTGCTAATGGAATATCACCCTTACCTCTCTCTGCATAGGTTTCATGTTCTGGAAGTCTTGGGGCCCGCGTTTTTGTCCCTGTTGGTTACGCGGGGGTCCCCCAGGTCCAGTCTTTTGTCCAAACTGCCTGTTCCCACCTTGGTTACCTCCCTGGAAACCATCCTGGCGCCCCTGGTTATTGCCACCCTGGCCTTGGTTAAACTTGCCACCTCCCTGGTTGCCTTGGCCTCCCTGGTTGCCCTGGCCTCCCTGACTGAACCTTCCACCGGCCTGGTTTCCTTGATCCCCAGAGCCTCCCTGACCAAACTTGCCACCTCCCTGGTTCCCTTGACCTTGGCCACCCTGACCGAACTTGCCACCTCCCTGGTTAAAGTTACCTCCACCTTGACCAAAACTGTTCTCCCTTTGTTTGTTACCACCTTGCCAGCCGCCTTGTTTGTTGCCTCCAAATGAACCGTTAACATTCTGCAAAAGATCATATAATTTTGGAACATCAATTTTACCACAAAATCTAAAGATTATAGTCACAATTGACACACCTTAGTTTTGAATTAATCTAGTTAAAATAGACCTGATTCTTCAGAATGAAAGATGACACTATGTAGTCATTACATGAGCCATGTCACAAATAAGTCTTAGATAACTTAATAATTTTGGGATCGGGATTTATGAAGTAGATTAACCTCGTAACATACGTCATGTCATGATAAGTAAACAAGAATTAAATTTGTCATAAAACTTAATTATTTTTCCACATCTTGGAAGGGTTTGTAAGTAGTAAAGATGTTTACCGTAGGTTGATTTTGTGTGTTGCCTTGACTCTGAGTTTTTTGTTCTGCAGAGGTAAGGTCTACAACGTCCTTGGGGGTTTCTTGTTTAGCAACGGGGGTCGGACTGGGTTTGGCTTGTTGCTGCTGAGTCTGTTGTGGCTGAGTCTCTGGTTTCTGCACTGGTGTTTGTTGTGCTGGTTTTTGCTGAGCTGGTTGTTGCTGCGCAGGCTTATTTGGCTGCTGTTGCTGCTGTTGCTGCGCAGGTTTGGCCGCTTGTGGTTGAGGCTTTGCAGTCTCTTGTGCCTGTTGCGGATTATGTTAAGTGTCAATCAATATTATTGTATAAATAAAAATATTACATGTCCTTTTTGATATCACAAAAAAAAAACAACTTTAAAATGTAATGATGACTCATGCAAGATAATTACATACAGATCTCAATAACAGTGAACATCTAGGTATTTTAGAACCCCATAACTACATTTTAGCTCTGTGTCCAGTAATCTAGGTCAATAACCTATGACATTAAGTCCATGGGTCCAACTACCGTTATAAAAATCGCCACGAAGCATGCAAAACTAGGTGCCTATTGTAATTATACTACATAAAAACACATTTCTCTGTCATTAAAAATGTGTAGGGTAGGTATAAATAACAGTCTGGTAGTACATAAGTACCATGGTGGTATGTATGATTGGTACACCAAGAATGGAACGTACAAACAAGATGGCGGCGGCGCCAGCCGTGGCATTATTTCTACCTACTCTGCAAATCAAGATGTTCATGTGAATTAAAATGTTTCGAAACTAAGTAACATTTTAATATATCAAATTAACTAGGTACCTACTAGAACGCACTTACCACATTAGGTCGTTGACCTCCTTGATTCTGATTTTGATTTCTATTGTGCTGGTTATGTTCAAATCTCGAGTTGTTACGGAATCCACCCATAGGAGGGCCACCACCACCACGATTACCTCGGCGTCCACCCTGTCTTTGGGGCTGCGGTGGGCCTCCAAAACCTCTATTTCCGAACTGCATAGCGTTCATCTGCAAAAACGCACGTATGATTTCATCTATTCCGTATTAATTTACACAAACTATATCAACTCAAAATAAGACTAATATTGAAAGATGCATCATCATATTATAAAATACTTACTGAACTAGTTCACAACACAGGAAGTCAGGAACTTAAAATTATTAGATTGATGTAGGTAGCGATTATCCTTTTTGGAACAGAGAGCCCAAAAATGACGCACGCACGCAAGCACGACGTATTTAATTATTTTTTCTCTTTGGCAAGCACGACGCACACCATTCACCCCTCACCTCTTCTTGGACATATAGTGTTGCCATACGGTGAGGAAGTGAAATCTGCATTTTCATTGAAAGTTTGAAACAATCCGTTTAACGAGTAGAGTGGCGAGACAGCAAATGGTCACTGGGCCGAGAGAGTCGCCCAACCGAGTCGCTGTTCACACGTATTTACAAAAGTGGCGAGACAATTCAGTTTCATGCTGTTGGTTGTCGTGACTCGTGTACAATGGATCGCAGAAAACCTGATTTTTATTTTATTTTCATTTCTTATTGCAATTAGGGCTGCATTACACTTGACTTTGTTTTTATATACAGGTGACGAAAAATTCCATAAACATTCGTGTATTTTGTAACACTGTATGAATTTAATTGTCGTTTCTAATGTCCATTTCACATTATTCCACATACTACTAGCCATTTTTATTGAAAAAAACAAAAATAACAAAAATAAATAAACACACGCTGCTCGGTACAAATTGAACGAGTGGCGACTGGCGAGTGGCCAACCGAGTGCCTGTCCACACGTGCCGAGCGGGATAGCGAGTAGCTGCGGGGGCTGAAGAATGAAGCGGGGGGGTGGGCACTCGGCCGAGCAAACAAATCATGATTCTAGTCGCTGTCTCGCCGTTTTGGCTCGGCCGAGCACTCGCCAAAGTGTTCATACGTAACAACCACTCGGCCGAGTGCACTCTCTCGCCACTGTACTCGCTACGTGTGATCCACCCATAACAAATTTTGTTCAGCCAAAACAGCATTGTTTGCCGAGACGAATGGATAACATCCCCCGCGTTTCCCTGCGGGGAGGGGAAGCGTCGCATTTTATGTTATGGGTTGATCACACGTAACGAGTAGAGTGGCGAGACAGCAAAATGGTCACTGGGCCGAGAGAGTCGCCCAACCGAGTCGCTGTTCGTTCACACGTATTTACAAAACTGGCGAGACAGTTCAGTTTGATGCTGTTGATTATCGTGTACAATGGATCGCAGAAAAACATATTTTTATTTTATTTTCATTCCTTATTTAAATTATTAGGGCTGCATTACACTTGACTTTGTTTTTATATTCAGGTGACAAAAATTCCATAAACATTCGTGTATTTTTTAACACTGTATGAATTTAATTGTAGTTTCTAATGTCCATTTCTCATTATTCCACATACTACTAGCCATTTTTATTGAATAAAACTAAAATAACAAAAATAAATAAACACACGCTGCTCGGTACAAATCGAACGAGTGGCGAGTGGCCAACCGAGTGCCTGTCCACACGAGCCGAGCGGGATAGCGAGTAGCTGCGGGGGCTGTAGGATGAAGCGAGGGGGTGGGCACTCGGCCGAGCAAACAAATCATGATTCTAGTCGCTGTCTCGCCGTTTTGGCTCGGCCGAGCACTCGCTAAAGTGTTCATACGTAACAACCACTCGGCCGAGCGCACTCTCTCGCCACTGTACTCGCTACGTGTGATCCACCCATTAGCGCTCATTGAATGAAGACGTCCATCCGTGCAAAACTTTAGTTGGTTTGTGGAATAATGGAGTGGAATAAAGAAAGTATTTTGTTGTTGATACAACTTATTAGAAAAAGGCCGGTAATTTGGGATGTAACTATGGAAGAACACAAATATACAAAAAGTAGATGCCCTGTCGGATATTGCTATTAAAACAGTTTTGTTAGCCAAAACATTAACATTAGGCGCAGTGGACGGGCGGTTTTGTTAAACAAATTACACAAACTTGTTTTGTTAGAATGTTTTGTTAGAAAATTGGCGCTCTGGACCCGGCTTTAAGCCGGCTCTACATTCTCCACAAAACTACACGAGCGAGACATGCCAAATACGAGAGTTAAGAGGGAGGTATTGGCATATTGAAAGTCTGTGGTATTGGCCTATATTTCGTGTTTTCCCACGTATATTGGCCTTTCGACAAAAGTTTCGCCTTTCGGCAAAACTCCAGTGTGTAGAATGGGCTTTAAGCTGGCTCCACATTCTCCACAAATATACATGAGCGAGACATGCCAAATACGCACCAAATACGATACGCGGATAACGCGGATACTGGCTTATATTCGTGAAAACTAAAGACACTGATTCTGTCTCTGATTATCCCTGTAACATAATTGAATAAAACTCAAGAACACGTTTCCTTTTATAATATAATCAGAACTGTATCCTGCTGTGTGTTGTGTTGTGTGTGTGATTTGTATAGAACTAAAAATAAATAAATAAAGCTGTATGACAATTAAAATGACTTTATAAAAAACCAATATCAATTTCAAAGAAGATTGATAAGATTAAGCGATTACCATCAACAAATTCAACAATTCGTGTTGTCTTGTCTTGTTTCATGCACAAAAGTTTTGGCTTTCGGTAAAACTCCAGAGTGTAGAACGAGCTTATATTTGGTATTCTTCTGTCAAAGGCACGTACTTCACTGGCAAGGCAACAGCGACAAAAAACGAAAGGGACGCAGTTATGCGCCAGAGTGAGCGCGGTGTATTTGTATCCTCAGACCAAAGAAGTATCTCATTCAATTCAACGCATAACTGTGTCCCTTTCGTCTTTTATCTTCGTCGCCAGTGACTGTGAAATAGGTGCCTTTCTTTGGTCTGTCTGTGACTTTTTTTTTTTTTTTTTTTTTTTATGTGTGTTGTGACGTTGTGACATGGTTGTGATGTGACAAGTTGATAGTTGAACTTACCCGACTTTTTATACCGTAAAACGGGGTAAATTGGGAATTTTTTGCACTTCGAGTTGCATTATAATTAATTCTCTGATAGTTATCGCTATCTGACCTATGTAAAAAGTTTAGTCTTGGCGGCATCTTGATGACATGTTATGGAAAATTATTGTATTTATTCTCTTGTTTGTTAAAAATGCCAAAATATGGGTAATCCCAATTTACCCATAATTTGGGGTAAATAGGGACGCCACAAGGCTAATTTGGGAAATTTGTCAGGGTTGTCACCTTGTTAAATATAATAAACTAGATTGCTTGCTTGCTTGCTTGCTTGCTTGTCGTGTAGGTTACGAGGTGAACCTACCATATAAACCCTGGTGTTAGAGTTATTGAGCCGTCTGTGGCTCTCGACAAATATGCCTCCTGTAACGACTAAATCCGTAGATCAACGGCTTTACGTGCACTCCGAAGCACGGAAACATCTTTCTTTTCGGACAATCAGGTGAAAAGTCTCACAAAGTGTTATTTGTTCGACGAGATTCGAACCCGGGACCGCTGTACCGTCTAGCGAGCTTGTCTTCGGTTACACACATTTAAACATACAAATATGAACCCTAAAATCATATTTCCTTTTTTTGGGAATTATGTAAAATTACTTTTCAAAACCTATTTAAGATAATCAACATTGGACACAACCCTAAGAAGTTATCCCAATTATTACACCTTCCGTCTCTATTTTACCAATTCTCGTCCCAATTTTCCCAGTCTCGTTCCAATTTACACTGTTAGCGTCCCGATTTCCCCCCAAAAAAGTAAAAATTTACACATTTTTACATTTTGCTTAAAAATGATAATAAACAGTAGAATTACGTGCCTAACTGTTTTTACCAGTATTCACCAAGAACCATAGTACAGAGCAGAACAGAAGTTTTGCACAAAACACAAATACATGGGTTTTTTCAAGGAAGTTAAAAGTAGCAACGAATATCCTTACTTTCAACCGCAACTTTTGACTGCATTTATCATTGTTTTGCGGCTCACTTCACTCCAGTTCAGTATTGCCATTTAATTTGTCAGATTTTCTTCTATAAATTTAAAATAAATTACCAAAAACATACAACAGACACTCCATTTCCTTGCCAATTAAAAAATATTCCCGGGCTTTGTCCCAATTTACCTCTCGATCCCTATTTACCCCATTTTACGGTACATAACGTAAGTACAGTAGCCAGCAGATTCGGCTGGACATATTGACCTTGAGAGCGCCCGTATTCCGTAGCAGTAGGGGTGAATTTCGTAGTGCGAATGTCCAACTGCATGTGCTGGCTTCTGTACATACTATATATATTTTTTTTTTAAGTTTCTTTCTCCCTTATGGGAAAGGCAAAGGGATCTAAGCCCATACAGCCTAGTCTTTAGTAGTTTCTTGCATTATCCAAGTTTAATGTCTTCATCTTCAGTCATTATTTCTTCAGTTTCATTTCGTCGTCTTTAGTCATTTCTTGCATCTATGTTAAACTTCTTCAGTAGTTTCATTTCTTGTTACGGGATCATTGGAATGCAAGGGTGGTTCTTACATTCCAATGATAATGAAGTTTAACGCGGGGTATCAAACCAGAAACAGCTAACAACTCATTATTTCTCACTTTCATTGAATAGTTCTTCTTTAACGGCACATTATCGCACTAATTCCACCATATTAACACCACAATTACCATGAAAAACTAATTTTTAAAAGGACGAAACAATGAACCCGCCATTTCCTCTCGATTCCCGCGTAAAACCACACATACTATATTTATAAGCGAAAGCGGCTCCCATCTCTCTGATATTTATACCTACTGTGACTGTCCTTGTTTTTTTTATAGCAATTCTATTCTATAGTCCTTGCATGTGCATGCATGGGGGGACTTATCATAGTGGTTTGGTTATATGGCCAGAAAAAAATATTATTAAAAATTTATCATCATGGTCTACCAGTGAATGCCGATTATCTACCTACTCGATCAGTTAAATAAAATAAAAATCAGTTATAGAAATAAAAACACTACCTACTATAAAATGGAGGACAGTAACGAAGAAATTGAAAAAGAAACTCATAACATAGAAACGAAATATCTGATGCTACCTTTTGAGAAACAAATCTTCATTGATATGTTCGAAAAAGAAGCGCTTTTGATTATGGCAAAGTAAGTACCATATATATCTAAAACAAAGTCTAAAAACCTAAAAACGAACTGGGTAATTCCACCGTAACTGAAGCCAGTTTACGAATTTCAACTTTAAATATTAATCTAAATAAACTTTCATGAATAGAATAAGAACACAGTAAGTATCAAATTCATATTATGTATCCATAACGGAAATACTCATAATAATATAAATATCTCTTGCAATATAAGTACCTATTCTGTAATAAAAAAATGTTTGTGCTCATAACTGACGTTACAGTGAATGGATATGGTATTATGAAGCATTCAAGGGAATGCAATTCCTTCTGAATCTAAAGATATAGAAAAAAAGCCTTTTATTAACATGTTGGCTGCCATGAGCATCACCGATGGGATCACGTAATTATTTCCTGTGTGGCCATGAGCATCACCGTTGGATAAGAAGCCTGATTTTAAGGGTATTGTTTTGGGGCTTGTTTTAGGGGCTAGAGTAAACTGTAAATGGTATTTTGTAGAGGATATTCCATAGTCCAAATGAGGGTAGTTTTGTCCAATGTTATTTGGAACCGAGTATAGCCGACATAGTGTAACCATCTCAGTAATAGACCGATTGTGTGATTATTGCTTAGTGTAAATATCTACTATAATATATAAAATGAAATACCTCTTATTATTTTTATTATTTTCTCTTACAATACAGTACCTAACCATGTTTCAGGGGGCTGAACTATACTTCAGTATTATCGAATTTACTGTGGTTGTATAAAGATCCCAGTAATTTAGTATTGGTGTTGAATAGTGGAGAGCATGAAGAGAAGTATTTCAGTGAAAAATTCAATCTACCCTCTTTACCTAATACAGGAGCAGATAGGTAAAAAAATAATATATTTTTTTATTATGTAAAACTAATATTATAAAGCGAAAATATTTGTATTTGTGTGTGTGTGTGTGTGTATTTGTAATGAATAAACTCAAAAACTACTGAACCGATTTCAAAAATTCTTTCACCATTAGAAAGCTACATTCACACTGAGTAACATTGGCTACCTTTTACCGCGGGAAATAGCTTCATTCCCATGGGAAAAACTGTTAACGCGGGCGGAGCCGCAGCGGAAAGCTAGTTATTTAATAAAACTATGTATGGTTTGGTAGGTAATTATTTTTTTTTATTTTATAGCCATATACTCTGCTATAAATCCGAAGAATCTGTCTCCACAGACAGATTGTATCAATGTGTGTGAATTAAATTTGAGTATTAAAGATCTAAGTTTTTTTACAGGGAGAAAGCATATTTAGAAGGTGGAATATTCTTTGTATCTACCCGTATACTTGTGGTAGATTTACTAAAGAGCAGAGTACCAATCAGCCACATTACAGGGATTGTAGTGTTAAGAGCACACACTGTCCTGGAGTCATGTCAGGAAGCCTTTGCTTTGAGATTGTATAGGCAAACTAATAAGGTAAATAATGCATCGTAAGAATTTAATGTTTTATTAAATGTAAAATGTAAAAATACCCATAAAAAAAACTTTAATAACATAAACATTAGCAACACCAATTTAAAAACCTGACTTTGAATTGTAGTGAACACAGTTCCAATGTTTATTTATTTATTTTTAAATTAAATAAGTTGCTTATATTTATAACCTGTTTGATTCTTAAAGTGTAGGTACTTATTTTGAGTATGATATTCTTTGTTATTAATTATTATATCAATGTAATTTCATTTCAGACTGGTTTCATCAAGGCATTTTCGAACTCACCTATCTCATTTACGTTTGGCTACCATCAAGTAGAGAAAGTTATGAGGGCATTATTTGTTACTGAACTGTTTTTGTGGCCTAGGTAAGTAATAACAGGTACCTATACTTATTTTATTTATTTATTTATTTATTTATTCGGGAAACAAACAGCTTATACTATTACATAGGTTCATTATGCATTTTTTAAAACTCACAAGCCAAAACAGTTTCCACCAATGAATTATAAAGATAACAATCACTCAACACTTTTTGTACACTACCGATCAACTAAGACTCAAGACGTAATATAATACAAACACTTATAGGTATATAAGACATCAGAAATGTAAGAAAAGGACGTTACTAGATATTTGAATCATTTCTTTTCAAGCAACTTTTTAAAGCCAGTCTTTTAAATGAGCTAGGATTTTCGTAAAATATATCAATGTCATCATAATCCTTATTAAAGTTTGAGCATGCTCGAACGAGAAATCTATTTTTTGCAAAATTGCGTTTACAAGTAGGAATTTGGAAGGTCTTCTTTTTGCGAAAGTTTAATTTAGGACAATGGAACAAAATTTTGTTTAGCAAATAGGGTGAGTCTATATGACTATTTATTATTTTATATAAAAATATCTGATCACGAACGTCTCTTCGATCTCTTAAGGGAAGCAATAAATCGTTACACGGTTTTTTAAATTTGAACGCCATTCGTTTTAAAAACTTATTTTGTATGCGTTGAATTGCAGTTACATAAACATCATACTGTGGGTTCCACACTACGGACGAGTATTCTAACTGTGAACGGACAAAGGAATTATACAAAAGACACAACGTTGAAGGTTTTTTAAAAGAGTGACTTTGACGAAATATAAATCCCAGCATCCGGTAGGCCTTTGCCGTAATTTTTTCAATATGGGACTTAAATAAAAGCTCACTGTCAAGGAAAACTCCAAGATCTTTCACCTCTGGCACTCTTGTAAGACTCTGATTATTAAGAGTATAGTTATGTACAATTTTATTTCTTTTTCTTGTAAAAGATATAATGCAACACTTCTTCACGTTTAAAAATAACCTATTAACCGCTCACGTGACCCAGTTAACCAGGGATTAACAAATGAAATCATCCGTTAATCGACAATGTAAACTAACGATTAACAATATAAAACACTCGTTGATTGACCTTGCAAACTCCTGGTTAACAAGGCCATTTTTGCTCACAGCTGTTGAAAAATGATCCTTTTCTTCTAAATAACTAAGTCTAATATTGTTATCGTACTTGCTTCGTATTCTCTATTAAATTTGACGTCTAAAAACCGGCAACACAAGCCCACCACTAGCAAAATTTAAAAAAAAACAATGTCAAAGTGCAGTCTGTCAGTTGACCGCACGGAGTACGTCACGTCGCGTGTTATTGAAAAGTTTTGTGGGTTTTTTAATGATAATCTAAAGGAAATACACTTGTTTTTCGGTAAGTACACACTTTAATCTATTTTATTACAAGTTGTCACAGGTTTTTACTAAATTCACCTCGATTTCAGTACTTTACCAAACCCCTTTCTAACGGCTGTTCATTTTTCTTTAAACAAGGGTGTATAATTATTGATTCTCATATTTCTCAATAATGATAAAAGATTATACTACAATTGTTATCAGTTTGGTTGAATATGAAATAAACTTTGTATTAAAGCAATACTTTGGGAATAGTTGACCAATTATTTATTTAAAAAAGTCTTAAGAGTTTCACAACGCGCGCCGCCGATATTTTCCGAAAATTCAAACCTTTATAAACGCAAGTTATTGTACTAACATTGGTATTGTTTTTTTGCTTTCTTATTAATTATTAATATTTTAAGATATTTCTAATGAAAAAACGATATGTCATCGCTTTAATTTTTGAGTTTTGAACAATTTTGCAAAAGTCGCGCTAAAAATTCATAATCTCCATTTTCACGACTCTATATATCAAAAACTGGATCGCTTTTCAAATAAAATGAGCCATAGTAGCATGACTCATTCATTCAGCAACCCATAAATCAACACTTGATAGTGTTTTCGTAAGAAACCAAGGCACAATGAGCGTTTTTGTGCCACTTGACGCGGCGCGCACTCGGGTTAAAATAAACAAATGGATCGCGGGCGAGTTACGGTAGGTTGAGACGGCGGGCGCGGCCGTTCAACTGGGTATTGGGATGGCGGCCTTGGGCACGTGAGCGGTTATCTTGACAATATCTATTTAACTCATCCAAATCCTGCTGCAGTCGTTGACAATCTGCTATAGTTTGTATTTTAGCATAAATTTTCGTATCATCAGCATAAAGCAAAGATTTAGAGAAACGAAAACAATCATTGATATCATTAATAAAAATGTTGAACAGAAGGGGTCCCAAGTGGGAGCCCTGTGGGACGCCTGATGAAATGGGAATATAGGTAGAAACATACCCCTTGATAGCAACAGCCTGGCTTCTGTTTTTTTTACACAATTACTTAAAAAATCATGGACAACTGTACTTAGTGCATTAGGCAAAAGGTGGTCTCATTGCTTAAATCAATATCTTTTAAGAAATGGTAGCAATGCTCACTCATTACAAAAATATTTTTATAACAATTCATATCATATTATGATTTATTTATAATAAATGAAGAAGAATTCAAATGTTCATTTCATTACAAAATGCATTGATAGTCCAAAGTAATCCAAACAGTAATCTTTCATTAATTAATGCCTAAGTTTTTAAAATAATCCAAAAATAATAGAATAAATGAATAAATAACTAGTTATTATTATTAGTAAAATGCATAATGCCATTGCGACGCTCTAGTTCTTCTCACCCAGATTTGTAATTAATTTATAAGTTTCCAGGTTCCATGGCACGGTGATTAAAAGTTTGAAAAGCAGACAAGCTCAAGTGGTAGAGCTTCATGTTTCATTGTCAACCAACATGTCCTGCATCCAGACCTGCCTTCTCGACATCATGAACTACACTGTCAAACAATTGAAGTCCATTAACAGGTGTCTGGATATGCAGGTAATAAAATATACAGTCAAGTTCATAAGTGCAGTCATATTACGTGTTTTTATACTTTCAAATAACTTTTTTCCCAAAGTCTTGATATTCTTATTTTTTGTGTTACTTATATGTACAGTGTAAGGGACTCAATATTTTGCTTCAAATGATTTGTCCTGAATGCTTTTTGAAAAAAAGTTAATTTAGGGTTGAACTACATCTGGCAGCACGGAATCGCCTTTTTCCGTCGCCCTTTCTCTTTCTGTCGCTTAGAACTGCCATTTGCTAGACCGGGACAGAAAGCATAATGCGATCGCCTCGAAGATTCCGCCGCGTGCTATCGCATTATGCTTTCTGTCCCGGTCTAGCAAATGGCAGTTCTAAGCGACAGAAAGAGAAAGGGCGACGGAAAAAGGCGATTCCGTGCTGCCAGATGTAGTTCAACCCTTAAAGTATAGGTGGACGTGACATGACTGGACTTATGAACGTGACCGTACATACAGAAAAAACGCTTGCTTCCACTTGCTATTATCCAGCCCCGCAAAACAACAATATAACTGTCACGTGTGAACGGTAAAGCTAGGGGGACAGATATATGTACTAAAGTTGATGGTTATGAGGAAGAGGATGTAGCAAGTACAAATTTGGAGGATGCGGTTGAGGATGAGGAAATTTCTAAGAGAAAGAGGATGTGGATGAGGAATATAAACAGTAATACAGACTGAGTCATATATATAGATTTTTGTTGGAAGTAAAGTAAAAGAAGCAGTGATTATTGATTACGTTAAATGTTTACTATATTATAGTAATGGAATTTAATTATTGGAAGATTAACTTTAATGAACATTTATTCCTGTTAAATTTCTAAAATTTATGAGGAAGCGAAGATATTTTTCTGGGGAGGCGGTAGCAGATGAGGAAGTGCAAAAATTCTGAAACTTCCGCATCGTGAGGAAGCGGAAAAGGAATCCTCATCAACACTAATATGTACTTACTTCTTTCACTTGTTCATTTCATTATGCATGCCCAATTGCCCATCAGTTTAGAGTTTAGAGTATTCCTGACCTGACCTTTTCTCAGAACGTCCGCAATGTGATCGTGGAACCTTCGCCTATGTCTACACAAATCTATATAAAAATGTTGTAATACTGATAATGCCGATTCAATGTTTAATTTTATTTTAAAGGAAATCACCACAGAGAACTGCATAACAAAAAAGTTCCATAAGATCCTGCAATCGCAGCTAGATTGCGTTTGGCACCAGCTCAGCACCAGAACTAAGGAGTACATTCAAGATCTAAAAGTTTTGAGAAGCATGATTATGTTGGTAAAACATTGTTCTTTTTTCGAACTGTACATAACAGTCCCTATATTAAGATTAAAGTAATTTTTTTAATATTTTCTGTTTCAGTAACTTAATTCACGATGACTCTGTGTCATACTATGCACTCGTCAGTAAGTACAGAACTCCAGAGTATGCAAAAGTCAACTCTGGTTGGATTCTTCTGGATTCTGCAGAGCAGCTGTTCAGATTAGCGAAAAGTAGAGTGTTTAATTCCAAAAATGGTTAGTTATTTTTGTTTTAAAGGCTGGTTGCATTATTACCTAGTTTTTAGCCTAACTGGTTGGAGGTACGTACAGTATACATCTTTGGAATGTGTGATCTACTACAATTACTTAGATCACACTTTGTTATCCTTAGAAGAATGTGTTGTCGTAAGAATGTCAATCAGAAGCAGTTTTTTTCACGCTTTCGACTAAAGAGTCTAAAAGCAAAGGCTTTTGGCGTCTCAATAGGCGACCCCTGCACCAAACACCAAGTGGACAGGTTTGGTACAAATCTTTTACAATAATGAAGGTGATTTAAAAAAATGCTTGCTTGCTATAAATCTGAACGTCGAGAAAATGCTTATAAAACTTGGTTTTTGAAATTGTTTCAGAATTTGATCCAGAACCGTGTCCAAAATGGAAATGCCTTAGTGAATTATTAGTGGACGAAATACCGGAGGAAGTAAAAAAGACCCAAAATGGCTCCCTGAAAAACACAAAGATACTCATCCTTTGTCAAGACAACAAAACTTGTAGCCAGCTGAACCTTTACCTTACATTGGGACCGAACAAATACCTTTTCTATACAGCCTTCAGGAAAGAACTCACAATAAATAAGTTATCTCCAAAATATTCTACCTTTGAAAACCAACTACCTCCAAATCCAGAATCTAAAACAGGTAAACAAAAGGAAACAAAACAAGAAAAAGACAAAAATAGTACAGAAGAAGAAAGTACAAGCAAATCCGAGTTGGATAACGATGAGGACGAATTAAATGTGGATGAATGCGACAAATCAAACTATGTACTTACTTTAACACAAGTAGCTACACAGAATAATAAAAAAAAGAAAGATAAGACTGATGAAAGCATATTCGAGCCTATTTCACAGGTAAGAACATACTCTGGGTATCATTCATTCTTAGCAGTTTAAGTAACTATGACCATTGCAAAAATATTTTAGACTAAACATTACCCATAAAAATTTTAGAAAGATGAAATTCTAAATATCTCAGAAAGAGCGAAACGCGCTTTTCCTACTTTAAAAAAAATATTCATGTCTCTTGGATAAAACTTTGTAACATATCTACAATATAGATTGAATAATCAGAAATTATATTAAAAAAAATTTTTCTATCTTTCCAGTTAGAAAATCTAGACATGACACAAATCGAATCAGAAAAACCTCTCATCTATATTCAAACGTTTAAAGAAAATGGTAATCATCTATCTCTTGAAAAAACATTGGAACAACTTCGCCCCGAGTACATTATACTATACCACAGCGATGTGTCCGCAATCAGACAACTGGAGATGTTTGAATGTAAGAAGAAACCAGAAGAGCGCGTATCGAAAGTGTACTTTATGATCCACGATAAGACTGTGGAGGAACAGGCTTACTTGACCTCACTGAAGAGGGAGAAACAAGCGTTTGAGCTACTCATTCAAACTAAATGTGTAAGCAGACTATCTCCTGTCAAAGACAAGTAAAATACTATTAGTAGCATGGTCCAAGAAAACAAGGTCTAACCGTCAAACCACGTGACTGACAAAAGCCTACGTCATTTTGCGCTGTTCATCCTTCCTTGTCACGCATTCGACAAGGATGAATAGGCAAAATGACGTAGAAATGACGTATGCTCGTGTCAGTCACGTGGTCTACTGGTTAGACCTTGTTTTCTTAGACCATGACTAGTAGGCTCAGTTCGAATTTGGAATTTTATGAATCTCTATGTAGCCAATTAGGAACTTATTGATGCATGCTTTAGCGCGGTCTTTTCTGAATCAAATAAACGTATTTAAAATTTTGAAAACGTTGCTACAGTCTGGCGAAAAAGTCGTGAAATTAATAGGGGCGCCACTTCCTTTACGGTGTTGCCATTTTATATCATGCTGTCACGCTCTAACTTATGTATATTTCTGAGAAGTAAGTTTAGTTCCGTTTCACGACTTTTTTGCCAGACTGTACCTGCATAGTAGAGTTTCACACATTTAATAGCCGCGACTCGCCAAACAAAAGGCCACAGCTCTAACTACTGTACCATTGAAAAACATTTTATTACTGCAATTAAACTATTCTTTTTATTTCAGACAATGGTCGTGCCAACTTATCAAGACGGAAAAACTGATGAATATTTCAATATGAACATGGACGCCGAGATAGATTCAGTCGATACTAGAAAAGCAGGTAAGAGAATTCTTTTATAGTTGCGGACAACTATAAAAGAGTACAAATGGCGGTCTTATTGCTAAGGTAGCCATTTCTATATGGAAACCCAAAAATCTATCTTCTACAATGTAATGTACAATGTAGAGTAGACGATAGATTTTTCTTAGAATTTAAATTATTTACATTTGATAAAATTTTAATACAAGTTGCTGCTATAAATTTCATTGTAATTAAAGAAGACCTTAAAGTAGTAAATAATAACTTCAGCAGAACTTGATGGATGCCACAGATAATGCAATCGAAATGGCTACGTTCTGGGCCAAAATGATCTAAATAATTTGTCATCATCACAAGAAGAAGAAGACTTTAACACAATTCTGTCGATACAAAATAATTAAGAATATTAGCATTTTTCATTTTCTTCACGAAAGAAAACACACGTATACTTAATAAACATTCTGTTCTGTTTAAACTGATACCACATCTTCGGTTCAAAGTTTAGCATCGATTCAGAATTTTGGATAAGAAAAGAAACCTACGATAATTTTCAAGTCCGGTGAAGCTTGATACGTCGTACTTTTTCGACTTAAGCATTGGTCAATTAAAAAAAATACGATAATTTTAATTTGATTTGTTTCTAGGCGGCCAAAGCCAGAACAAGGAGAAGCCAGTGGTAGTGGTAGACATGCGTGAGTTCCGCTCCGACCTGCCCGCGCTACTCCACAAGAAGGGCATCAACATTGAACCCGTCACTATTGCTGTAAGAAAACTATTCATTATAATTATTCTACTTCGACCGCGTTTTTTTTTCGACTTTTCCTGCTGCTTGTAATAAGTAGCCTGTCATATTCCGGCCCTATACCTATCTGTACGGAACCCCACGTAGTTAACATGATTTTAATTTTTCGCTTAGATTAAAAAAAGAGTGTGGTTCAAGCTATAATCCTCCCCTATGAAACCTTAATGAAATTCAATTTTGAGTATGCCAAAAAATGGTATTGAAATAGTAGTAAATAGTATCATTGTAAGAAAAATTAGTATCATTATGATTCTGAAGATATAGCTATAGTTTGGGGAGGATTATAGCTGGATGTTCAAGCTATAATCCTCCCCTCTCGTACAGCCAAACGGTGGGGTCTTTCGACTTAGTTTATATCCAAAAAAATAGACACGAAATAGTATTCATTGCTCACTAAAGAAAGAAAACTAGACGCGCTGTAGTTCCGAAGATATAGCTACTGGTTGGGGAGGATTATGGCTTGAGCATTTCAATTTTGCTCATTTCTGCACTTCGCTTTGTTCTTTCATCCCAAAATTGGTATCAAAAATTGGTATTGAAATAGTATCGTCAAACTACATTCGATTTATTACGAAAAACATCGTAAAAGTACTTTAAAAATGCATGTAAAGTTCTACATACAAATTGGTTTTGAGTCCCTATAATGCACAGTACGATAATACACAGCCAGCAAAGCATGGCCGACACAATCAAATCCACATTAAATATTGTCTATACAATATCGGACCGTGTCTATCAAACCCGTCCAATAATGCACGGCAAGGACGATACGACTCCGTAAACGCAATGCATGTTTGGCATTCAATTGTAGGCCATGCTTTGCTGGCTGTGTATTATCGTACTGTGCATTATAGGGACTCAAAACCAATTAGTATGTAGAACTTTACATGCATTTTTAAAGTACTTTTACGATGTTTTTCGTAATAAATCGAATGTAGTTTGACGATACTATTTCAATACCAATTTTTGATACCAATTTTGGGATGAAAGAACAAAGCGAAGTGCAGAAATGAGCAAAATTGAAATGCTCAAGCCATAATCCTCCCCAACCAGTAGCTATATCTTCGGAACTACAGCGCGTCTAATTTTCTTTCTTTAGTGAGTAATGAATACTATTTCGTGTCTATTTTTTTGGATATAAACTAAGTCGAAAGACCCCACCGTTTGGCTGCACGAGAGGGGAGGATTATAGCTTGAACATCCAGCTATAATCCTCCCCAAACTATAGCTCTATCTTCAGAATCATAATGATACTAATTTTTCTTACAATGATACTATTTACTACTATTTCAATACCATTTTTTGGCATAGTCAAAATTGAATTTCATTAAGGTTTCATAGGGGAGGATTATAGCTTGAACCACACAAAAAAGATATATTCTAAATGTTGTTTTCAACATGGTGTGATGTAAATGCAGGATGCAGGATCACTTATACGAAAATGTTTCTAATAGGTACAAAGGTAGCGAGAGGCCAAAGTTCAAATAACCATTGTATAAAAAAAACGTGGCGATTCGAGCCGTCGAGTGATTTTGGATTTCATATGTACGTTTATTCGACGCTCTTACGGTCAAGGAAAATATCGTGAGGAAACCTGTACACACCTGCAAATTAATTCAAATTTTGTGTGTGAAGTTGACCAACCTGCATTGGTCCAACGTGGTCGAATAAGGCTTATTCACCCTGATTTTAGGGTAGGCTCGAGCCCCTCGGTGTGGACATAATAATATGAGCTGTAAACGCGTGTGCCGTAATATGATATCACACACACGAAAATACCCAATGGGTATTACCCATCCACAATCTCGTGCGCTTATGCTAAACTTTCACACGAGAAAACTATGTCTTGCAGTTATAGGCGAGGAAAGAACAAATAATATTTATCACTATTGAAATATGTCATATCATCTCGGAAAGCCGAGATTTATCTTTATCACGATCGAATATTGGAAGTTTAACATCACAGCAATTATCGCCACAGAATGATAAACAAAGGCGACACACTGAACGGAACTTCGGCGGCAAATTACACATATTTAAATTTCAGATTATTTTTTTAAGACAGAGATTATTTTTTTCCAAATTACTTTTTAACCACTTTTATAATTTAGTAAATTAAATTTACCTACTTGTAATAAATCACTTCACGATAAGAAACATTACCAACGATCACTAGGCCGAACAAGTGTTTTTTCCAAGACAAAGGATTTCCTCCTAGTTTGAGAAGCAGGACATCCAAGTACGCACCGACCGATAAAATCTATTTATAAGTGAAAAAATTATGATGTTCTTGTACTTGGGAGCTGTTTTTGATGTACACATTTTCGTTAATAAAAGTTTATTATTATTATTATATTATTATCAGATCGGCGACTACATATTGAGCCCGGAGATCTGCGTGGAGCGCAAGTCGATCTCCGACCTGATAGGGTCACTGAACTCGGGCCGCCTGTTCACGCAGTGCACGCACATGTGCCGCCACTACTCCAGGCCCATACTGCTCATCGAGTTCGACCAGAATAAACCCTTCAACTTACAGGTACAAGTAGAACCTCCTTACTTGCAGCCTGTACGTACACGTCCACTGCTAGACAAAGGCCTGTCCACAGAACATTTAAAAGAGGTTAGAATGGCGATAATGCGCCGTCGTCCGTATGAAATCCGTTGTCGCCGATTCCACCCCACCTTTCACCTCCACTACATCAGTAGGTACTTAAATAAAGATGAAGCTTACGCACATATTTGCAATTTCAAATCTAGCCAATCATAGCGCCGCTCAATCACGCGATTTCAAATGGAACAAATCATACGCATACACGCATACCGATGTACATTTTTATAGCTATGTGGGAGTTAAACAGCACGATCGCGTCTTTGCGTGGAGATATGAGCGTTGGTCATATCCTTGGCGCGCCTGCCCCGCCCACAGCGCCTTTCTAACCTCTTTTAAATGTTCTGTGGGCCTGTCCCATAGATATCCAAGGCAGCGATCGGTCCTGCTTGGCCCGCATCCAGTGGCTAACTGAGACTTGTCTACGCTACACATTCCGGCCCGCAGCCACTATTCAAATATAATTCATGGGAATGGGAAAAAAGCTAGTTATTATTGACAGCCAAAATTACTGCACCTAAAAAAAATAGCGCAAGAAGATTTAAGCGAATAAGTATTAAAGGGATACTTTTGAAAGTATAAGTCGAGATGAACAAAAATAAAAAAATATAATTGCATGTTAATTTCAGTCTTTGTATTGGTTGTTTCATAAAACTACTTATAAATTCGGTTTGGATAACGCCAAGTACAAAATTACCGAGGTCTCATCACCCAAGGACCGCCCGTTCGGAAACCTGCGGATAGAAATAAAATAAAGTAAATATTTACTAGGTACCCCATTCCTACGGATCTGAGACGTGGTCGCTTATTTATAATAATGGTCCTCATAAGATGACGCAAAGTTTAAGGGGCTGTACCACGCTAAGTGGCGCCGCCACCCTTTAAAAAAATAATAACTCGGGAAATAATCAATTTTTCAAAAATCCGGACCACGGAACTGGAGTCGGGGTGCTGTAGGATATATAGAAGCTATTAACTTTATTTATTGTATCTCGCTGTAGATAAAGATAGGAAATTTGCGAAAAACGACCACTTTTCGCATTTTTTCTATCTATAACTACATTGAATTATAATAAACAATGTGATTGCTTCTATATATTCTACAGCACCCCGACTCCAGTTCTGTGGACCGGATTTTTGAAAAATTGATTATTTCCCGAGTTATTATTTTTTAAAGGGTGGCGGCGCCACTTAGCATGTTAGAGCCCCATGTAGGGAGGGGCGAGCGCAAAAATAGCTAGCTTGCCTGGAAGAAACTGTTATCTATCACTAATACCACCTAACTGTATGTCTATTATTGCTTTCAATGTCGTGTATTTATTTACTAAGTAATAGATATTGAAATCTGAAAACAAAGCTAGACATCTATCTACCTAGTTTCGTTAGTTTTTACGTTAGTAGCTCTATATTTGGCATTATACGAAAGCTGGCGATGGGCCAGGAATGAGAAATAAATTTGGATACTGGCATCGTTCCAAACCCTTACCTATCACAACAAATTATTCATTTCGGCTCTTCGACTAATAGTTATGCAAAAGAAAGTAAACTCTGTCTAATCCTAAAAGTCTGCCCTTTTGAAGTTCACCAAATAGGGAAATATCTATTCTGGGCACAGAAAAATTCTGGATTAGATTTATACATAAGAATGAACAATTTAAAATTTGTCATTGCAAATCAAAAGTAAAACTCATACAAAAACGATCAAACTAGCATGTGAGGTTACTTTATTTGTTTTTGTCTATACAAATATAATGAGAAAAGATTTTATTGTTTATATTGCACTGACTGAATAGGCTCCGTAAATACTGAACCGATTTTAAAGAAATTGGTACGCAGATAGTATAGACCTTGGGAAAGGACATAAGCTACCTGTTACCGTGGGAAAATTCCTCATTCCCTCGGGAAAAACTACGCGGACGGAGCCGCGCGGCGAAACTGTATTTTCTCATAAAAATATGCTCGACTCGAAATTAAACAGACATTCTAGCCTAAAGCTGTGAAAACTCCTTTTTGGTGATGATCTTTTTAACCGGTGCTAGTTATCACAGGGCTGTCAAATATCAGTTTTTGTGTAACGATCAGGGTCACTTGGTGGTATTTTGGAGGTGCCAGTTATCACAGGGCTGTCAAAAATCAGTTTGTGTGACGATCAGGGTAACTTGATGGTGTTTTGGAACCGGTGCCAGTTATCACAGGGCTGTCAAAACTCAATGTTTGTGTGATGATCAGGGTCACTTAGTGGTGTCGACGGACATCTCGAGCGCGGACATCCAGCAGAAGCTGCAACTGCTCACGATCCACTTCCCGCGGCTGAAGCTCGTCTGGTCTCCCAGCCCCTACGCCACCGCGGAACTCTTCTACGAGCTTAAGGTTAGTTCACACAAACAAGTGACTGTACATAATATTTGTCACGTGTTCGTCTCGACTGGCCGCAAAACTGCACGATGAAACTTGGTGGTTAGATAGATCGCAGGTTTTGGAGTAGGTAATAATAGCTTCTTTTCCATAACTAATAAAAAAGAAACAGTTTCTCTGTAAAATTTGTAAATCCACGCCCACGTGGCGCGGGTAACGTGCTAATTTGATTTATGACTAGGTCCTGTAGCTCTGCACATTTTTGACTCCCACTCGGTCTGTATTTATGCACCGGCCAGGATTTATATGGCGGATAGATAAAACTATTAATGAAATGGCTAGCCTGTGGCTACGCAAGTTTTTCCTTCAGATAATTTTTTTTTATGTACCTATAGACATATAGAATTTGATCAAAAATCTTTTGCGTCTAAGAATAATCAGTATCGGGCCATCCTCAAACTTTCATTATACACGTCGGATGACTTTCTGTATAAAGTGCGTGTTATGTGCAGCAAGGCCGGAAAAACCCGGACGTGGCATCAGCGCTGGCGCTGGGCGGGGGGGCGGAGGGCGAGGGCGCGGGGGGCATGCACGAGCGGTACAACCCCGCGCCGCACGACCTGCTGCGCAAACTGCCCGGGGTATCCTCCAAGAACATCGCGCGACTCATGAACAAGGCCGGCTCTTTCGATCACCTCATCTCGCTCTCTCAGGTAATCACAAACTCGAGCCATTGAGGAATTACGTACAAGTACCAAAGACACCTCGACTACATTCTATGCGCCTAAATGGCGGCAGCTGGAGGTGGGCGGAGTGGGAATTAAATAAAAGACAAAAATATACACGTGGCGCCCCCAGAGCAGATTTTTTATTTTTATGGTCAGGCTATAAGCTACAGGTGCTAAGTGGCGCCCCCACATTTAAAAAAATAATAACTCGTAAAATAATCAAAATTTCAAAAATCTAAAACGGCGAATATCTAGACGGTGTTTTGTAGGATATATTGAAGCCATCAACTTTATTTATTATATCTCGCTAGTAGTTATTGACGGAAAAATTGCGAAAAGTGGCCGTTTTCCGCAATTTTTCCATCAATAACTACTAGCGAAATGACATTTTATTATTATACGAGTTATTATTTTTTTAAATGTGGGGGCGCCACTTAGCACCTGTAGTCGCCATAATAAAGATTATTTTCACGTTTGTTGATGAACGACAAACGTGCTTTTTATATTTTATCTGTATCTTTTTAAATCTCTCAAATAGAAACATACTCATTCATTTGACTAACAACTATTTTGTTATTTACGACATACTTATATTAATGTTTGTTAACTTACAGGAACAATTAACAGAAATCATGGGAAACAAAAATGACGCCCAATTTTTATACTGTATACTGCACGTAAAAGCAAAGCCCACAGATGTAACAAATAAAGAAGATAAACCATACGGTAAGAAGAAGTTTCAAGGAAAATTGTTCAAGAGTATTAAATAATGCCAATCATTTTATAGATTCAAATAATTTATTGTATACAGTTAGTTTTGCTTTAAATATATAATAAGATTCATAACATCAATAAGTTATTATTTTTGAACATCAATTATTTTATGACTTAAGGGAAATAAGGCAATCCAGTAACACTACTTCATTAAATAAATACTTAAAAGGTAAATACATGACAGCATGGAAGTTTGAAAACATATTGCTTAACACTTCTAGTTCTAGAACACTATTTCTTCCATGGACCTAGAACAAGCAATTTTGTCGTGAGCATACAATAGGGAAGTGTCCTCGGAAAAAAGTAATCGATTCTAATTAATCTCTTTGTTAGATTATCGAAAAAAATTTAACACGTAATTTTTTTTTTCAATTTGACGAAGATTTACCGAATCAAAATGTATGAGAAGGGTACTATGACGTCACTTGTTTCGTACAATTTGTATGGCGGCGTGTCGTTACTGGAAATTTCAAAGTGCTGTATCGTCGTCATTTTTCGTTTGCCAGACGAAAAAAAAAATACGTGTACATTATTTTTTAGTAATCTAACTGACGGACTAATTAGATTTTTTTAGGACACTTCCTCATTGGTCGCTAGCTCTTATACTAACTGCTTTAGACAATAAATAATTTCATCAAAGAAATTCAGATACTGACTACAATATCACAAATAACGTACACAAAGCAGAAAGTAGAAATACGAGTATAGAAGATATAAATGTGAATATGCTATTCTTCGGCTTCTGGTTATCTTCTCGTAATCCCGACCCTGTCCAAAAATTCCTATCATCATAATAAGGAACATTATTTATAAATGTCAAATGGTGGTGTAGGCCATCGCATGTTTGATTGATTAGCTTCTGTCGACATGCAAGTTGAAAGAAAAATTACTACTTAATGACTTTCTTCTGCAATAACTGTACTATTCTGTCATTTGATAACCAGTCTGTGCAAAACTGAGACATATATCATTCCAGATTATTGAGTAGGTTGATATGTAAAAGATTTTATATCATCTATATCATGCTCATTATATTTTTTTAACTTACAATATGCAATTCAATCAAAGAATGCAACAGTTATCTTTATGACCTGAAAATAAATATGACATCCTACAGTCTTTGTAATAACAGTTTAAGTTGTCTGGCTGGTAGCAGTACTTACTTCATAGCCAGAATACTTCTAGTATGTAGCAATGTTTAAAAAAGAAGACCAGGTCTACAGACAAGGAAAGAACTGTAATATTTTATGTAAGGCAAGCAACAATGAGCCACACAAAATTGCAGCCTTATATTAGGTTTAACCTATTATCTTCAATATTTATCTTGTTCAAGATATGGACAAATTAAATTTGTATTTATAATTTTCAAAGATATGAAGTATTTCATAATATTTCTAATTTTAGATAAGTTAATATTTTGAGTAGGTATTTTTTGAGTATTTTATGAGTGAGTTAGTCATTACTTATTTTAAATCAATGGGGCTAGTAGTCCACAAATATTATTAAAGGAAGTCTACAAAGTTACATTAGGCATGTTGGAAAGAAATAGCATCCATTATTGAAATTCATTAATTGAAAATAGCAAACACCTACTTGTGTGCGTCTTTAACATACTAAAGAACCATTGAAAGGAGTTAAATGCCTGTTGTTTTATTATCTCAAGAGTACTATTAATATTCACTCATTATCCTGGATTACCACTGACTTTAACACTAACCTATATTTACAAAGGACAGATCACAATAAAACAAAAAAATACTTATTCATTCATACAAGACTAAAAATTCTATAAAATGAGTGATGTGATGTTTGTAGAGCTGTATGCGGTTTTGGGTATGGTTAATAATGGTTACTACTGTTTCTTGTATAGTGTCCGAAATAACCAGGCAAGTATGATAGTGGCGCATATGAGTGAAGAGCAAATGAGGACTAGAGGGATGCGTCACTCACGGTATTGGTGGTCCTTATCTGTCAGTGGCACATAGATCACACTCATCAACTTCTTGATAGTTGTTGTCCCATCAGCTTGCTTATCAACCTGATGCAAATCAATATATTTAAATTAATCTATTTAATACTCTGATTATAAATTAAAAGTATTATAGTAAAATCTTACTTAGTAATTTTGTACTTTGTTTTAATAACTGGCAGGTTAATAAAAAAAAATTTTGCTGTGAATCTATTTTAAATATTCAGTAATACTCATCATCAAATTATGTACCTGTGTCAGATATTGTTCGCCACCTTCAGGCCCAACGGGGATTATCAATCTACCCCCAGGTTTTAGCTGTTCAACCAGCTGCAAATAATAAGGTGTTTTAATTTTCTAGACTTTGAATACAGTATACTTAGCAATACTATAAAATACATACAGGCTGGGGCAGAATAGGTGCTGCTGCTCCAACATGAATAGCATTGTAAGGAGCTTCCTCTGGATACCCCAGACGACCATCTCCAACTAAAGTAACAAAGCATTACATCTAAAATACATTGCTCCCTTTCCTTACTACTAAAATGAGATAAATAAATATTATTATGAAAATATTATTTTCCAGAATTAACTAACCAAGGAGTTTAATTCTTTCAGATGATAGCAGCTCAGGGTTATCATTCTGAATATTGGTAGTGGCCATAGTTACCAGTTCTGGTATGTGTTCTATGCCCACTACCTTTCCTGTGGCACCGACCATGTGAGCCATGCAGGCTGTAAGGTATCCGGAGCCAGAACCAACATCTAATGCCTTTTCACCAGGAATAAGTTGCTGTTTCAGTGACTCTAATGCATGAGCATGCTGAAATATAAAAGCATACATTAAAGGACATGACAATAATGAAAATTTATTTATTTATGATAAAAAAATATACATAGTATATTTATGAACACTGAGACGAACAATTATAAAATATAATTACTTAAGTATCAGGATATTGAATAAATTAGTTATTACTAAATTTGCTATCTTGTAAAAACATAAGTACCTACCATGTGTGGAGCACTTATAGTAGCAGAATATCCAATGGATTGTGGAGAATCATGGTACGGAGCATATGGACAATAATTTTTTCGGTCAACTGCCATCATTGCATTAGCCACATTATCAGATTTTATAATACCATTGGCTGCAAAAAAAATTGTTTGAAATTATAATAAATATGTATTATGTCTGCAGAATATCATTAAAACACGTAATTCGGTAATTGCATGTTTATTGAGCTAGGGAGCACATCAGACTGAATTATATGAAAACTACCCACTACTTAAAGAACCTTATTTTACAAATAAGATAAACAAGTATCTACCCACATTACTATACACACCCACACATAATAAACTATGTATATAACATACCTTTCCCCCAAGTAAACATACAATAATTATAATAAGTGATTCAAGTACAGAATGATTCAATATAACAAAACAACATCTTAAGAGATTATAACAAAACAATGAACCAATGTGATTTAAGTAACATACTATGAAATCATAACAAAAACACAAAATTATCAAAATAGTCTTAATTAAGTTCTAGGTATTCCGAGCATTTCAGCCCAAGATTCTTCACTAGGGATTTCTATAATCTGTTCAGACTCTTGTTCACCAGTACTTTCATCTTCTCCCCCTTGCGAAGTTTGAACCTTAGATGCTAACTTTATAATTTGATCGATGTGTCTGTTTATAATAAGTCCATCATCAGTCTGCACTTTGTAACTGGAAGGACCAGTTTTACTTAATATTTTGCCCGGTAACCACTTCCGACCAGTACTGTAATTTCTATACATTATTCTACAGCCAACGTCCGCTTCTCTATTCCTTGTTTGATTATTGTCCATGATCTGCTGCTCAGTTTTCTTTCGCTGGATATGGTCAGGATGTATTACGTCCAACAGTGTGCGCAGTTTCCGGTTCATCAAAAGCTCAGCGGGACTTTGGTGTGTTCCAGCACAAGGCGTCGCGCGGAGGCCCAGCAGCATTCTTGGGATTTTTACTTCCCAGCTCAAATCATCAGTTTTTCGTATTTTGTCCTCGACTGTTTGGACCATTCTTTCTGCCAACCCATTGGTGGCAGGGTGGTAAGGAGCCGTGGTGATGTGTCTAATTTTGTTTGACTCGAGAAACCTTTTCATCTCTTCCGATACAAATGCGGTTCCATTGTCGGAAACCAGTGTCTCACATAGACCATGCGTCGCAAAAACTGTTCGTAAGTACTTTATTACTGTCGCAGTGTTTGGGTTGTTAACTATAAATACTTCAGGCCATCTGGAATATGCATCGACTATTATCAAAAAGTTTTTGCTACGAAAAGGACCAGCGAAATCAATGTGTATCCTAGACCAAGGCCTGGTGGGCGTGACCCATTCGTGTTGTGAACGAGGAGGCATGTGTCGGTGTTCGAGACACTTGTCGCATTGGCCCACGAGTATTTCTATGTCTTCATTTAGACGTGGCCACCAAATATAGCTTCTTGCCAGCGCTTTGGATTGTACGATTCCACTGTGTGTCTTATGTAGTGCCTGCAATGTACCTGCACGAAGCGTTGGAGGCACCACTACACGGTTCCCCAACAACAAACAGCCATCTTGCAGGGAGAGTTCAGTGCGGTGTAACCAATAAGGATGTAGATCCGCTTCTCTAGTCTTAGCAGGCCAACCACGTTGTACACAATGTACTACTCGCGATAGTGTCTTGTCCTTGCGCGTTTCAGCCGCAATGTGCTCTGCATCGAACGGAAAGTCTTCGGGTTTCTCTGCCATCAGCAATATTTCACTTAGTTCGGTTTCAGTTCGTTCTGGAACAGGCTGCGGCCATCGGCTTAGACTGTCAGCGCTACCTAACTGTGATCCAGGCTTGTATCGTATTTCATAGTCGTGTGAAGTAAGCGTGATCGCAATCCTAGTTAACCGAGGTGATAGGATGTTGGGAATTGGTTTCTTTGGATCAAATAAACCTAGCAGCGGTTTATGATCAGTCACCACTGTAAATGATCTTCCTGATAAGTAATTATGAAACTTCTGTATTCCGAATAAAATAGCAGTGGCTTCTTTGTCCAGTTGCGAATAACGCCTTTCCGCAGAGTGCAGCGTTCGGGAGCTCATAGCTATAGGTCGCTCTTGGCCGTCCTCCATAAGGTGTGACAGTACGGCTCCGACGCCGTATTCAGAGCTGTCACAAGTCAGAATCAGAGGCTTATTTAGATCATAGTGTACTAATGTCATGTCGAATGTTAGTGAGTGCTTAGCGCGTTCGAAAGCGTTTTGCTCCCGTTCTGTCCAGCGCCATTTTTGCGTCTTGTCTAGCAGTCGATGCAGAGGTTCAAGTACCGTGGCTTTGTGAGGAATAAACCTTTCATAAAAATTGTACAATCCGAGAAACGCCTGCAGTTCTTGTACGTTCTTTGGTTCTGGGGTGTTCTTTATCGATTCAACTTTGCTTGGAGCTGGATGTATGCCTTCAGCATCAATAACGAACCCCAAGAATTCGACCCTTTCTTTAGCAAACTTGCATTTATTTTTATTAAGGCGTAAACCTGCCTGTTCAATGCGTTGTAAGACCATGTCTAGGCGGAGTAGCATCTCGGACATGGTGCGACCAGACACAATGATGTCATCAATGAGCACTGCGACTCCTTCGATTCCTGCTAGTAAAGCTGTCATTAATCTCTGGAAAATGCCGGGGCTAGCTTTAACACCGAATGCGAGTCTATGCACGGTGTACAGTCCTTTGCAGGTATTCAAAGTTAACAGCTTAGCTGTGTTATCATCGACAGTAATCTGGGTGTATGCGCGATCTAAGTCTAACGTCGTGAAGAATTTCGCACCAGCTACTGCGGCAAACACCTCGTTCGCCGTAGGCATTGGATATGTATCGGACTCTGTGGCCTGGTTGACTGTACTGCGGTAGTCACCGCATAGACGAATTTCGCCTGACTTTTTAACCACCGGAACAACCGGCGTAGCCCATTCTGAGAAAGCTACAGCTCGGAGCACGCCTTCGCGGACTAGGCGGTCGATTTCATTCTCCACTCTACTCTTAATCGCATATGGAACAGGTCGAGCTTTTAGATACTTTGGAGTGGCGTCTTGTTTCAAATGTATAGCCACAGGATCTCCACGGTAGGTACCGAGACCATCTTTAAACATTTCATGGTGTTTGGAAAGTATATCCTCCAGTTCCGTATAGTCTCTATTGGAGACAAAGTTGATATTCATAGAAATGCCTAATTGCATAAGCCAGTCTCTTCCTAAAAGGTTAGGTCCATTGCCCTTAGCCACGAGCAACGGAAGGTTGTAGTCGTTGTCTTTATACCGCACAGGCAGCACTGCCCGGCCGAGCAGGTGCACGGGCGCGTTGGTCCAGGTGCGCAGCAGCAGCGGCGAGGCGGCGAGGCAGCGCGGCGGCAGGCGCGGCAGCAGCCGGCGCCACGTCGTCTCATTCACCAGCGTGTAGCAGGCGCCCGTGTCCACCTGCAGCGTGACGGGCTCGTCTGCTATCAATACTCGAATGATGAAAGGCGGCACTCGAGTCGTAGACTGTACTACGTAAATGCCATTCAACATTGTGTCCTCCTCCTCCGTAAAGTTCATCTTGTTCGCGTTCTTTTTAGATATACAAACTTTTTCTATATGTCCTTTCTTACTGCAGAACCGACATGTTACATTAATAAACCGACATTCGCCGCCATGCCTGTCACCACAACGATAGCACAAGCGAGGCGCAGCGCGCGGAGGGGGGCGCGGGGCGGCGCGCGGGAGAGGGCGCGGGCGCAGCGCGTTGATGTCCATGGGCTCCGGCGGCGGCGTCGCGGCCGGGGACGGGGACGGGGCGGGCGGCGGCGGAGCAGCGCTGCTGCTGGAGCCTTCCCCCGCATGCATCATACGCACATCTTTGTTCGCACTTTCAGCCGACAACAATGCATCGACTACGTTGTGATAGGTTAGATTGTCTCGCTTCAACAGTTCGTACTGTAACCGATCGTCTTTCATTCCACACACTAGTCTGTCACGTAACATACGCTCCAAGTCACTGAAATTGCAGCCCGCACTGATCTTTCGGAGTTGGGTTATGTACTCGGCAGCCGATTCGTTTCGATTTTGGTTACGTTTATAAAACTTGAATGACATAGATATCTCATTTGGTTTTGGACTATAATGTTTGGTTAGAATTTCAATGATCTCACTAAATGTCACTTCAATAGCTTTCCGCGGTGTTATTAGTGCTAATAAAGTATCGAACACTTGCGAACCACACACAGTAAAGAAGTTAGCTCGTTTCACATTGTCTATCACTACGCCATTTGCTTCAAAACAAAACTTCAGTCTATCAATGTAATTGTCCCAATTGTCCATGTCTGGCCTATATTCACTAAACTTCACTGATTTCCGATCCATTTTCGCGTTTTTTACCTAACGTCGCCACTATTATGTCTGCAGAATATCATTAAAACACGTAATTCGGTAATTGCATGTTTATTGAGCTAGGGAGCACATCAGACTGAATTATATGAAAACTACCCACTACTTAAAGAACCTTATTTTACAAATAAGATAAACAAGTATCTACCCACATTACTATACACACCCACACATAATAAACTATGTATATAACAATATGAAAAACAGTTACCCAATAATGAAAGAGCATAGAAATTTCAAGTCTGGTGAAGGTTGATTCGTCATACTCAAAGGACTCAAATAGGTCAACTAAAAAAAGTTTATAGAAGTGAAATAAAACAAATTAGTTTTACTGTAACAATCAGAGTCAACTCCAGAAACAGGTAATAAGCTGGAGAAAGATAATGCCAACACCATTTATTTAGCGCATTTTAGAGCAGCTTTCCAGCGAGATATAATTTTGATTTTATATTTAGCTGTCTTAAGAGTGCTCAAGTGAATTAGTCTCTATCTATACCAAAGTAGCACTGAGCGAGCATGGTCTCAGAATATAAAATATTCTTAAGCAAATTAGAGCTTACAATTTATTATAATTACATAAAGAAATACCAGGGTGGTATCAGGGTAGGCTCGAGCCCCTCGGTGGGGACATATGTGAGCTGTTAACGACGACATAAAGAAATAATAATTGAGATTCTGATATAATACATTCAATTTAGTTCGACGCAAGCTTTGTGCAATCACAGAAAAAAATAACATTTCTTACCCCTTAGATTTCGAATCATATCAGCGTTGTTTTTGCCGTGACTTCGCCAAGCCATTGTGACTACAAAGAGCAAATGTAAAATTAATATCGTTAACTTTATTTTGCCGGATATAATTTACAAAAACAGAAAAATTAGATTTTCAGCGGCGTAATTCGCCAAAATTATACAGTTGACAAACTGAGAAAATTGACATTTTTGTTTGACTTGACTGACACTTGACGACTTGACATAACTGACAAAAAGATCCCTATAATGCATTGCCAAATAATGTACCTACTGTACAATCGCGAAAGCACGCACGCACACACACACAAGCTAGCATAGCGGTAGCCTTGGTTGGGGTGCCTCTCACGTATTGCTTACGTTACGCTACCATTTATGTTTATGTCATTTGTGTTTATAATCATCGTCAGGATCGCTGACCTGAGTTAGGTTAGGTTACCTAACTCTTAAGCTCTCATCTAGGTACTTTTATTTTATTTGTTCCATATTTAGTTAGTTCTCTATCCATATTTGTCAAGATGGAAAATAATCTATGTTAAAGGCGTTTCAATTCAATCTGAACCCAAGCGTAACAAAGTGTCGTCCGCCCGGCTCTAACCATCCATGTATGTACATGGAATATTAGGCCGACCATAATCGGGGGGAGGCAACGGGATGTGAAAAGGAAAGCTCATTGCAGGAATTATTGTGTCGTACATTATTACGTCTGCTTCCTTCGGCGGCAGGTATTTCATTGGCGACAGCGACAAAAAACGAAAGGGACGCAGTTATGCGCAAGAGTGAGCGCGGTGTATTTGTATCTCATTCTAACGCATAACTGCGTCCCTTTCGTCTTTTGTCTTTGTCGCCAGTGAAATAGGTGCCAGTCTGAAAAAAAAGTAAACAAAAAAAAGTGTGTAGTGTATAGATAGTGTGTTAGCCCGTAATTAATTATTTTTTCTCTTTGGTGTTAGCGAGGTTAGCGAGGTCTATTGAATTGAGGGAGATATTTATTTTATGAGAAAAATAAATAACTGTAATAATTTTACATCCGTCGTCGATATTTCCCCTAGTGAACAAAAAGTATAAATAATACTCTAACTTGACGTTGTAGGCTATAAAATATGGTGTGTCACGGTCCAGATTTGCCAGATAATTCTCCTCATGAACTGCCACCACCTTCCAGACCTGATTTACTAATGAACGGGCCTCAGGCTGGTGAAGACAGCGATGAAGAGTCCAACGAGCACTTTGGCTACGAGCCTTTGCCACAAGGCCCAGAAGCAGTGCATTCCGACCACGAGAGTGACGAAGAAATGCAGGTGAGATGACATTTCTAAAGTTGGGTATTTTGGGGTCATTCATAATAGATTCAAGATCTGTTTTGATTTTGAAATTATTAATTTAAATTCTACTTGGTCCCTCGACTTCCCCTACCCCCATCCCCAATCTACCAATACTATCTACCAATCTGCCTTAAAAACTTGACTCTGACTGGTCAGCAAGATATAAATATAAACCCTAATTTATTACTAATCTTTTTTTTACTCTCAACAAAGGTGAAAATGCCAGTTTCAGCACATTTTAATTTTTCAGAGTACAGAAACTGAGCTAGCGCCACCTGCTGATGTGCCAACAATAGAACCGATGGAGTCAGTGTTGAGCAGACAAGTCTGGAACTCGCCCCGACCCGTAGACCCCATCCAAATGGACAATGCAAGAGCACAGGAGGTAATTTAAATTATAATAGATGATTGGTTTCTATCAAATCTTAATCATTTTGAAGTAAGTCCATAGAAAAAGTTGTGATTTTGTTTAGCTAAGAACTCATGGAATTTCTTTTAGAATAGAAAGGAATTTTTTATTAAATACTCACCATTATTTTATACCAAATTTTGTATAATTTTCTGTCAGAAATTTTTAACCAGTGATTTCTACTGTTATTATATCAATTATAAGTCTGCGGTCACTTACCACCACCTTTGTTTTTAATTTTATCTAGGTGATGTCGGCAATGGCTAACTTTGCCCTGCCACCCAGTGCAATACCAGAATGGGCACAAAGTGTAACTGAAGAACAATGGAGAAGGACTCTTAGTGACAAGATAGAAAAAATAAAATCAAACAGATAGTACTACTATGTAAGTGTACAGATAAATAAGTAGTTAACTAATTAATTATGTATTCAAATTTTATTAAATGTATAGCTATATTATTTTTTAATTTCTAATAATAATTTTACTTATTAACATTGTCAGTAAGCCTTTTAATACTTTATGCATACATTCTATTAATATATAAATACCTGAATTAAAGTAATTTTTGGCTTGTTAGTTCTATGCCTAGTATCACATAATATAGTCTGGGAAGCTAGGTGGTTAATTAAGTAAAATACCTAAACAATTAAACTCTTACACCTTTATATCACAATTTTCACAATAATCTTATTCTAAATTACTTATATAAAATATGTATTGCATAGCTTTCAGTACACAAACAAACAAAAACAAAAAATAAAAAAAAACAACTAGTTTAACTATTTTAAAGTTAAAAAGTAAATGAACAATCTCAAAAAAGATTTGAGCTACTTTGAGACTTCTGTGAGCTTATATAAATACATTAAAATACATAATATATACCACTCTCTTATAATTATAATAACTCTGTCTGTGTAGTAACAGATAAAATGATTTCAAATACTACACAATGTTTTATAACGTTATGTTATATAACTGCTGTGTGGGACCGGTACCGGTACAGTCAAGAGCACAGTAAGCTGAACGCTGGACTTTTGTCTGTTGAAATAAGGAAGAGAATTGCTATGTGCGTGCTCCTCTTACCTTTCGACACGGTATATTATTCTGTATACTTGTGTGTGGATAGTGTCATGGACATTCACAAACTAAACAAACAGGTGTTCCTACTAAAACAAGTTATGTGTCATTGGGATCAAATATAACTGCACTGAATGTTATTAATTTAGTTTTCTCGTTCCTAATAAACATGTAGAATGGAGAATCTGCGTAAAATTGCGTAGCCGTTCTAGACATAAAAGCGCTAGTTGCTGCCACTGCCGTCGTTCCGTACTCTGAAAAACAAATATTTTGTTTATTACTTTTTTCAACAGATGTCGTCTGTTTGTGAGCGTACTTAGTTACGAGTACCTACATTCTATTTTTAAACCGAAGCAAAAAATAAGAAAATCACTGTGCTAGGGCCGAAGCTTTCAATTTACATACCTACTCGTTATCAGCTTAATATCCCCATCAATTAGCTCTCGATCAAGCACTGACTGATCAAGTGCGGTTTTGTTTGACTTCAAACACAACCTTTAAATTTAATCGCAAGTGTATGCGGATTATTAATCTGTAATGCGGGTTTCCTCCTCCGATGTTTTATTTCAGCCGAGCGTCGATTTACCTATTACTTAGGATTTCGAAAACCGAAAGCACATTTGTGTCGAGGCTCGAACCCGTGCGTCCCAGATCACTAGCCCTAAACACACAGCGCCACCACCGTGCTATACTATTAAAAAGTATAAATTAAATGGTTCAAATTGGGAAAACGTTTCAAATACAATCCCTGAAATAATGGAATTAATAGAATAATCTAAATTGCAGAACTGTTCCAAACAGTTGACAAACGTTTTTAAACAAACCGAAACAGTTTAAAACTGCAACAGCCACAAACCCCGGTGTGGGAGCACCCTTACGAAACTTACCATTTACTGTCATCTTCACCTCATGAAGAACAGAATCTATGTACACGCCTGGATTAGGGAGATTATTAAGTAAATCTATTATTTTCTCAGTGTCATTGCGAGTTTCTTGTATTCTCTCCTCTAAATCTTCGCGGTTATTATCCGCCTCCACCATAAGAGCGAAGTTAGCATCGCCTGGTGTAAACGCAGATTTCACACCGAGGGTCCTCAAAGCACTTTGCAAATCGACTTTGGTCGAGAAGTCCATTTTAGGAAATCTTATCACGCACGGGCGATCTCTCATGGTTTGAATCAACTTTTCTATAGACGAGTAGTCCAACTGTTCTAGAATTTCTGATAGAGTAGTTTTTTTGCGGTACGACAATTTTGTCAACACGTACATAGTCGATGAATTGTCTTTGTATGGAAATGCTATCATGTGCATATCTGAAATTTAAATAAATATTTATAAAGAATAAGTCCCTCTGTAAATAATAATTGTAAATTTTGTCAGCTGTGTGGTACTTGCCATGTTTCGGTTCAGAAATGTATTTAAATTGTCCTGAATTCAGCATAAGTTCGGCCAGCACGTTTTTCGAGGGATTATGAAATGTCATCCTGAAACACATTAAATATTTTGTTAAGAAGTCTCTATACCCGCTCAACGTCTCGTAGACGGGGTCTATCGCAGACTAGTACGAACAAAATATTGTTCTGACAAAGTGTACATTTTTAATTAAATTCCACAAAGTGTCGTAAATCGCAAAGTAAGTAGTTTATGTTTATCAACTAGGTTCTCAGGTAGAAAAATGCTAAGAGCGTCGTCGGTGGCCAAGTGGCAAGGGCCGTTGACTTCCATTCGGAAATTCGCGGGTTCGAGCTCCGGCACGTACCAATGTATTTACGTTTAAAAGTAAATTAAAATTTGAAAATAGCCTTTATTACGACTTATACAATATTTTCAATTAATTTGTTTTGTTCTCTTTGTCGTCTCGCAAGAGCCTTCCTAAGTGCGTTTATTCGACGCTATACGCCGAAGGAAAACATTTTAAGCAAACCTGCATCATATACCTGCGAAGTAATTCAAAGGTTGTGTGTGAAAACGACCAATCCGCACTGGGCCAGCGTGGTAACTATTTATTAACCTGTGGCGTGGTCGACTAAGGCCTATTCACCCTGATTTTCAGGGTAGGATCGAGCCCCTCGGCGGGGACATATGAGCTGTCAACAAATAATATGTACTATCTTTCTTTAAGAAGCCTGTAGAGTAGAGCTTTCCTATTTTAACACCACAAATATCATTTTGTAGCACACAGCTGAACAAATTGTTTATTGTATGAGACTTTCCCTAATTAGTACATAGGCTGAGTGGTGGTGAGTGGTGGCTGATTGTCTGAAAAGTAAGACACCGTATGTGCCGATTGTGAACACTTTTCTATAGAAGTGGGTATTTATTATTTAGAGATAGAGGAATCTATATCCGTGGGTAGAGGTTTTTTGGCGTGGACTAGTAATTACTAGAACTGCCTCTACGTTGCATGGTGTTTGGTACTTTGAGATGCATCGAAATGCAATTTTTTCCAACATTTCTTATTCGAGTTTTCAATGAAGCCTAACAGGTTAATGTGTTCTTATGATCTCCAAGCCGCTTCGTAAAAAATATTTATTTATTAACTAGCTATCCGCCTCACGGCTCCGTCAGCGTTGACAGTTTTTTTCATGGGCATGAGGAATTTTCCCGCGGTAAAAGGTACCTAGACTATGTTATTCCTCAAGGTCTATTCTATGTTTATACCGGTTTAAGGACCGAACTCCGACAAGTTCGGTAGGTTAGGTTAGGTTAGGTTTTATCTTTTGTCGGAGTAGTGTCTTGTCAGAGTAGAGTCCGTCGGAGTTCTGTTTTAGATTCGTTTATACCAAGTTTCATTAAAATAAATTCGGAAAAACAAAAAAAAAATTACTCTTTATAATATTAGTATAGATGAAACGTGTTATACTTACATTCTAGTATACTCAGGTAAGAAAGGGTGCAGCCATTGGCCGCTGAAGAAGAGGGCGCTGAGAAGCACCATTCTGGTGCTTGCTGGCAGAGGATCAGTCAGAAATTCATCAATTTTATCACCAGTGTGGTTCCTCACCCAACTGAAAAAGAAATAGAGAATTCAATAGGTGAAGTAAATATAGAAAGCTTCGCTAATTTCTAGTAGATAAACCTATGTGGTATCTATTGATTTGATTTGATACGTAAGTTTACCTACTAGGTACTACATTTCCGATGATCCCAAAATCATTTAATTGTTTCCACTTCTTACCTAGACATCGTATTACTCGTAGTAGTAAGCCTGACCAGGAAAAACAAATACTCAACCTCTTCTTTTCAGTATTTTTGGAAGCAATCACTAGTATAAAGTTCCATTAAATTTCCGAAATATGACGAGGTTTATTGTTTTTCTGGTCAGGCTATAACAACAGGTATAAAATATCAATGTTTTTTCGTTCTTAATAATTACGAAAACAAAGCATCTAGTTTAGTTAGATATTCTACAGAATAACATTGTAGTTGATTCTTCGTGATCGTCGTAATGGATATATTATTCATAGTTGAGAACCAAAAAAACTTACTCATTAATTATATGTCGCGACGTGTCTGCGTCTTTGAAACTTGTCGTTATAGTTTCGCCATGGTACACTCGGTACAAGAAGTCTCGGTACATATTCCGTATGCGCGTTTTGTCATCCACTACGATGACATCTGCATAGAGTGTGCGAGTCAGGTAAGCTGTACTGTCGATGTCCGGCGCAATAGTGCTGCTCACATCAGCAGAACCTTCGGATGTCCCGTTGAAATTTGCCTCTGTGGTCACAATTTCGTCAACTTTCATGGGCGTGTCCGAGGAAGCCATGAAATTTTTCAGCAAGGCCCCGAACTCTTCATGGCGCTGTCTGTTTTCCAGAATATCTAAAAAAAATAATGCGTAATCCTAGCATTATCTACTATTGAATTAAATATATTAACATATAAATACAATAGTGACAAAACAACTATAATGTACATGCACACTAATTATATTATCCTACGAATAGAATATACTTTTTAGGGTTCCGTAGCCAAATGGCAAAAAACGGAACCCTTATAGATTCGTCATGTCTGTCTGTCTGTCTGTCCGTCCGTCCGTCCGTATGTCACAGCCACTTTATTCCGAAACTATAATACCTATACTGTTGAAACTTGGTAAGTAGATGTATTCTGTGAACCGCATTAAGATTTTATTACAAAAATAGAAAAAAAAACATCACCAAAACGTCCCCATACATAGAACTGAAACTAAAAAAATTGTTTTTCATCAAACCCATACGTGTGGGGTATCTATGGATAGGTCTTCAAAAATGATATTTAGGTTCCTAATAAAAAAAAAATCTAAACTGAATAGTTTGCGCGGGAGACGCTTCCAAAGTGGAAAAATGTGTGTCCCCCCCCTCTAACTTCTAAAATAAGAGAATGATAAAACTAAAAAAAATATATGATGTGCATTACCATGAAAACTTCCAACGAAAATTGGTTTGAACGAGATCTAGTAAGTAGTTTTTTTTTAATACGTCATAAATCGTAAACCGCAATTTACCTTTCACTATTATTAACACTTCGATCAAAGTCACAACGAACTACAAAAACTTTAATATTATGTTACTGGCTGCTCCGGAACCCTTCATGGGCGATTCCGACTCGCACTTGGCCGCTTTTTTATTACACACTAGGAGTAGCAAGAAATAAAGGACAAAATAATAAAAGTGTACAATAGTACAATACAGTAAATGTACTTTCATATTATGGGCGGGATTATTAAGATCATTAAAAAAATTAATAGTATGTATGTAAATGATGTAAACATATATATTTCTATTCTAGAAATCGCTACCATAAGGTAGCTAATCTCGTTCAAACCAATTATAATTATATTTCTCTTTATTTAATGTATTTTATGTGCAAACATCCTGATTAAAAAGTATTTCGTACAAATGACATCAACGCGCAATCATCGCTTCAGAATCGAAGGTAAGTAAGAACATTTTATATAGATATGTTTATTTGCCAACAAGTACACAAATGAGAGAAAAGACATAGATGTTAGTAAGTTAATTAAGTTTGAAGTTTTTACCAAGGATGTTATATATATATAAGTACTACCGTAAAACAGTACTTATAACATCCTGATGTTCTGTCACGATAATGAATGAAGCAATTATATATGTATATCGCCATATAGTACGACATGCAAGGATGCTATGTTATATTTAAGTACCTCTATGGTCCAAGAAAACAAGGTCTAACAAGAAGACCTTTCTACGTCATTTTGCCTATTCATCCTTGTCGAATGCGTGTAAAGCCGGGTCCACAGCTCCGTGTTTTCGTGTTTTGAACACTCTAACATGTTAATTTTAACAAAATAGGGGCGTGGCTTAACAAATTTTGTTCAGCCTAAACATAACATTGTTTGCCGAGACGAATGGATAACATCCCCCGGGTTCGCCTGCGGGGAGGGGAAGCGTCGAATTTTTTTTTATTTGCTCGCTCTCGCGCGTATATATAGTTGGAGTGGAATAGAGTATTTGGTTGTTAATACAACTTATAAGAGAAAGGCCGATAATTTGGGATGTAACTTTGGAAGAGCACAAAGATAGGTACAAAAAAGTAGATGCCCTGTCGGAAATTGCAAAAATTTTTGGAAAGTCAAAGGAAACTAAATTAACGATAGCAATAACAGCTTCCACGTCTTCTTCGTCGGAACTCATTTTTAAAATGAAATGAAACAAAACATTCACATTTAAGGGCGTGGTTTTGTTAGCCAAAACATTAACATTATGCGCAGTGGACGGGCGGTTTTGATAAACAAATTGCACAACATTGTTTTGTTAGAATGTTTTGTTAGAAAATTTGAGCTGTGGACCCGGCTTAATACACAAGGATGAACAGAACAAAATGACGTAGGCTTGTGTCAGTCACGTGGTCTTCTTATTAGACCTTGTTTTCTTAGACATACGTCAAACCCGTGAACGTGTTGCTGCTTGGGGGGACTGGTCTGCTCTAGTCGATTGCCGTTGTTTTATTGGTTATATAGTTTAGTTTTTCTTTGACTGGTTGCCTTCCTAATTGCATATTTCGTTTGCACTCTTTGTTATATTAATCAAATTATATAAAATAATAATAATTATGTAAAAATATTTTGAAAAGATGCAACGCCTGTGGAGTTTCTTCCGGAGAGTTCTTATGTGGTTCTTATCCACAGAAGACAGCCAAATCGTGAACTCTCCTCGACGTCGAAAAGTGATTTGTAAAATCTTACTTCGAATAAACACATTTTGAACTCTTAACTTAGACCATGAGTACCTACTACGTTAGTAGGTATTATTATTTTCTACTGTGGTACTCGTACTACGGTAGTACTTATAACATCCTTGACGACATGTCAAGCGGGTCTTGACGTAGACACCTAAAAACGTAGACCACTAATGACTCAGCCTTCAAGGAAGTAAGATGAGCTTTAACCTTTAACCAGTATATTACGAGTGCAATGTCTTTATTTATATATTCTTTGATGACCTTGCACTATTTTTTTTACTTTATTTACTTTGTACAACTTTTTTTAATACGCATTATCACAAATAAATTATTTTGAATTTTGTTTTTTTTTTAAATATAAACTAAGACCTTGCCTTACCTTTAAAATCTGAAAACCCGAGCACCTTTGCCAGCTCGTTATATGTGGATCCAGTGCTGCCTAGAAGAGTCATCGCCAGTAAACCTAAATAAAACACCATGTAAATTAGGCTAGCTTTCCGCCTCGCGGCCCCGCCCGCGTTAACAGTTTTTCCCTTGGGAATGAGGAATTTCCTCGCGGTAAAAGGTAGCCTACGTCATACTCCAAGGTATAGACCTTGGAGTATGACGTAGGCTACCTTTGTACCAAGTATAAATTAAAATCGGTTCCGTAGTTTCGAAGCCTATTCAATGCAAACAAATTAACAATAAAATCTTTCCTCTTTATAATATTCTAGCGACCCGCCCCATGAGTATCTTTACCATTAACTTGCCTGCAACGTGAGGTTTCGCTGGTCAAGTTCGGTTGACACACAAAACTTTCTTTTCTTTGCCAATATCTTTGAAATGTTATATCGCAATCCATTCAAGGCGTAAAAGCGTTACAAAGAGACATTAACTTTCGGATTTATAATGGTAGATAACAGAGAAATGGTAAGAATTTTACCAGCGATTCCAGTGGGCGATATCACTAGATTCTTATCAGGGTTCTCTTTCATCATGTTGCGCAGGAGTTTGTAGCCGAATTCGTTGACGGCGTGCGCCATCTCGTCCGATCCATCTGTAAGATTGCTGGAAAAACAAGGAAGAAAAAAATTTTATTCGGTCGCGAGTATTTTACAAACAAATGAAGACTATGTTTCCTATGGTCTCTATGACCTGTTTCAAGTACAGTGTGCGACCTTGTGGAATGCCGCAAAGCCGAACAAGCGTAAATAAGCCTAGAGTGCGAACGATTACAAATTTATTTGCGCTTGTGTTACCTATCCTTTTATAATGTCAGCAAAAATAACTGCAAACAATACAGAGGTATTTTTGCCGCTCCGATTGTCTAATTTGCTATCGCACTGTTTGGAATGGGTGCGCCCTTGACTGGTAATAAACTTGATAATCGTGCGCTTGTTAACTTGAACAAACACTACGCTACTGTCTAGAACAAACTTGAAAAAGTTTGCATCTGTATCCAGCAGGATATGTTGTAATTTTAATATACTGGGCTTATCAGTTGACCTTTTCAATGACTCACTTGGCCGCTTTAGATCCAAGGTCTTATCAATCCTCACAACTGTCACAACGGTTGACATAAATCCATTTCTAAATTCCAAATAATTTATTTTATTTTATCTTATTCATTTTAACGCAAATTGCATTTAAGCATTTTGTAATCAAAGAAGTGTTTGAACCGTTCATATTTAACTTTCTGTTAATTTTCACATAATTATGAAGTATAATAGGATGTTGTGGCTCCCTTCACAAGGAGTGCATTTATTTCTAGTTTTAAGAATATTGTTCGTAGATTGTAAGTTGTATCGTAACTTCCTTTTCGTCCTTAATAAAAAAAAAACAGTGATTCGATAGAGTCTATCGCTACATCACCACAGATAAATAGTTATCACTAGCGTTTTCAGTACAAGTGCAGACCTTATAGTGTGTTTTATAGCCTCTACCACCTCTACTCTTTACGATTATTTTAATTAAGAACTCGGTATAAAAAAGTACTGCGTTGATGTCTTTAATATAGAAAGTGGACAGACTGTACAAAAGTGCTTGCCTATTTATACATAATATAGTTAATTCTATTCGTGCTGATATTTTTTTAAAGAAGTGGAAAAGTAGAACATTTATTTGAAGAACATCATAACATCTAAAGGGAGTACGCGTTGATGTCTTTTACATGGACAAAGTTTTTATAACACTGTGCGCGTTTATGTCTTATAAATGGATATGGATGGTACATCAACAGTGATGATAAGATAAGGTAGATATAGAAAAGACATCAACGTCAGCAGTTTTACTGAGTGACCTAGTCTTTTTTATTTAGTTCAAAAGTACTCGTAAAGATAGACATTTACTTGATAAAAATAAGGTATAATAATAATAGTGTACTATGCTTGGAAAAATCTTGAAATAGATTAGCAGGATTGTCATTTTTCATATCCGTAAATAAATCATCATAATTACTTATTATCGTAAATGGTAATATTTAGGAGGTAGGTAGTAAATTGTGCTTCAGAATATTATGAAAATTTAAAATTGTGGTAGGTAACCCATCACAACAACTTGATTCTAAATAAAATATATCGTTATCAGCTCATATACGTCTCCACTGAGAGGCTCGAACCTACCCTAAACCACAGATTAATAAATAGTTACTAACCTAAACTTAGGGTGAATAGGCCTTAGTCGATTACGCTGGCCTAGTATGGGTTCACACACAACATTTGAATTTCTACGCACAGCTATGCAGGTTCCCTCACGATCTTTTTCATCAACGTAAGAATAAGAACGTTGAATACCTACATAAGTTTGAAAATAGATTATAAATTGATACGTGTCGGGGCTCGATCCTGCCCTTCCTCTATGAGAGACAACGGCACAGAAGAAAATAATAGTACTAACCCGTACAGAAAGGACACTCACCGCCCCCGCTTCAAAATGAGTTTTCCACCCGATATAGCGCCCCACGCCCCGCACCCCGCAGGCGCCGCTGGACTTCGCCGCCGGTGGTGTTCGGGGGTGTTTTACATAGCGCCTAGCGCCATTGACTTTAAGTTGATATTCAAAAAGAAGTAGGTTGTCAAAACGCGTTTTCTGTAGGGAGTGACCGCCCAGTGACAACGGTCCGAACCACTACGACACTGACTCTATCAATAGGTTGCACTGAAATAAAGTAAAGGCTTATTTATAATACTGGGGCAAGATTGTGCGTCATTGTGGCATGATACATAATTTTCGCATGTGAAATCTTGTGTTATGCTACAAATAGAATATATTTTGCAGCATTCGTAGTATGCAGCAGTCTATTTTACGCCAAAGCAACTTCGTGGCTAAATAATTTTCAAAGCAATTTGTTAATCAATAAAATTATGTGGAATGCCGCAATGCCGCACTATGTTGGCCCAGTGTAAATAAGCCTTAAGTATAATAAATACCTTTTAGTAGCATCATGGGTGTCATCTTGCGTTGACCAGGAAATGTAGATTAAAGTAATAAATGTTATTACTATTCTGCCCTTCATTTTCTGAAAAGACAAAACACTTCTGTAATGTACAGAAGCCAGCACATACGGTTGGACTTTCGCACTACGAAATTAACTCCTACCGCTACGGAATACGTACAAGCGCTCTCAAGGTCAACATGTCCAGCCGCATGTGCTGGTTACTGTACAAAAGTGGACTCTTGATTTAGGGCTCAGCCAGACAGGCGTAATTTTTTAGTTGTGAGTCGCAAATTTTTGGTCACGCAATTTCTGTTTCATACAAAATACGTCACTCATATTGAGTCGCCGCCGTGTGAATGAAACAGGGGTTTTGTATGAAATCCTAAATTCTATAACCAGAACTACCTAATCAGGTAGTTTAATCCACCCATTAAAATTTAGATTCGGGTACAATTTTTTTCAACCTTGAACTTGACATATCCGATCAGTGTTTTATTTTTCGTAGGGTAGACCGGGGACAAAAGTAACAAGGGGAAATAGTAACATTGGCGATATTTCCACACATATACAACGCTTAAATGTGTGCGTCGCCCAGATCACGCGTCTAACGTGTCTCGACCTGCTCACCAATCGGCGGCGCGCTCGCTGTGAAACGGACGTGCTCAGAGAGAATTTTTGTTTTTCCACCACCACAGGTAAGTTTTTTACTCTGAATTACGCACTTTTTTTGTAGTTAGTGAAGGATTTATAGCCAAATCATTGTAATCACTCTGTTGCCAAGATGATTGGCTGCCATAATTGTGATAATTCCGCTGCTAAATTTCGATAGTTTTCTTGCAAATTTTATATTTTGTCAAATGTACTACTTGAGGGCAATTGTAACAGCAGGGAAGAGGTCAATTGTAACGGTACAATCAACCCCGTGCTACAATTGACCCAACACGCATTAATTTCATATATTTTCGAATAAAACAAAAACAAATGAATTTTACGTTGTATGTTATAGGTAATACTCTAAATTTAATGTTTTGTCTTCCAGATGCGTCAAAAACGAATAAAAACAGATCGTGGCTCAAAAGCCATTTTACTTTATGAAGAAAAATCAAATTTTCCACTTTCAATCTCCTGCTGGTGCATATTTTTTGAGAGTGATCCGTTTGCTTAATGAGCAAATCATGTTCGTCATAATATGTCCATTTTCGATTTAATATTTTTTTTAATTCAGGGACGGCTGTAACAGGGGCAATTGTAACTTCATACAAAAAATAAAATTGTGTTTTTATACGTTTTACTGTCGTTATTTAACTAATATTAATCCTCAAAAGTTGTATTTGGCCCAAAGCGTTCCTGTGTTTACTTAAAGTTAATTATTATTTTGTTTAAAGCTACTAACAATCTATTTTAATTTTGTTAAACTTTCATATTGATTATTTAATAAGTTTATGAAAACAAGTTTCCTTATAATTGAGACTGATAAATAAGTGGTTAAACTACGCATATATGTAAATAAAAGTGGTGATATTAATGTACTCTATCTTGTATTGTCTTTTAAAATGTTGTTACAATTGACCCATACTAGGGGTCAATAGTAGCAGTGACACCCCTCGAATTCAAACTGGATTTTCGGTACGATAAATGGAATTTAAGTGTAATTTAAAAATAAAAGCTTAAAGACAATGAAATTAACCTACTACCAAATGATCCAAACTTTGGATAAAGCGCGTAGATTTTGTGTTATAGGTAATTTAACAAAAAGTGTTACTTTTGTCCCCGGTCTACCCTACAATAAAATATTCGTAATTTTTAACGTTCGCGTATTTAACAATCGGAATGATAAATCTTCGTGGTTATAATTAATATTACTTATAACCACGAAGATTTATTATCCTAATGGAATTCCAAATTTTTATAATTCGTTATTAAAGATTTTGATATTACAATATTTCGTAATTTTCAAATTCGAAAAAATGTGATTCGGAATTTTTGGGTGTTCCCATTTATGTTTATTATTATTACTACACGGTATGCCTCGTTTGTAGGCTGGTAGATCCACGGTAGAATCCTTTCATCCGCCTAGTCAACTGTTTTGACTACGTGGAATTTTGACATTCATCGTAGACAAACTACAAAATTATCAGACACGTTATTAGAAGTCTAAATAAACCAATTGTCCAAAAACGAAAATTATTCCATGCTTATGGTAATATCTCTCAGCCGAGGGTCTACCTACGGAAATGATTGCTTATGCATGAGCTGCAAAGGCCTTGGATAGCTGATCTGACACCAAAGTTTGCCGGTGAGTTTATGAGGTCGGTTGATGACCTTACAACCCACACAACTGACTGTGAAATACATAAAACAAAATGGCATTTAACATTGAATATATTATAGAGACGAAATCGCGCATTTTATAGTTCTATCAATTTTTGTTTTGATTTTATTTAAACAAGTAGGTACCACGTACCTACTAATAAGGCGTATTCCGATTTTATTACCATAGGTGAATTAGATGGCCATAGGTTAGGTATTTAATAATCTTAAACGAATACTAGGGTAGGGTAGTCAATAATACAACATTCTATTTTTATTCACTAGGTCGCACTTCACAATCAACATAGTATAAAATTAACACAAAAGGGCTGTTTTGAGATACCTACAGCGTTTTAAAAGTTTGAAAAATCATAATTACTTACCCTTACGTTTTTCTGTATTAATTTGGGTAACAGTGGAAAACTATAGGTACAGGGCGTCCCACGGCTATGCCACATGGAGGGAAAGTACCTTAAATATTGTAAGTAGTTAGAACATTTTACTGAAAGATGACTTTATTTTATTTCCAAAAACTATTAAAACTGCATTCATACATTTTTAAATAATTACATGGTTAAACCGGGAATCGAACCCGCTATACGAGAAAAAAATATATCCTGTAGTTTTATCATTCCGATCGAAAGGCTTTATCTTATGGGTTATTTTTTGCTAAATAACATAGTGTCAGAAATAAAAGGAAGACTATGTATATTAACATTTTTAATACAAAATTTATCAATTTTATCAAATGCTCCACGCTGTTGAATATAAGTGTGGTTCAAGCTATAATCCTCCCCTATGAAACCTTAATGAAATTCAATTTTGACTATGCCAAAAAATGGTATTGAAATAGTAGTAAATACTATCATTGTAAGAAAAATTAGTATTGTTATGATTCTGAAGATATAGCTATAGTTTGGGGAGGATTATAGCTGGATGTTCAAGCTATAATCCTCCCCTCTCGTACAGCCAAACGGCGGGGTCTTTCGACTTAGTTTATATCCAAAAAAATAGACACAAAATAGTTGTCGCGACGAACGCGAATCATACATATCAATCATACCAAAGACTAGGCTGTATGGGTATAAATTCTTTGCCTACTCGTGATTGTGTAAAAAACTAATCTAAGGTCTATAGCGTGGCGCTCCAGGAAATGACGCAGTTAACAGCCACCGCTACAATTCAAACAAGTGAACTTCAAGTGAAGTATAAGCAGATCAACTCCTGCTGGAAAGCCGATTCCTGCCTAGATTGAAAGCTAAGTATCCTTAGTTTGTAATAACTATTTCTCGCGTTGTTTTTCGATATGTTAATTATGAAGTGTGTTTGCATGTGTACCTCCCTTATCGAGGATCTGGCCAGATTCAAGGATGACTTACGACGACTTCGTATTAGGGAACAATATATATACCTATTATAAACCTATTTATCTATATCTATATATTATTTAGAGGTTAGGATGTCGTCGTGAGGGCATCCGTCCAAAATGAGAACGGGTGTCATATCTTTGCCTCCAATAGCCCTAGAGTAGGGTGAGGGAGGAGGATGATGGCTCTCCGTAGTGTTGTTGTGGTAATCCAAAAATACTGAAGGTGTGTGATAATAAAATATATAAATTATGAAAGTGATGATTACCAAAAGAATTGCCCAGCCTAGCTAACTGGGTGCTCCGGAGCTTATATACTTATTTACTGATATACTTAATATTATAAGTCCTTAAGGCCCCAACATATAGTGCGTTGGGAAAGTGTGTTATAAAGAAGGATAAGGGAGGTGAGGCATAAGTAAAATTATTAATAATGATGATGATGAGTTTGAGATTGTAACTGAAATCATGTGTAAGCCATAAGCAAGCTTGAGAGCATAAAGTAATCTTATTAACTAGTAAATTTCATAGTAAATAAAAGATAAAAAATATAAGACGCTGAGGATCTTAGTACGCGTGTGGTTGCGTTATACTTACCTATAATTACAGGAGGTGGATCAGAACCTGATAGAATGAACTTCCATGACTTCTCAACATGACAACGCAGTGGCCAATACGGAGCTAACATACATTCAACAGCAAAAGCGAAGCAGATGAAATCTGGTGAGTCATCAGATATTACGCTTATCGCGGCCATCCGAAGGGATGCGGTCGCGACATGGTGGAGATGCTGGGGATATACAAGGAACACAGGACATAAAATTGAATTGATGTGCGAGCACACACATGAAACATATGAAGCAAGATCAAGCTACTACAGACTGAAAGAAGACGGAGAAGACAAAGATGAAGATATGAGAAGTCTGAATTGCTCCTTTCAAGATAATAGTTTGGCCCTGTGATGTCATGTATGAGAAGGTACTTGGAAGGATATGAGATTAAAATTATTTAATTTAACATTTTATTGGCATACCTACTTTAATTAAATGCTCTATTTTACAATAACATAATATTGTGTGTGGGGTTTGATATTTTAACTTGATATTTAATTTCAATTTAATTCTTTAATTTTGTTGAATATTTGTTCACCCTGTGAGCAGGTTTTTTTTTTGAGCATAAATTGTTATATTCTAAACCTTATATTGATCAAAAAACTATACAAATATAGTTATTTAAATTTACATAAGAATAGCATAGACTGTATTGTGCTTACAAATTTGCTTTGAGAATAGAATAGAATATACTTTATTGTACACTAAAAATAATAATACAGTAAATTTTAAAAAAAGAGATAGAAAGTGTACAATTGGGCGGCCTTATTGCTGAGTAGCAATTTCTACCAAGCAACCTTAGGGTGATCAGATTAAATAGTGAGACGGTTCTTTGCAAATAACATAAACTACTAACAAAGAGTAATTTTCCTTTTAACAGATAGGATACAGTATGATGAAATTTTACAGTAAATTGCAGAAACTTTTAATTTGCAGTGAACGGTTTGTTATGAATATTTTAGTAGAGGGTACGATGCAACAATGAGTTTTTATTAATTGTGTATAATTAGACTAATATTGTTATGTCCATTTATCTAATTACCTGTGTCAGGAACCAGCTAATACCAACATGAGGTTTATTGGTTGATACTTGTCATGGTTGGCATTGGTTTATAACAGGGCCCGTTATAAATCGATGACAGATGTAGATAATAGGATCCTAGACGTTGGTTATTGCAAGTCATTATGGAAAGTAGTGACGAAAAATTTAAATACTACTCTCATTGTTTATCGTATCGGCACAGGCACAGAATAAAATATACTGTACTACGGGGTACCGGTTTATAATTATAACTGCGCTAGATTTTTCAAATACGTTGATAGGTAGCCTTGCTACTTGTATATCTGTTTGTTGCGAATATATTTCTCTATAGTTCACACAATTAGTACATAAAATGAGATCTTGGCGGAAAGTATGATGAAGTAAATATTTTTTTTTTCTCTCCGCGTGTTTTGAGAAAATCCTAATTTTATTAAACGGTATGGTAATAATATTTATCGGTAGCTGTCTAAAGGGACCTTTTCTATGGGAAAGGGAGGAGACGAACGAATACAATGTCGAAGTTTATTTAGACTTAATTTATAGATTACATTGTATCTTACCTATTTTAATTTTAACTATTTGAATCGTGAGTACATGGATATCATATTACATTTTGTTCACTTTCAACAGCGACATCGCGCTATCAATGCGAAACAGCTTGCTGCGAGCAATTTTGACCCGTACATCGGTGAAGTTGCATGAACAGTTGGCGGTTTTGCCTTGAAGGTCGTGGAATACGCTGTGACTACTTAAACTATAGACGTAAAAAATTTACAATTTTGAAATTAACTTTTTTATATAAAATTATGCAAAAAATTTAATTTATCTTCAACGATATCCAGGATACAGTAATCATTTCCATAATTTTTAGGCTAGATACGTTAGTCAATTGTTATGAAAAAAATTAAAATATAATTTTAGAGCAGAAAAAACTTTAATTTCATAATATTACTTATGTAATTCATATAGACTTCATTGCACAGGAATGACACATAAATGTATCTTAGTACGGAAAGTTGTAAAAGGGCGGTCTTATTATTCCAGTCAACCTTTAAAGTTAGTAAGATGTAATAATTTACTTTCAAATTCAAAACTAGTAAAAGATAAAAATTATTTTTGTTTGTAATTGGGAAAAATCGCGAAATGTAATAAGTCGAATGAAATATTAAGTAGATTGAATCTTGTTTGATAGTAAATTGAATTTGATGGAGTTAGTGTCAATAACCTCTTTCATACTCGTAGTGACTTATTATTATTAGACATGCTCAAAACAGTACGTTAAAATGCCATATCACATTAATTATCACCTCCAAAAAGGTGATATCACCTCGTACCATTACACATTACCCTAAACATTGCCCGAAATGTTGAATGAATTTGTACGAAGAAATGCTTTGTAGTATTGTTCCATTCCGTATTTCCTACCGTAGCCAGCCGTAGCGTAGTAGAACACATTATTACCCGCCCGCGACTGAGACATTAGCATTATTCGAGATAGATAGGTAGCACACATTAAAAAAAAGGGGGTATTATTGTTTTTATTTTTTGCTAACTGACCGACAGAAGTTGATTTTCCTTCATTGTAGCTAATGTGTGATGTGTGCTGGTGTACTGGTTGGAGTACTCACGTGATATGTGATATCACATTATCTTTTATCGCATTATCTGATATTACTTTTGTGAAATCATACGCATTACCTACACATCTCTAATTCTTAACAAGTAGTGTATCACATACCGAGTTTTAGTAACAAACAAGTATTTATATCTGTTGCTATAAAATATGGGTAAATTTTATTTGCTTTGAAGTTATTGAGTAATTTATTATTCGGCTATTGAGTTGAAGGACATTGCTACGTTTGGATCGTACTTGTATTCTTTTAATAGTAAGTTTTTACTGATTAGCGATACTAGTTAGTACGCGTTATTATTATTATTATCATCATAACGTTACTTTTTATCCATTATTACAAGGCTTATAATTTTATAATAATATAAAAGGACAGGAAAAAAATCGTATGGGGCCCGGTCTTTTATTCACAGAAAAATCTAACCACTATATAGAAAAAATATATAGATTCTAGACATAAAACTGAGTCCACATGTCCAGTTGTGGAATTTAAGTGCCCCCCATTTAGGAGATATTAATTTTTTTCAATGTGAAAAAGTTGTACACTCAGCAAGTCTATAAAACGCACCTGCCACTACCTATCTCTTTCTAACACCTAGCTAAGGCTACTCTTGTCTTCTCTTTCTTACAAGGTTATTAAAATAGTTAACTAAACCGCGAAAACGATTTTCAGTGACATTATGCGAGACATTTACAGCACATGCTATGCTCATTTTTGAAGTTTTGAATACAGAATAAATCGTTTTCGCGGTTTAGTAACTATTTTGTAAGAAAGAGAAGACAAGAGTAGCCTTAGCTAGGTGTTAGAAAGAGATAGGTAGTGGCAGGTGCGTTTTATAGACTTGTTGAGTGGACAACTTTTTCACATTGAAAAAAATTAATATCTCCTAAATGGGGGGCACTTAAATTCCACAACTGGACATGTGGACTCAGTTTTATGTCTAGAATCTATATATTTTTTCTATATAGTGGTTAGATTTTTCTGTGAATAAAAGACCAAAAAAAGCCATGTCCTTTGGAGGGCCGGATATAATAGTTACTTTCCTAAATATAAGTATGTAGTGTAATCACTACATGGAAGGTTAATAAGCAGAAAAGTACAATTACTTTATTTGAATAGAGATACATTTGCCTATAATATTATAATTTGGACTGTTTTCAAAAGTTGCAAGTACTTAGATAATGCAGTAGTTAAAGAAAGATTCATCAACTTAGTTCTACCTGTGAAATAGATTATCGAATCGGAATTCGTGTAAAGGAAATAAGCAATAATGTCAATTGACAGTTTAACTAATTGAGTCTAAAATTTAAAGCTTTTAGAGTTGTTTTGTTATATAGAAGTACATAATAACATATATATATATAACTTTTTCTTTGACGCGTTTGACTGATTGTACTGTACAGTAATCTTGGATAATTAATTAGAATCAAGACTGACAAGTTCCTCTCCTTCCCAACCCCACAAGATGTTACAGCCTCGACAAAAACAACTACCTAGTTACTCGTACTTATGTAGATAAAAATTGTAACGTAATATTCTACTAATGAATGATATAAGTACTGATTCACTTGTATTATCTACGGTTCAAAATGAATTGAAGGATTAATTGAGAATTTGAATATTATAAACTAACTTTACTTTTTAATAATTTACTTTTGACAATGAAGTTTAGTTCCGAGTAATGAAGCGGATAATTTACATGCGGCTATTAAAGCTTATTTATTATTAATATAAAGGAATAAAATGAATATCTTATTTTATAAATTCGCGAAGGAATTTGTACAGAATTAAATAATAATAGTAACGTATCGATGTCAGCTAAATAAAAGTATGTTGCGTAAACGTAATAAAGTCCCTACCTACATTGACTACTAAATAATATGAGAGCACTTTGTTGTGTATTTGTTAAGGGACTAGTATACCAGTAGTAAGTCATGTAAAGTTTTGAACTCAAGTTAACGATTTAGGTATCAGTCGTGCTCAATTATGTTAATATGAAAATAGAGTACTTCATTATTTGAACTATAATTGATGAATTTGTGATCGTCTGACATACCGTGGAATCGAGTAGTGACAGATAAGCGAGATAGATTAGTATACCATTCATTGAAGAACTTTATGCATTCTTACTTTAAAAGGGAAATAACTATGTCTAATTTCATTAGAGTCGCGAGGTAATGAATACAGTTCTGTAAAATAATACCTACATAAATAATTTATAAAAACAATTTGAAATGGGACATTATATTATTTAGTTAATTAATATGCTATATAACGTCTACATAGTTAGTACTTAATGTAACAAATAATTGGTTCGAAGATTTTGGAAATCGGCCTGGATATTAATGAATAGAACAAAGTTAGCATTTGTTTTGTTTAAGGTTTATTATTGATGTCATAGTCCCGATCATTTTTGTTGAAAATATAAATATAGACACAACTTATAGAAAAGAATCTAAATGTTGTTGTAATTATCGATCCGAGTTGTCGAGATAAACAAGGTTTTTTCCGAGTAGTAAGGTGATTTAATGATTGGTTGAAAATAATTATACTTTTATAAAGTTCGTTTATGACGTTTGAAATCGTAAAAGTTTTAGAGTAGTAGGTACTAGGTACCTATGGTTTGATCATGAAGTTTGAAATCGCGATGATTCGATGCTAAGAGCGACGCGATTACATTCTTGATAGTTCAAAATATAATAGTACAAGTATTTCTATTTGTGGTGTTCTTTATCGGATATTTGACAACGAGTGCAATTTTAATCAATTATATAATTGAACAATAAAGTCGTTATTTATTTGCTAAGAATTTGTAACGTAACTGAGCACATAAGTACGGTTATACGAAGATTTAATTTGTTCGAAACATGATAGATTAATAACTAGTAGATCGCTAAAAGGTAGATTGAAGTAATATATCTGTAATATTATTCATCTAACTAGATAAATCGTCGTGCAGTATCACTGATTATCATTAAAAAAAGGGTTTATAGTGAATCGAACATGGTTAGTGAAGAAAAGATAATTCGGCAGGAAATTAATAACTCTTAATACGATTTGTTTAGTAAATAAATGAAATGTCAAGTTCAAACATTTCTTTACATAAATTATAGAAATAATAGTTGTCCAGTCGTATGAAAACTGTATACGGTAATAATAGATAAATATTCTTATCTATACATGTTGCTATAATATACTGAATAATGAAAAAGAATTTTGACAGTTTTAATTTGCTTGTTTATTATTGCGAAAGATACTTAAAATATCAAGTACTAATGGAGTTAGATAACTTTGAACATAAAATATTTGATGATTGATAGTATCATTAATATGGATAGTATAAATTATATATACATGAATTAAGATTTGAGTCATTGAGAGACGAGACAGTGAAATTCCCAAACTCAGACAGAAACTGAAGTTAACGTATTGGATCTAAGAAAACGGGCGTGACGCATAATATGTAACTATGCGATAATCGAAAGCTACGAAAAGGAATCGAAGAGAAGATAATTTAATCTTTAAAGAAAACTATGCGATGCGATGGAAAACTATGCGATACAAAGGAAAAGGATTTAAATGTTGGAATTTGAAGATGTTACAGTTGATCAGTTGAAGCAATGATGAAACACGGGAAATAATGAGGAATAAAAAGCGACGACACAACGATTACGACGACGACGTGCGATTATGGCAGAAATGTCGGCAAACTCAATTGGTAAGGAGATCACAGCCAGAAGGTAGAGATAGATAGGCCATACTTACTACGTACATGCGCAAGGAGGGTGAGCATCCCGCTAAAACTGCCAGGAGAAAACCGGGTAGACCTACTATGACGTGGCATCGATCTAAAAGCGGCCGGAGTTACGTGGAGTGAAGCCAAGGCCACGGTGCAGGACAGGGGGAACTGAAAGAATCCCTTGAAGGCACTATGTATGCCCTGGGTACTTAAAGATTCCAACAACAAAAACAACAACACAACGATCCGATGATGGATCTAGTACAATGATGGTAATAATAAGGAGATGTAACTCTGTGGCAAAGTTACAGTTCTACGAGCTGGTCTAAGGAGAGTCTACTTGAAGAGATATGAAGTTTAATTCGGAGGATATTAAGTTACGTTGAATAAATAGGATAGTTAGCAGTGTATTGGTGCCCGTGGATAGTATTCAGAAGCTGTTACTGTTGTTCAGAGAGACACTCTCTGAAGAGAAGAAGAAAAGAAAGAAACACTGCTGGTTCGATAGAAACTCTAAAGTAAACTAGACGGAAAGGAGCTGTATTTGAATACAGTAGAAATTCATCATGACCATAGTTTAATCACGAGTTCAAGACAGCACAAAACTAAGGAAAATGAAGACGGATATTATACAAATACACATAAGTAATACTTTATGGTGAAGATTGGGAGAATAAGAATATTAGATCGACCTAATAAAAATGCTGTAGAATATTGTAGTTTCTTATTGTCAGACGATAGTTGTTGGTCTTTGTTACAACAACAATTTTTTCCTGTCGCGGGAGGTTCTTCCTTCCTAAAACGGTAGGAAGAAAGTCTCATGATGGAGTCTGAGTAACACAACATTTGAGTAAAATAACATGAAGTAGATAAGGCGAACTGCATTGTGGAGTTGGTTATTACGTCGACGGAAATTCTGCGGACAATTATTGGGTGTAACTTTACGGAAAAAAGAAAAATACAGATTGCAATGATTGCTCAAGTGATATCGGATAAGGACAGACGATTATTGAGAAGACAAGGCTACCTACTATACGAGATATAATAGTAGCCAGCCACTAGGGGAACACCAACAGGAACCACGAAGGGGAATGCCAACAGGGATTGAATAAGATGATGTTCAAACTGAGAAAAGGAGAGAAAACACGATTATTTACACTGTTGTAAATCAGACTATAACTGAATATATTAGAAAATGCCTCGAATATGAGACACAAATAGATGAAGTTACGAAGCATTCTGATTTCTTGACTATAGGAAGATGTATCACACAGGAAAGAGCTCTTCAAAAAACCTGAAACACAAAGAACAATCACAAAAAGGAAATTAATAAAAGAACACTAAAACAATTAGAAGAAAAGAAAAAAAAAAAAAAGAAATGTTCATAAATAGATACTTACCCAATCTTCGGGAATGTTACAGACACTCGCCTAAGGAACCTAGAGTAAAATCCGACCATGAGCCACAAATTGAGCAGATAGTCCAAATAAAGGATGACCATTGTAGCGTAGCTATACTTAAAGTATATGACAAGGAATTCATCAGATCCATCGCGCAACTTTAACTCTTCGAGGTCGAAGAAAAAGATGAGGTGAAGATACCTGCATGCAACGACATCTTAAAGTGAGTCACCAAGCATAGTATCTCCAAAAATGAATGAACCAATGAATATGCCACATATAGGAGTAATTGAAGAGTCAAATATACTCAAGATAAGATAATGGAAGAAGTTCCAAGAAAGAGCGAGCCATTGAGAAGATTCGTCGATAGACTCGCAGCTTAATAACCTTGTTATAATCTTCGGGGGCGGGAGTGTCGCGACGAACGCGAATCATACATATCAATCATACCAAAGACTAGGCTGTATGGGTATAAATTCTTTGCCTACTCGTGATTGTGTAAAAAACTAATCTAAGGTCTATAGCGTGGCGCTCCAGGAAATGACGCAGTTAACAGCCACCGCTACAATTCAAACAAGTGAACTTCAAGTGAAGTATAAGCAGATCAACTCCTGCTGGAAAGCCGATTCCTGCCTAGATTGAAAGCTAAGTATCCTTAGTTTGTAATAACTATTTCTCGCGTTGTTTTTCGATATGTTAATTATGAAGTGTGTTTGCATGTGTACCTCCCTTATCGAGGATCTGGCCAGATTCAAGGATGACTTACGACGACTTCGTATTAGGGAACAATATATATACCTATTATAAACCTATTTATCTATATCTATATATTATTTAGAGGTTAGGATGTCGTCGTGAGGGCATCCGTCCAAAATGAGAACGGGTGTCATATCTTTGCCTCCAATAGCCCTAGAGTAGGGTGAGGGAGGAGGATGATGGCTCTCCGTAGTGTTGTTGTGGTAATCCAAAAATACTGAAGGTGTGTGATAATAAAATATATAAATTATGAAAGTGATGATTACCAAAAGAATTGCCCAGCCTAGCTAACTGGGTGCTCCGGAGCTTATATACTTATTTACTGATATACTTAATATTATAAGTCCTTAAGGCCCCAACATATAGTGCGTTGGGAAAGTGTGTTATAAAGAAGGATAAGGGAGGTGAGGCATAAGTAAAATTATTAATAATGATGATGATGAGTTTGAGATTGTAACTGAAATCATGTGTAAGCCATAAGCAAGCTTGAGAGCATAAAGTAATCTTATTAACTAGTAAATTTCATAGTAAATAAAAGATAAAAAATATAAGACGCTGAGGATCTTAGTACGCGTGTGGTTGCGTTATACTTACCTATAATTACAGGAGGTGGATCAGAACCTGATAGAATGAACTTCCATGACTTCTCAACATGACAACGCAGTGGCCAATACGGAGCTAACATACATTCAACAGCAAAAGCGAAGCAGATGAAATCTGGTGAGTCATCAGATATTACGCTTATCGCGGCCATCCGAAGGGATGCGGTCGCGACAATAGTATTCATTGCTCACTAAAGAAAGAAAATTAGACGCGCTGTAGTTCCGAAGATATAGCTACTGGTTGGGGAGGATTATGGCTTGAGCATTTCAATTTTGCTCATTTCTGCACTTCGCTTTGTTCTTTCATCCCAAAATTGGTATCAAAAATTGGTATTGAAATAGTATCGTCAAACTACATTCGATTTATTACGAAAAACATCGTAAAAGTACTTTAAAAATGCATGTAAAGTTCTACATACAAATTGGTTTTGAGTCCCTGTAATGCACAGTACGATAATACACAGCCAGCAAAGCATGGTCAACAATTGAATGCCAAACAATCAAATCCACATTAAATATTGTCTATACAATATCGGACCGTGTCTATCAAATCCGTCCAATAATGCACGGCAAGGACTATACGACTCCGTAACCGCAATGCATGTTTGGCATTCAATTGTCGGTCATGCTTTTCTGGCTGTGTATTATCGTACTGTGCATTATAGGGACTCAAAACCAATTTGTATGTAGAACTTTACATGCATTTTTAAAGTACTTTTACGATGTTTTTCGTAATAAATCGAATGTAGTTTGACGATACTATTTCAATACCAATTTTTGATACCAATTTTGGGATGAAAGAACAAAGCGAAGTGCAGAAATGAGCAAAATTGAAATGCTCAAGCCATAATCCTCCCCAACCAGTAGGTAGCTATATCTTCGGAACTACAGCGCGTCTAATTTTCTTTCTTTAGTGAGCAATGAATACTATTTCGTGTCTATTTTTTTGGATATAAACTAAGTCGAAAGACCCCGCCGTTTGGCTGTACGAGAGGGGAGGATTATAGCTTGAACATCCAGCTATAATCCTCCCCAAACTATAGCTATATCTTCAGAATCATAACAATACTAATTTTTCTTACAATGATAGTATTTACTACTATTTCAATACCATTTTTTGGCATAGTCAAAATTGAATTTCATTAAGGTTTCATAGGGGAGGATTATAGCTTGAACCACACGAATATAAAGTCGCACTCTTTTGATTATTTCACTCCCTTGCGATTTTTTTTATCTTGTTGGGTGGATATTTAGAATAATACGTTAAGTTCGTATGTAGCTCGTGAACACTTTCATATCGGTTCTTGTAAACTACATTTTTTACATAACCCCATAAAGAGATTTCTTTCTAAAACTGAAGATTCTTACTGTACCTTGTTTGTATATATTTTTACTACTGACAGATCTAACAAAAAGACCTGAAAGATATGAGCTTTCTGAAGTTGGAATAATCCGCGAAAATACTCGTCGGAAGGATTTTCCGTATTTGATAGCTCCTGCCTTAAGAGTGGTTCAGCATAGTGTCAGATACCAGGCAGTAAAATTTAAAAGAGAACTTAAACATTTTTTGTTGAAGGGATGCTTCTATAGCGTAAATGATTTCATGGATCATAAAAACCTATAATGTTAGTTGTTATTATTACCATATGTTTCCTTGTTGTATCTTGTTATTGATTATTTTCTATGTTACCCTTAAGTATTCATTTAGTTTTAAGAATTTCCAACACGACATCATGTTGTTTATGGAATAAATGATTGATTGATTGATTGAATAATATCGAACGTGGATAGATCTGGCGATCTCGGCGATCTCGGCGGCCACATCAAATGTTAAAATTCGTAGTCTTCCTTTTATTTCTGACACTATGTTATTAGCAAAAGATAATCATTATGATGAAGCCTTTCGATTGGTATGATAAAACTACAGGCTGTTTTTTTGTCTTGTGTAGCGGGTTCGATTCCCGGTTCAACCATGTAATTATTAAAAAATGTATGAATGCAGTTTTAATAGTTTTTAGAAATAAAATAAAGTCTTCTTTCAGTATAATGTTCTACCTACAATATTTCAGGTACTTTCCCTCCATGTGGCAAAGCCGTGGGACGCCCGGCGCCCTATTATTGCATAGCTGGCTATTGTCTGAATTTTATGAGCCATTTTTCAGATCCATTCAGAGAAGTATTACAGTATTGACCGTAAATGTTGTTTAATACCCTGTTGATTGTGTAGTGCGAGGTGTTGTCGTGTCGTGTCATACAATTATTGTTTTATTATTTTCCCGAGATTTTCTTACTTGATTATAGTCCTGCAGAGAGCAATTTTCTCACAGTTCCATAATTAATTTGTGATTCTGTTATTATTACAGACAGATTATAGGTAGGTACATATAAAATAGGTATAGGTACCTATACCGAGGATATAATGCGAGGTTCACTACCACTCAAAGGTTGATATGTGAATATGACCGTCTGTGTGCTATATTACCTATGTCGTAAGGAGACGAAGAAAGAAGAGATTTCATGAAAGCTCGTAAGGCGACGAATTTTATCCGACCTTAATTAAATTATGATTTAGTTTAGTGAAATGACGTATCATATTATTTTGTATATTTACGGGTCTTTTTTTACGTGATAATTTTAAATAGGTATTACGATACCTTATTTTTGCCTCAAACAAATGACATATCATATTCCATTCTATATCATTTAACAGTTATACTCGTTTACATTTCTAAGTTCATTTATTATTTTCGGTACCTATTATACTCGTATTTATAGTCTTAGTCAAGTATTTACGCGTATATTTTTTTATCAAGCAGAGTGAATACCTGCACCCAGTCGCGCCGAGATTATTTAATCTAAGGCCAAGAAGTTAAACTATTATACGCATATTAATGCTTCATGCAGCATTACGAAACATACAAGTAAATAAATAATAAACCAATTACACTTCTTACATTTTTTTAAATGGTATATAATCTATAATAAGTATAAAGTAATGCAAGGCATGAGTACGTACCTATGTTAATTAAGGTGGGACTCTACAATTTAATTTCTACTATAGGTATAGTATTGCTGCTAATTTGTATAGAACCCTGCCATGCCATGCCTGACTGTAATTCGTCACTTTTTTTTTAAGATAAAATTATTCTGAATAATTCAAATATTTGGAATCCTAGAAATTAGAGGACAGGTTTTTTATGTTTTCCGAAATGGTGAAGTATAGGAAACCTTGTTCACATTGAAATTGATGCCACCCAACGAGTTAAAATTGTTGGTACTTGTAATTAGTTTTTGAAATTACTTACTTTAAGTTCTGAGTACTTTCAAAGACCACTTTATTTCAAATTACTTCAACACAAAAGACGCCACTTCATTACATATGTAACTGTTAACTGTTATTTTACATGCGTATTTTCCCACTCGTTGACAACATGCGACCTCTCGCAGCGAACGCTCATTGAGCAACTAAACTAACTAACCTCGAATGACATGCTGGACAACTTCCGAATGAATCAGTGTTCTTGGGGTTTTGTTTTTAGCGTGATTTATTGTAGAGATTTACTTATTTTGAATGACGTACATTCTACGTCTACGCTACGGCTATGTACAAAGTTACGTATATTTTCCAATTTCATATTTTCATTTATTATAAATTCTGTGCTCAAACATGAAACGCCGCATGATCCCGGCATCACAAGGAACATGAACGTTATTTAAGCACTTAGATTTTACTTAATTAAAGAAATGTAACGCACATTTGGTTATCGCAATCCTGAGCCATTTACTTTCGCATAAGTAGCACACTATCGCCGGGTTTAAGTATTGGATTCGATTTACACTCATATTAACAATAAGTAAAATTTTTGATTGGATTTATCCAAAACCTTTACATATTTTATTAATACTTCTTCGAGAAAGTACGAGTAATAGCCAAGGATATTCCTATCCCGTGCCGGCGAATGTCCAGTGTAGATCCCTGAATTTTACTACTATACTGTTATGATTCCATATTACAAAATAAATATATCCAGTTTCTAATGAAAAATCTGCCATTAGGTACGTGTTTGCAATTTATACAGGGTGTAAGAAAAAGTAACATTATCCTTTATTGTGTTAAGTCGGGTAGGCTCGAACCCCTCAGTGGGTACATGAGCTGTTAACACACACACACACATCATAGATAGGTACTTTTCACAAGTCCGGTGAAGCTTGATTGGACACAGCAATCAAGTAAAAAAAGGTACTTTTCCTTACACCCTGTATAATAAAGTTTATTTATTTCGCGTAACAAACACACCTCATACTAGCAGCCCACCGTATTGGTTTGCATTGAATAGGCTATAAAGTAACTATTGAACTGATTTTAATATAAAACTTGGTATAAACATAGAATTGGGCAGTAACATAGGCTACCTTTTACCGCGGGCGAAAATTATGTATGTATGCTGTTCCGGTCACCCGTCTGCGCCTCTCGCAGACGTCTCTCCCCTATACATACATACCTGTTTCAAATTATTATTATTTGCTGTAGATACTACACTAGTTGTTTGTCCCCAAGTTGAATTCGCGAAATTCGATCACGGTGATGCTGGGCTGACGCCAACTGTCCCCAAGCTGAACAAATTGCGATAAAAATTGAGCAGTAAATTAGACGACAGCATCAATGGGCTTAGCCGTTCAGCATTACTTTTTATGTTAGTAGCTTTTAGTATTTAAACTTCTATCTGTATATTAATATGTAATTAAATTAAAGAAAAGAAAATCCTCGCCATGTTGCGGTATTTAAATGGAACTAAGTATTATGGAAATTGTAGCTAAAGCAGGTTTTTTATTTTTTTTGTCATCTTTTATTATTTATTAATGTGTCAAACATTTTTTAGATTTTCGTGATTTGTTAAATTGTTAAAATTATCGTGTATTTATGGCAATTAATATTATCCATAAGAACCAAAGGTTCTTCAAACCATCGTCCAAAACTATGAGGCTGGCATTGTCGCCAAGAGCGTCAAAAGCCTCAATAAAAATTTGATTAAAAAAAAAAAAAAATTATCCATTAAAATATATTGGGAAATGTTTGTCGTTTGTATTATTGATTCTCCATTACAGCTGTAATCAGATAATTTTAAACATCTACGTTTATGTGTAAAGTTACGAGTAGTTATAAATAAAACACCGAAATATCAATATTTTATAAATATTCGTAAATATAGGTCAAATGTGGTACAATTAAAATCAGAGGAAATATTTTTATCAATTTCATATCAAAAAAGGAAACATCCATGCATTATTTTCTACACTTTATCATAATCTTAATTTATGAACGAACTGTAAAATATTATACAATACAATATTATATGTATAGGAACATGTGAGCATGCTAATGAGAGGGTGAACATATTTCGTGACTTGGTTGTTGCTTTTACTATGTTTATGTATCTACAACAGCCCATAATCGATTAAGACTTCTCCTGCTGCTTATTGCTAAGTTTTGAAGCGAAATGTTAACGTCGCAACAATATTCATTAAAAAACTGTTATTAAATACTCTTGCAAGGTATAGCAGATGTTCACCCTATCATTAGCTATAAGACCCTCAACAGAATCCATAGCTCGATAAAAACGCTTACTTGAAACAAAACTTACTTTAAATGCAATATAAATTGAATTATTTTATGTATGACTTATCAATTTAAGAGCTGAAAGTACAATTCACTTACAAGTAGTTTGAATTTAACATGTTTGAATAGAATACCACACACGATACAGTGTAGAAAATGGAAATATATAAGTTACATGCATAAAACCAATAAAATATTAAAATCTTTCATCATTTTTCAGTCATAAATATGTAAAAAGTTAGGTTTTCTAGGTGATAACTAGTGATAAGTCAATATAATAATATCCTGCAAGATAGTCTCGGTGTGAGATCAAGTGATAGGTTGCCATACACCACAATAATAAATAACAGCTAATTTTGTACTTGAATTAAAACATAAAGATTCATTTACCTGTGCTGGAAGTATCAGCTTAATATTTTATTGGTTTTAGCTCGGAAACTGCGATACATGAAAAGAAAGCAGCTTTATTCATACCAGATGTTTATCATTTATGATTTACAAACTAATTAATAAGAAATAACCATTTTAATACTTTAAGACATAAATAATAACACATTTTAAACAATTTAACTTGCTTTCTTTGACTTAAAATCTCTTACGTCTATATTCGACTACACTAATAGTATAACCAAGTCCGTTATGTTACATTGTTAATTACCCTAACTAAACTGACATATTGTAAAGGCGGTAGGCAGACAACTTCTTAAAACTATGGACTCAGGAACAGAGTGGGCGGTGAGCCCCGATACTGGGCGCCAGCGATACTGGGCGCTAGCGATACTGGGCGCCAACGATACTGGGCGCCAACGATACTGGGCGCCAACGATACTGGGCGCCAGCGATACTGGGCGCCAACGATACTGGGCGCCAGCGATACTGGGCGCCAGCGATACTGGGCGCCAGCGATACTGGGCGCCAGCGATACTGGGCGCCAGCGATACTGGGCGCCAGCGATACTGGGCGCCAGCGCCCTGGCGGCCAGCAAGCACAGGCTAGCGACATTTCAAACCAAATTGTCAAATCACTCATATTAGCTATTACTTTAAAATATTAGTATTGGTTCATGTAATATAATAAAATATATGGTTTAAATACTTGTCATTGGCTTGGCTAAGCCAGTAAAAACTTTTTATACTAGAACATAATTTACTATGATATTGAGAACAGATATAGCATAATATAAATGTGGTTTTGTTAGTTGAAAGTCTGCCTTGGGATGTCTTCTACATCTTACTCATAGATATTGTAAAACTGAGTAACAAATTTGATAAGATCAAACTTCTCATGAATACATTAGGTACACCCACCCGTACCATTTAGAGGTTCTTATGTTTACATAATCAACAAACCTTGGAGATTCAATTATTGACAAAATATTGCTTTCTGTATCAGTAAAGGACTCGCAAGTAAATAAATACGCAAGATGCCCACACAGTAATGATACAATAAATAACATGATGCATTACATATCTACCACATACGGACACTAAGGAAGTGCGGCCGAACTTGAGACAAGTGCGACGGCTTCAGATATACAAGATATTTCACAAGAAAGCAGTATTTTTCTTACTACAAAAGTAGCTATATCTTTCTGCCAGAGCGGTGGCGCACTATTCTCAAGTTCTCTTGCACCCAAAAGCCTACAACAAACAACAAACAAGCACTCAAACACACACAGAGACGTAATGTACCTACTACCAACATGGTGACGCGAACTAGCGTAACTTATCAATGAATATAAATGATCAGTCTTAAAAACGAATTGTTACCAGAACCGCGGCACTGACCCATTAAGTAACACCTCGTCAATGGTGCGCACTCTGTTGCTGAGTCGGACCTAAACATAATACATTCAAAACTTACAACAAAATATTAATGCACTGTGGGTTATTCAAGATGTCAGTACATTAAAGCAAATAATCATTATTTTAGGATATTAAATTACCTAACTCATGGACTTGAAACATCCATCTCCTAAACTAAATTTAATGAAGAGTGTTCACTCAAAGATTACATGTTTGAAAATTTGATGATTAAATCACCACTTTCAACTTAAGATTTGTCTATGATGTATCAATCAATATTCAGAATTCCTGACGTTGATCTTATGTTCACCTAATGATTTCTCTAGTAATTTTCTGATCTACAGATGGCTCATTGAAGGATGGTTACACTAAGCATTACATAATTATTCTACTCAGATAAATTGAATACATTATAACATAACTGATACTCCAATCAACTAGGTAGAAGTATCTCATATGCAGACAACTCCTTATATTACAGAGATTTGAACAACATGGAATGCTCTAATTGTGGCTCTAATATGACTGAACAATATTCACAAAAATAAGATAAAGCATCTAAGCACTGGGCGTATCATTCCACTGGGTTGCAACCAAAACTATAACAAGTAGTAAAAAGATAAAACAAATAATGTCAATTTGAGCTGTAGCTCAACTAAATGTCGGTTGAATATCATAATTAAATAACATAGAGCATTTAAACTACAATGTCATAAACATGTTGAAATGAGTACTTTAGTCAGACGTCTTGCAGCCGCATGCCTCATACGTAATTTCCTACCAAATGAACTATAAATCACTTGATGCATTGCATTGCTACTAACAACCCTTTGGTTACCAATCTCATGTTGAATTATTGCTTTCAAGATGGTATCTTTTATCAATCCTTACATTCCAACCTATATTAAGTAGTATAAAATTATCACAAAGCCTAATTTTACTACACTCTCATATATCCTAAACTTTTCCTAAAGACGTCGTGAAATAATAGTTGGCACGCGGCACACTATCCTTAACCTTCTGCCTAATCTTACCCAAGTCAGTCAGTCCCCAATCCACTAACTCAAACCTTCAGCTGGAGAAACAAACATTCCAACATTTAAATAATTACATTTGAGACTAAACTAAGCACAGCGCCGATCGACAGCATACGAATAATGCACTCGGCAACATTCTAACTAGATACCATTTTTGTTTGACTCAACGCTTTTAAAAATAAACAAAGACGCAGACTTATCGATTCGTCACTTTGGAAAAGATAATTAAATAACTAAAGATTTAAAACTATATTCTCGGGCTCGGAGCGCGGGCGTGAAGGCGGGGCGGGGCGCGGGGCGATCACGAGTGCTTGACGACGATGACGCCGGGCCGCTGCGGCGCGCGCTCCTTCTTGGTGAGGGCCAGCGGCGCGTCGCCCTCCTCGCCGAACAGGTGGTCGCCCTCCAGGTGGCGGATGGCCTCCACGATGGTCTCCAGGTTCTGGCGCGACGTGCTGGCCAGGTACAGGCGCGACTCGGCCGCCGCGTCCGGCAGCACCTCCACCTCCACGCGGGGCTCCGCCTTGATGGCCGCCTCCAGCAGCGGGGCGGCCGGCCGCGCCGTCTCCTCCACCGCCTCGCCCTCCGCCTTGCACTCGCCCGCCTCGGGCTCGGCATACACGGGGCTCTCGAGGGCGTTCAGTCGCTCCTCCAGCAGACGCCGCAGTCTGCGCTCGCGCTCCAGTTGCGCGCGAATCTCACCCCCGTCGACCTCCTTTTTCTGCGACGCGCTCGTTACGGTGATGACGGCGCACGGCTCGGGCGATCGCGAATTCGTGATGGTGTCGTCGGTGGAGTCGGGTGGTATGACTGAAGGTATGTGTGGAAGAATTTCACTTTTCCTTTTCTTCAGGGGAACTTCTCCACCTTCATGCTGGTTGAGTAACCTTTTCAGTTGGCAATTCTGTGACAATAGTCTGGTCTTTTCTTGTTCAAGAGAATAGATGTATTCTGCAGTTTGTTGCAAAATAGCAGCCTGTAAAGAAAAATATTAATTAATATTTGACTGGAAATTAAATTTAAGCAATAAGCATGTGGCAGGCACACACAGTAAACCAGTAAAATGAAATACAACTTTTGATTCCAATAACATACAAACTTGGGGTGTCAAATAAAAAACTGCATACCACACAAATAAAAATGATCAATTTGCTTACTTTACTCAGCTTCTCTCCTTCGTGGCGTGGCAGCAAAGTACGCAAGGCTTGGAAACCTGCATTGATACTCTGCATTCGCCGTCGCTCATTGCTGTTTGCAATCTCTCGCCGAATCCTTTTCTCAGCCTCCATTGTCTTACTTCCTGAAGAGTGTTTCTCGTTTCTGAAAAATAAATAAAAAACATAAATGGTGTTTCATTTTGGTAAGTTAGTTATGGGACAGGTGATGAATTATAAAGATATCACAATAAATATTGTAGCCCTGAATTTGTATCTAAATATTTTCCCAACTTTATGGAAGTCCATAGTTCACTAGATATATTATATTATAATAAACATTTGAGTAGTTAAAGAAAGATATTTAAAGCTTGACCAGAGAAATAAAAAGCCTTGCCATATTTCAGAATTTCAATTTACCTAATTTTTTAAAGGGAAATTGTTGCCATAGTCTTAAAAATATACATGTGGCACCCCCAGAGCAGGTTTTGTATTTCTTTGGTCAGGCTTTAACAAAACTATATGGTAAGTAACCAATAAATAGATTTCACATTTAAAAAAAAAAACAATTTAATATGAAATCCTGACAAACCAAAGTAAACTTTTGGTGCAAATATAATTTTTTTTTTCCCAACTTACTAAATTACAGGATTAAAATATATTATCTGATCATAAATTAGATGTACTGAAGCCAACTCATGTGGCAGGACACCAGCATTACGAAATTCACCCCTACCGCTACTAAATATGGGCACTCTCAAGGACAAAATGTCCAGCCACATGTGCTGGATACTGCATAAATCTTGTATGATTTAATTTCTTATTGTATTCTGATGTTAATTTATGATTTTGTATAGTATAAGGATGACTTTTATTACATTTGATATCTTCTTTTTTAAGGTATAATTCCAAAGGGAATTATTTGTAGTTATTGTTTTAGTAAATTAATAGTTTTTTTTACTATGTTGACATTTTAAAGATGCGATGAGCATTAAAATAATTATACTTTTGAATTACTGACTGTATTTTTTAGGTTTGTCGACATGATTGTTATATAATTATGTAGGTACTATGAAATTGTATATAAATAGAGCTGCTGTAATGGGACTCTACCTGTAAGCAATGATCTGGATAAATTGTGAATAAAGAAATAAATAAAATGAATCTGCAATATATTCTAAATAACAAATAGAGCAAAATACATGAAATATTCAACTTATTTAACTAAACAATTACTGATTTTGTCTTGCTGTAAGATTTATTTAATAATAGGGCTTAGAACATTATACCTAGAACAGGACTAAAGCAGCAATGAACACCTGCTTTCTTTCTTTGCTTGGTTGAGTTTATTTTGAAGGGAAATCATGTTCTATATACATTCAGCTTTGCTGTGTAACATAGATATACCCTAGTTAGTAGGTATTAAACAACTAATCTCACTATTAACAGCTTTGTCCATTTATATATTTGGACAGAAGACAAGGTAGTTAAATTGCAGTTGAACTAAAAGAGTACATTTCTTAACAAATTTTCACAGGTTTGGAACATTTTATTACATCATAATATACCAGCATTGAACATAAAAATAATATGAATGGCCGTATTTACGCTACCTCATACATATGTTGATAGTACGATATCAGCGGATAGTCACAGGCAAGGCGCCTGCCTACTACGCCTATTTGATTTGTCCAACCAAACATGGCGGCTCAACAGCTGACTATGGACCGGCACGGGCGGGAGTGGCGTCATTATGGCCCGCGAATTCTTGTTTAGCTTATTAATTGAATGTAAATTAACATGTTTACGCTTTAGATAGCTTAATATGAGTACGAACAGTTACTTCTGACTACGTACAATTGCTAATTCGGCGACCACGCCGGGTCCATACCTGCTGAAAGCGTGATCCGATGCCTCCTCTTCGTACAGGTTGTAATCCTCCACTTCTAGCAAACAAACATCATTGCCGTGTAAGGACATAACTTTAGCGCACTAATGAAAGGTGTCCCGCATCTAATTTTCACTGCAGAATCCCGAAAAAGACAATTTTATTTCTTACATGGGCCACAATGGCGGGAAATGACAACGAGCTCGGTCAGGTGACGCTACGTAAATTTTACCCGCCAGATGTTTACGATAAGCACAATTCACTATTTAAAACACTTAACACAGTTGGTTAAACAAAACAAAACCCGATTTTCTTGATTTTTATGCCGAGAACTTTTCAAAAACAGCAATTAATTGGAGGGAGTCAAGGGCAACGTAACATCGATGCAATGCAAACTACGCCATCTTCTATAATCTATGGAAATTGATACTATGTATAGGTGTTGCCATTTTTCATAATGAATATTTTACCAAAAATAATAATAAGAAACGTTTATTCCAAGAAGTTTGCCGTACGTAGGGTACCCCGCCCGCGTTTCCCGTCTCTATCACGTACATACAAGTACGAGCACGACTGTGTCACTATCTATAAAATAGACAACAGCATTATAAATATTTTCCCTAACGATAGATTGGTCGATTGCATTCACGCACCTATTTCACGGGAGACAGAAGACAAAAGACGAAAGGGACGCAGTTATGCGTTAGAATGAGATACAAATATACCGCGCTCACTCTTGCGCATAACTGCGTCCCTTTCGTCTTTTATCTTTAACTACCGTGAAATACCCCTCTTAGTTATTTTAATAGCCGCCTACACACGCGCTTGCCAAACAACGGCAAACAGCTAACACCAAACAACAATCAGGAACATGTGGATAGGTCCTTGTCTGCCTTCAGGGTTCAGTTGTGGTTCAGTAGCCAAATGGAATAAAATGGAACCCGTATAGATTCGTTGTCTGTCTGTCCGTCCGTATGTCACAGGCTCACACACACACAGCCACTTTTTTCCGAAGAATATAAGAAATAGGCTGTTGAAACTTGGTAAGTAGATGTATTCTGTGAGCTGCATTAATTAAGATTTTCACATAAAAATAGAAAATAAAATAATGAATTTTGGGGGTTCCCCATACATAGAACTGAAACTGAAAACAAATTTTTCATCAAACTTATACGTGTGTGTGAGGTACGTGTGATCTATGGCAGGCGCGGTCCGAGGGGGGGGGTCACAGGGGACATGACCCCCCCCAAAATCTAAGGTCAAATTGAAAAATCTCAAGAATTTTTCAAATACTAAAAGGAAATTTCTAGCTACTAATCCCCTAAGCGTCTTTCCGCTCTATACAAGAGCCAGAACGCAAGGGTACGAAACTAATCGCGTATAGATTGGAAATAACTTTTTTACTAAGTTCATCCAATCCAGTTCTTCTGATGCAGTACGCAAATACTCGCTTATACTTCGTAGTAACGTATAACTGTTTCTTATTCCATAATATACAGCGCCGCCAGTATGCATACGGACTAATCGTGTATGTATCCGATACTCTGGACTTTGTAAGGTTTCATTGAAAATATTTCTACTTTCTCAAACATTCACATCTATTTAGAAGCACATCCATCGTGATCTTATTTAAAAGCCATTCATATTTTCAATACCTAATGCTCTAAAACATGTCGCTCACAGACCAACAGGCCCAGAATTTTATTTTCAATAACTTTAAAAAAGGACATTCCCGTAAAATACATGTACAGCCGACATCTGTATCAAGACGAACCACGAAGAACAAGGGAAAAAAATAGATTACAAGCAGGCCGACCTTCAGCATCCACTGTAACAAAAAATAAGTAAAGGAAACACGACCTAGCATTTAACGTCTTGCATAGTATTAAAATGTACCTACCTTTTTTAATAAAAATAATTATGATTATAGGTCGTTGTTATGTATTTAATACAAATACAAAATAAATAAAGTTAAAATACAATTCCATATTTTACTGAATCGAAAAAACTAGACTTTACACTCTTATCAAGTGTAAGTAAGTGTTTAGGTGTGTAGTATAGTTAGGAACGAAGACGCGAGCATCCACGATACAAACTGTATGCATAATTCGTGTATGCATTGGAAAAACAGAGTTAAAAACAGCATTCTAATCATGAATCGCGTAAAAAATTTTCTTCCTTCATGATTACAATATACAGGGCGTCCCACGGCTATGCCACATGGAGGGAAAGTACCTTAAATATTGTAGATAGAACATTTTTCTAAAAGAAGACTTTATTTTAATTTTATAAACTAATAAAACTGCATTCATACATTTTTTAATAATTACATGGTTAAACTGGGAATCAAACCCGCTACATGAGAAAAAAAATACCCTGTACTTTTATTATACCGATCGATCGAAAGGCATCATAGGGATTATTTTTTGTTAAATAACAAAAGAAATAAAAGGAAGATTATGAATTTTAACATTTGATGTGAAAAATTAAAGGCTGACCGCAAAGATTGCCGCAAGGACACCCCCGTTAGATTTTTTATGTGAAAAATTTTGTTTACAAGAACCGGTATGAAAGTATACAACCACGAATTACAAAGACAGACACAGAACTTAAACGAATTATTCTAAATATCCACCACAACAAGATCAAAAAATCAATAGGGAGTAAATTAATCAAAAGAGTGCGTCTTTGTATTCAACAGCATGGGAGTCATTTTGAACATTTGATAAATTGATTAATTTTGTATTAAAAATGTTAAAATACATAGTCTTCCTTGTATTTCTGACATTATGTTACTTAGAAAAAAATTATCCTAATGATGAAACCTTTCGATCGGTTTAATAAAACTACAGGGTATTTTTTTTTCTCGTGTAGCGGGTTCGATTCCCGGTTCAATCATGTAATTATTAAAAAATATATATATGTTGTTTTAATAGTTTTTATAATTCAAATAAAGTCTTCTTTCAGTAAAATGTTCTATCTACAATATTTATGGTACTTCATGTGGCATAGACGTGGGACGGTAGGTATACGCGAGCAGTTTCTGGCCTTGTATAGAATGGAAAAACGCATCCCCTAACAGCGATAAATTTATAGTTTGCTGACATCTAGCGGTGTTTTTATGAACTACGTACGACGGCCAAAATAACTTGGTAATGAAATCTAGTTTATAAACAGATACCTATTTTTTATTAGTGTAGTAAGTGACCCCCTCCAAAATTTCAGGCTGCGACCGCGCCTGATCTATGGATAGGTCTTCAAAAATGATAATGAGGTTTAAATAATTTTTTTCTAAACTGAATAGTTTGTGCGAGAGACACTTCCAAAGTGGTAAATTGTATGTAACTTATATAATAAGAGAATGATAAAACTAAAAAAAATATATGATTTACATTACTATGCAAACTTCCACCGAAAATTAGTTTAAACGAGATCTAGTAAGTAGTTTTTTCAATACGTTGTAAATCGCAATTTACCTTTCACTATTATTAAAACATCGATCAAAGTTACAACGAACTACAAGAACTTTTTATTATTTTACTTGCTGCTATGGAACCTTTCATGGGTGAGTCCGACTCGCACTTGGCCGCTTTTATTGCTGTTTGTGCCAGTGACCGGCGGCGTGGGTGTCGGTTTCTCTGTACAAATCATGGACAAATCAAAGGATATTTGTATGTAAGAGCATATATTTGTATATAAGGTGGTGATGATGTACGGATGGTGCAGCGTTTCAAATACCTTAGTCACGTTCTGACTACTTCTGACTGATGATGACAGTGATATGGAGCGTGAACGCCGGACCCTCTCTATTAGAGCGAACATGATTTCTCGCAGGTTCTACAGATACGTACGATGCAACATGGAGGTTAAGACGACGTTGTTCAAGGCCTTCTGCCAAAACCTGTATACCTGTCATCATATCACGCGACTCTGAAACGACATGACGTGCGTGTTGAGTTATCATCATTGATGAATGACCGACACCGACCGATACGACCACGACACGAACGACTCGACCGTAGCAAAAATGTCACCGTGTTTTTACATATTTCTATTTATTATTTTTTATGGCAATCTCACTTTGTACTTTGTATCTTTGTCTGATAATTGTCTATGCCAACGTGTCTATTGGTTTTAATTTCTAGACGTTGCCTGCATTGATTAAAGCGTCTAGGGTTTTGCGCGGGAATCGTTAAAATAATCTATGTATCAGGGGACTACTATTTGGTATTCTGTGGTATTAGTCAGGGTTTCTTTGCTAACCTGCCGTTATGGAGAACTGTTTCGAAATAATGGTGGGTAGGTACTGATAGAAACCTTCCTCGCGCCGCGCGTGCACACGCTGCGCATTCCAATGATTATTTCATTTACGGTTTTGGCTTGTTGTTGAGGATATCTGAAAAAAGAAATTAAACTTACTTGGTGAGTTTGGGGATATAATTTGAGCTGTTAACGAACGAACGAGATGAAAAGAAACTTATACCACATAGATATTTTACCTTTTATTTACCAATCCATAGAAAATATTATGATTAGGCTATAGAGCTGAGAACTTTTGCCTTTCTCTTTAAGAAGAAGACGAAAAAACAACAACATTGAAGCGTCTACAGCAAATCGACCAATAGCAAACAAGTTAAAATTTAAATTTATTTGAAGTGGGGATTTTGTCTTGCCTGCCGCCATATTGTGTTGAGCTGTGGAGTGTTGAAAGTGAATATTTTACTGTTGTAGTGTAAATTCTTTGTCAAAAGAAAATTGGATTGAAATTTCTAAAGGTAAGCATTAAAATAATGTAAGTTTTACTCATAATTTTGTTCATTGTAATTTAAGTGTAGACACTTGATTTCCCTAAGCCGGCTGTTTGAACTGTTTGAAGTAGGTACGGTTGGAAATGAAAGATTTTCATCTTATTGTCCATGATGGACTGCTATTTCGTGTTTAAACAAATTAAACACGAATAAAAGATCTTGTTACAATAAAATGTGAAAGTGACACGCCTATTGTATATATTGAAGACACATAATTACATCCAGATATGCGGGGCGGCCTGTGTAACAAAACTTTCAACGTTCGTTCCATGCATCCGAACCTACCTACTATCATTCAAATCGAAAAGCTATCTTCGTTATAGAATATTAATTAATCTTCAAGCATGTAGTTATACATGTTCGGGAAATCCGTTCTTTGTGAATTAAAATTGCGGCGAACGATGAATCATCGGTAGGGACTAGGGTATTCAGGGGGAGACAATAAGAAAGGAGCACAAGTCACAAGGGTGTAGTTCGGTCGAGCGATACCAACTTCTTTTTACTACGTATTTGTTTTCTTTTGAGTTATCGTAACTAAGAGCTCAGAGTCAACATCAACGTTTTATATTGCTGTATGGTATGTAAGAAGCATGTACCTACCTACTTATCTAGGTCTTTGTGCCAATCAATCGATAGTATTTCGGTAAAATCATTTTTGTATTGTAACTGTAATAGTTGGATTTCTGTCTCGAATTTGTTATTGTCTCGTAAATCAAGTAAATAAAGCATTAGAATGTAAGAAAACACATCTTTGTCCAGAATAATTTAACATTTAGTCTTGGTGTGTGGACCGAAACTACTCGCGTTATTTGACTTTCAATGCGTTTTTTCCTGGAAAAAAATTATTAATAAATTTAGTGTCTGATTCTATCTCACATTCTATTCAGATTTATGAACGTAAGACAAAAAACTACCAGATTTTCAAACAATACAAAGGTCTAAGTGTTAAAATATGAAAGAAATGCAGCCATCTGTATTTTTCAAGCTCCTTTATTTTAGGCATTTCTCTTTTGAAGTTGGATAGGTAGGTGTTTCTGTAGCAACATCTGACTCCTGTCTATAGTAAAATCTGTACAATAGCTTGGAGATCAGAAATTTATTCTGTGTAGTGTTAACCAAAAACAAACTTCAGAAAGATAGATGGATATAAATAGATAAAACATTAATTTTTAGGAAGGAAAGGAACTCCAATCAGATAACATTTACTTAAATGAACATATTTAGTTACTGAAAATTGAAATAAGGAACAGATAGGTAAATCAATTATCTTCTCAATGATATAATAATGATAGATAGGTATGAATGTGAAGTTTTTTTTCTGTAGTGGATAAATAGCTTAGACATTTATATTTTTCTTTGGGTTTAGTCTAAAACCCTGGCTTATCTCCTGTTCCTGTCATAAAACTTCATTCCCAAGATGCCCACACATTTTTATTTTTCTATACACATATATTATTTTTATACACTAGTAATACCAACTTCTTACAGAATTAATCACATTATAGTTGATCATCATCATAAAATAGATGATCAGTAGGATTTAAAAAAAAAGAAACAATTTTGGAGATTGACAAATTGAATTTATATAAAGAGATAATACCCCAACATTATGAACTACAACTATATCTCATAAGTTCAACCTGAAATTTTGAAATGCCATCTTTAAGGTTCTGTACCTTTTGATTATATTTGTGAAAACCTTATGAAAGAAAATTTCTAAATGACTAATCCATCTGGGTTTGTACTAGACTAGACTGATAGTGCCTGTTCTATAAAATATTTTTCCTTATTTTATTATGTAGTTATAATTGTATCATCATAACACTTTATATGACTAGTCAATGTGCTTAATAGGAAGTTCCATAGTAGGTGTGCATACTTCACCAGCAAATTCATAATGAAATGAGTCACTTTCTAGGCATGAAGATTTGTCATCCAATAATAATCATGGCAAAAGATGAAGCATAATAATGTAGTTGTTTGTAGGTATAACAAATTAGGTAAAGTTATCAGCTACAGCCGCATGTGCTGGCTACTGTACTACATACATACCTACTATATAGTATTGTCCTATTCCTATAAATAAATAAATTATCAATCTATATGACACTTAGTATAGGATATATGACTGAAAAATTATGTATTACCACTCAAACTTTTATTACTTTCCCTTTTCCTTATGGGAAATACCATAAAATGATGGATACCTATTTCAAAGTCCACTTTGATTATACATGGTTTAGAATTAGGTATACAACCCAACACCCAACCCACTAAGCGACTGAAGGCATATAATATAACATAGGCAATGAGTAGCAATTTTCAGTCTGTGCAAGCTACTTAAACTCTGTATTAGTATTAGCTATTTATTTATAGGAGTAGAGTAGTAACTACATAAAAGACTAACCTTCCTTAAAACTGTTCTACTTATACTTTGAGTTTTCAGTACGCATTAGGTTAGGTCAGGTTAGATCTTACTTAACTATACTAATTTTATAAAGAGGAAAGGATTGATTGTTTATTTGTTTGCATTGAATAGGCTCCGAAACTACTGAACCGATTTTATTGAAACGTGGTACAAAGATAGAATAGACCTTAGGGAAGGACATAATAATAATCTTTTACCGCAAAGAAATTCCTCATTCCCACGGGAATACTATTAACGCAGGCGGAGCCGCAGGACGGAAAGTTAGTCTATATAATAAAACTGTAGAGATCAAATGTCTGTACATAGAAGAAAAAAAAGATGAAATCCGAGTCAGGAGGATGTAAGAAGTGAAATAGAACATATTATACAGATAATTTTCTTTTTTTTTGTTTCTCTGTCAGTTTGTATGTTTGTACGGGCTAATCTCCGAAACTATCGGACCGATTCGAATGAAATTTTGCATGGTGGTTCTTTACATCTCTGGTCAACATATTGGATATTTTAAATTGCGGAAAATTAAAGAGTTCCCGTGGGATAGTTCAAAATTACTACGGAAAAGTCGTAAAACAACGCGGGCGGAACCGCGGGCAGACAGCTAGTTATTAAATGTACGCATTTATTGTAAGTACTTATGTATTTATTGTAAATAGTTTCCCGATTTGCGAGGCTCGAATGACGGGGTGCCGAGTTACTTGCGGTCTGGATCCGCAACTGGACGCGATCGATTTTCTACTTACCGTGTCATATTATATACGCTTATGAATACGAGTGTTCTGTTCACAAGTTACATTGTGTATTGGTATTGAATATTGATGTTACACTGACTTCGTGTTTACGATTTCCTTCCGACTCCAACAATTCTGCGTTGAATTACACGCGCATCATTGTTTCGCAAACTACAAGTATGTACCTAACTACCTACTGCACTATCTGTACTTGTTAATGTATTGTGTAAATACAGACAGATGTACTAATTATATAAGTATTTTCAAATAAGATAATTTATTTTTAAAAGCATACAAATTGCTGACACTATGCTATTATCTTATTTTGTTAAAAAAGAAAGATAGTGTAAGTCAACTTTTGAACCATTATGCAATAAGAGTAGGTACATATTTGTCGACATCACAAATTAGGTTTAAAAATGTCTTTATATTTAGTACGAGATTTATAAATATAACTAGCGACCCGCCCCGGCTCCGCACGGGAAAATGGTTATTGTGGATTATTCTTAAGTATATTATGCATGTGTTAAGTATATTATGTATTATGCATGTATTATACATATAAACCTTCCTCTTGAATCCCTCTATCTATTAAAAAAAACCGCATCAAAATCCGTTGCGTAGTTTTAAAGATTTAAGCGTACAAAGGGAGGGACATAGGGACAGAGAAAGCGACTTTGTTTTATACTATGTAGTGATTAACACGAAACGGCTGTAAGGAAACTAGATTTCGTTAATTAATTTTATTATACCTACCCAATAATAAAATAACAGGAAGTTGTATTGTGCTAATTTCATTATTTTCCTTGCTGGTTCATTGTCCTCTTGTTTAATCAATCATATGTAAGGAGAAAACAAAGGAATTCAAGGAGTTAAAACAGCTGTATGGAAAAGAGCGTGGTTTACCAAGTTGGTTTTTATAATACTTTATAATAAAAAATAAACGAAGAATTCTAGAGAGAGATAGATAACCCACGCCACGCTGCTGCTGCACGCTGCTGCTCGTCAATGAGCAAATGATTCTGGCTGTAACCGTCTTAGTTGCGTACACTAACCAACTCCACAAGACTCAAATACGTTTAACATAACTATCTACTGGAGCCATCGACCTTGAATACACCCGAGTCAAGGTCGCCTATACTTCGGATCTTATTTAAATCGGGCCCTCTCGAAGTGCCTCCCATTGTAAAACGACGACAATAAGTTCGGGTTGACTGCTTCAGCTTAAAAAACTTAGCGTAGTGGGGGCATAAATCGGGTCATTCACCCCGATGCGTAAACTAATTTGGAATAACTCGGCGTGATGACTGACGCTCTTACACGCGTGTTCATTACAATCGAGTCCAAAATATATTTATGGTAATTTAGTCCAGATAACGGCGCATATGAAACAATAGAAATAAAACCCCCCTGTCTCTGACATCCTCTACTTTGTTTTATCGAATTAACAACGTTTTAGGTCTATACTTTTTGCCTTGTTCCTAATTTACTAACTACCTTATTACACTCTTTATCATATTATTCGTTACTAGCCTTCCGCAGCGGCTCCACCCGCGTAAACATATTTCCCGTGGGATTGAGGATTTTTCCCATTGTAAAAGGTAGCCTATGTTACTCCCCAAGGTCTATTCTATCTTTGTACTAAGTTCTATTATGATTAGTTCAGTAGTTTTGGAGTTTATTCATTACAATACAAACATATAAATAAATTCTTTCTCCTTTATAATATTAGTGTAGATTAAAATTATCCATGTCGCTCTCATAACTACGTCGCTACGATAACTATAATAATATTATTGAAATAAAGTGTTAAAGTTACTATTCGTAGTTAACCTTTCGAGGCTTGTAGTTTTGTCCCTTTCTACTTATTGGCGAGGCCGCGGTCAGGACTCGGGACGCACCGAATGGCACCGATATGCGATGTGATGATATTTTCGTCTCTGCAGTGAATGTTTGCTCAGCGATAAGGGCAGGGCCCTTCATGTCATGACTAATGTCTCTGCTATTTGTGTTTGTATTGAGAGTAACGAGTAGGATAATAATGAACGATAAATGCGACGACGACGATGCGCTAGGAATTCGGTCCCTGCTAATGACCAATGTAGATGATAAGCAGCCTCTAGTCTGTACTCTCAGTTTCGTTCCCAACGCCGGCACAAGTACAAGTATTGTTGTGTGTATCCATTTCCACTATCTACTATTGCCAATCGGTAAGTTAATGTTGTTATACATTAAAATCGGTGTTTCCATCTCATCCATTTAAATATTACTCACTAAGTTTTGACTTTCTTTTTCAACGTTACATACACAGGCACGTTAATTTTAGTCGTAGGTTGCTACCTACGATAGAACTTTTTATCTCGTATTTTTATCCTGTTTACATTCATACATACTTGTTTACATAAAGTAGCACTCTAATTATTACGATTTTGTTAAATTGTTTCGTGTTTTTAACGTTGTTATAATATTTATTTTTAAACTGATCAGTAGTATTAAAGTGTTTTATATTATGGTGCGTTATTAAAGTGTTGTTTACCAATAAAATTGTGAAAGCAGTAAGTTTCATAATTTCAGATTCAAATAAAAAGAAAATACGTAGGGACGAGTCAGTAAAAAAAACTGGACAACTTTTTAAAGGTCTTGCATTCTTGAAATCCAAATGAGTATGTAAATTTCCATTTGTGCTTTGATGACAGTTGTTCAGTTTGTATCGCCACCCCTACGAATTTTTTGGGTAGAGCAGTCCGCTCCCCGAAAGCCCGAAGAAAAAAAGTCCTGAATGTTTTGAAGACAATTTTTTTACACTTTCAATTTGATGTACCATGTACCTAATGGTAACGGCACGTCCCTAAATGTAACTCATTGATAGTTTTTATTTGAGTTTATTTTGCGCAGTTAGGCGCGATGTCGTCGTCGTCGTCGTCGCCGTGTCATCGGCAAATGCGACGTATCCGATGCATATACGCGTTGCACTTTCGCCGAGAGGACTATTTTAGCCGGCCCGGCATTATTTCGGGCCCGCTCCCAGCCCGTGACCCACTGACGTGCTTTGTATTCCAAATCGGTTTCTCTCGTACCTGTATTTTGTATTTATATCTCACGCGATGTACTAATTAGCATTTTTGTATGAGATGCGATCAAGCTAAACCAGTTTTTTAGTTCCTCTGTTTTATTTGTTCATTCAGACTGGGAATACAAAACGCGCGCTTGTTTATTCTTACACGCGAGTTTTAACTTCAAAGTGTTTTACAGATTGAAAGTAACATAAAATATGTTGTAAGCTTAGTGTTACCGTTAGTAGAAAGTATACCGAAGCTCTACAAGTAAGTGTGGCTTGGTTGCGCCTGCGCCAGGCGGCAGCCGCGAACATCCTCGATATGATTAATTGATTTATTGTCGTCCGGTGGATGGTTCGCCATTTATACAATTTCTCCGATTCAAGTAGTTTACACAATAGAGCTTATAATATAACTTTGCCCGGCGACGCTGTCTGAATAATTCACTAGCGAGTATTAAAGTCACGCTCTTGAGGCTAAAACGGGAAAGTTACGAACGGAAGTAGATAAAACTACGTTATTTACGAATACAAAGTAACATAATAAATTAGAGATAAATAAATGTAATACAATGTGTTTCGGTTTGATGCGTGATTAACGTAGAAAGTTTGCAGATAACTAAATTAATTTCTGTTATTAATGCATAGGTAAGAGCGGTCAATCTAATTCCTGTCTCCTATCAATTATGTTTTCGATTTACGTTTTTTTCGGCGCGCAAAGCTCTCACACATCCTGCCTGACTGAGAGAAATATCGAACATACATCTATAGGTATGTGAATTCGACCAACCCGCTATGGATAAGAGCCTGCCTAGTCGACTAAGGCCTGTCAACCCTAACATTCACAGTTATTGGTCATCGGAAGGGGACATGATTATGTTGGTATGAGCTAGCTAGGTAGTAGTACTTTTATTGAGTTTGCCAGTGAAATGGCTTGCTGGTCACAGTTGGTCAGTTGCTGATATTGTGATGAGTCAACTGATGCATGTCAGTTCAGGGTCACTGCCATTTGCGATCTCCGGTTGACCTTGATGCATGCAAGGCCCGGTCTCGTCATCAGTTCTGCAAAACAAATTTTATGAGTTTCACCGACACTGTTTAGTGTGCGGCGTAGTTGCTTATCGGGGTATTAAATTCAATGGGGTTTGATTCAGTATTTGTAAACAAACATACATACATAGACTCCTAAATTTATAATCCTTCCTTTTTGGCTTCGCCGTAGTCGGGTAAAAATAAAAGTAAGAAAGGATTTCGTCGGAAAAGACCTATTCTTTCGTGTGTATATTCCCGTCGTGTCGTGCCTAACCTCGTTGATTTAGTTTTCAAGGAATAAACGTCACTTAAGCTGCCAAGGCAAGTTTTCAAGTATTAGGGATAGTCAAGAGGGTGGATCTTTCCTACACCATGATGAGATAACTTCTATAGTACCTAGTTGCAACAGTAGGTAGGATATTGAAACATTTATTGTTACTTCTTTTCGTGTGGGTTGTCTTGTCACTGATAAAGTCTCTTTGGTTGCAGAAAGCAGTGAACAAGAAGCATGGGCGCCAAACAGAGCAAGAGGTCGGTGGACATAAGCGGCAAGGAGGCCGAGAGCGGGGGTGAGGTGGCGGCGGCGGGCGCGGGCGGGGAGGGCCGCGTGGAGGCGCTGGCGGACGTGGACGCGCTCAAGCCGCAGGCCAACGGAGCCCCGCACATTCACGAACAAACGGTACGTACTTCTTTTGACCTATAAGCACAGAAGAAAATTATAGTACCTACTAATCCGTACAGAAAGGATACTCACCCCCCCGCACTAAAATGAGTTCCCCGCGCGATAGCCCCCCACGCCCCGCAACTGACGTGTTCAGGAGTGTTTTATATAGCGTTTCAGTGTTTAACTTGCAGTTGATATTCAGTTGTTATTCAAAAAGCAGTAAGTCGACAAAACGCGTTTGCTGTATGTAGGTTGGTATGTAGTGTCCGACCTGTGCTTTAAGTCTAAGAGGATAAGGTCTTCTCCTAAGTCATCAGCAATAGACAAAAAGCAAAACATATAAATTACCACACATGCAGGCGGGATACCCAGATTGTCAATGTGATGATATACGAAAGTAGATAAATACGTTGTTCCATGCACAATTATCTGGCGCAGTATATTATTTTACCATGAACCTATGCTTTTGCCAAGTGGACAGGACACCTCCTGACAGGAATAGGGGTCGTGGTGGAAGCTCAGAAAAAAATATACTTCAATATAGGGGATTAATCAATACTGTGACGAGTGAAAGAAGATACACATACATACACACACACTATGCACACACCTACATACATACATTACTACCCCAACACCATTCTCAATCTAAATATTTTAACATTTTTACATTATCTCCTTCATTACATTAGGTTATTTATACTCCACAATCTACACAGACAAAATCTGGAACTAAATAATTTCTGGTTTCTTTCCCAAGATACAGGCTTCGTCTAGTTTAGGGACTTATGTCAATTTATGTTATCTATCAATGGACTTAGATGATGTAGGTATTTTATTAATCTTTGTTATCTTAGTTAACGCTGATATTTTAAAAAACGTTTTTCATTTAAATTTTCATTGGGGAGATCTTTGATTAGCATTTCATACGCATTTCAATGTCCACTAATATAACAGCCAACACCACAACATTTAAAAATACTGATTAAAACATTCCAAGTACATTTTTGGCTTTCTTTTAGCCTAAGAACATTGAAAAATGCAAATGCTCAGAAAGTTCACTTTGTTATCACAAAAGACCTATAATTTTTTCTCTTGTACTGGTTAAAACATTCTAAGTACGTTTTTTGCTTTCTTTGAGCCTAAGAACATTGAAAAATAAAATACATACAAATACATTCCGTTACTGTACTTAATAGTTTTGTGAAACGAGTCGTGTTACAAACGTTTGTCATTCCTTAGTCCTGTAGACAATGACGAAAAGTGATGCATTGTTCTAACTTCTCACTCTTACCAGAGACACTGCTAAAGATAAAATTACAAATGTCCTACTGTTATGCGCTTGTTATTTGAGCTGGAATTTATATTAGGCATTTATTTATGTAGCAAGCACTTCGCAGACATCGTCCCACTACTTCCTGTTAAGATAACGACATTGTCTTGTATCTTGGAAATCGAGCCTTATCCCCGAAGTGCTTACGAATCAAAGTAAATAAACAGTCAGCTCACTCACACAAGCGTTTTAAGGCTAGTTAGGTAAGATTCCTATAGATATAATATGGAACCAAACTTATTCTGTGTAAATAGCAGTTATTACAACTTGCCTTTAGTTAGTTAATTAAACAGGTAACAGGATTCAGCTTGGTTAGAAAATACACTAGTATGTATTATGAAATAGTAAAATGGAATGTAGAAACGAAAATGGTAAAAACTCACCTAAAGTATAACAATTTGCTGCTTTAATGTTTGTGGCTTTAACAAAAACACTGAGAAGTTTTAAGGGGCTCAAAATTGTATTCTACACTAACTACCAAAGTGGATTGAAGATCAAATAAGCTCGCAAAATGTCGCTAGATACGGGTAGCGCAGCCGCGCAGTACCAGTCTTTGTAAATACTTGATGACATGACATGACATTTGAAAATGTTCATTTCCGACAAAGCTCTCGATCTTAATTTCTAAAAAAACTCTGCATGCATCACATCACATCATGCCTTTAGAGTTAAAAAACTTGTTTTAAAATTAGATTAGTTTGGCATAGTAATGATGCATGTAGGTACTCAAAGTCAAAACTTAGATCACATAATTATAATTCATATAGGGCTCTGCTTTACTTAGCAAATGGATAAATTTCCCGGGACCAAAAAGAATACATACATTTTCAAAAGCTTTAATACGCAGACTTTTTTTAAAATAAACCCTAAGGTAAAAAAAAACACGGGAATGAAGATTTTAGGAGACCTGTTGAAATTCACTCAAATATGTTATGATAAGGTCGTGAATTTAATTTGGTGCGCAGTACAATGAATCATTATGATGCGTAAAAGAGCGACCCACTTAACACGTAATATTTGAGTCAAATATATTTTTCATATCTCTAAGTAAGTTGCATATTTCGAATGGACAGAGCCTATAAAAAAATGTTTTGTAGGAAAAAGAAAAGCTGGACAGCGGTACACCGGAAAACGAGAAAGACGCTACCACAGAAAAGGAAACAAAGGAAGAAGAAGGCGACAAGGGTGAGAAGGAAGAGAAGATTGAAGAGAAGGAGGCGCCTGCACCCGTCACCAACGGAGACGCCGATGCCAAGCCCGGCAACGGCGACTCTCCCGCCCCAGAGGAAGGCAAGAAGCCCAAGAAAGAAAAGGTAACACAACACACCCATCATATTATTGAAGTCGGCTAATTTTACGTCACTGACACCGATGTTGCTGACTTAATCTAAAATTGGATCCTGCCGTATCCTATCCGCTAGTTTAGTTACTGGAATAGAATACTATTTTCTGTTTGAATAAGAGAAGTTTGTTTTCTTGAATGAACAACGGAATGTGTAAATTATTTCGTTGTTAATTAAAAACCATGTTGTGACTCGAGAATTTATGTTTATTTTAAGTGTTTTAGTATGCGATGGAAAGCAATTTCAGATTTAGTCAGCATTATTGCAATTTACTCAAAAGCGTGATTTATTGTTGTTTGCATCTAAATCTCAAATCGATTCGTCATTAATTAGAAAGTACGTTACAATTACACGATACATAACACATTTCTAACTAGGACCAACTGCCGTCGCATCGCATGAGTGTGCAGATTCATTGTTCATTAACATAAGCATGTGTGTGGACAGGTCAAGAAGAAATGGTCGCTCAGATCGTTCAGTTTCAGCAGAAAAGAAAAGCCAAAGCAGGAGAAGAAACAAAAGGAGGAGGAACCTAAAACCAACGGCGAGCACGAAAAAGTTCCCGAGGAGGTAAGTACATCTAATGTAGGTAGAGGCCCACAGAAACAGCAATACCGTTATCTCACAGCACTCGTAAAAAATACACTACCATCAACGTGTAATTTCCAGTGAAATGAGTTCGCACTAGTACCTATGTATAACAATGCTTTTAAGCTATAACTTTCTATTGCCGAAGTACTTAGCCGTGCCCCTACCGACACCTCTTTATTCGTATTCCATCAACGCGAGCGGCGCGTACAAACTGCGAATTCCTCCCGCTGCGCCCGCGTCGCCGCAATGGTTGGAGTCATCCATCATCGGAACAACTGGCCCACTTTCGCATCGCGCACAGTATTGTCCGGTTGTTCACACGTCGTCGTCGACAAAATGAGTAAACAAACATACTCGCATTCAATTAAAAATATTAAGTCATTATAGTCGGGCTTATGTCTAAAGTCATTGGCCTTCGTCGTGCGAAAATCGAAGGCGATGTGAAATCGCACACGTGTGGCCGAACTGTTACGAGGGCACTCGCTGGAGCCAGTTCAGTTGCGCCGCTCCAACCGTCCCTTAGCGAATTTCTCAAAGATATCTTCTTTAGCATCATAAATAAAAATAATGTCCTGGCTTTTTTAAAATATTTTAGAACTTAATTGAATCTTAATTGCAAATTTTCGAGTGCACCACGGGCCGGGCATACGACCTTGCGGCCTAGTCGGCTAGAAACCGACGATTTCTATGACAAGAAACTATTGCGTCGCAGTGCATTGCACCCAAAGCGGCGTGCCGCGCGAAGAACAATGCGCTTTATGATTCAGAATGGTGCTATATCCGCGCTTACCAAACACTGCCAAAGACGACACAGCGCGCCATTAGCGGCACACTCGTTCATTGACGACACGACCGCGCTATCACTCCAGCACTCATAGTTGTAGTCTTGACTAATTCTATGCACAATGCGTGTTATGTGCCATTGACATGCGTCGAATAATGTATACTTGTGGGTTATTCAATGCTGCTAACCATTACGATTTTAATGACTAATTCAAAGGTAGTGGCGTGCTTTCCTCCGCTTTGCACGCTTTTGAACGGTTTATAAAGAGCGCCTGTCTATGTATAAATGGATAAACTAAAACGGTTGGTAGAAGCTTGTATATTATGCACATTATTACTATTGAATCGATAGATGGCGGGTAGGTTATGTTCATTCATGTATGATATAACATTCCTACGTAACACAAATTATAAACTAGATACAATTTTTTTTTTTTTTTTTTTTTTTTTTTTGTATTATGTTATCTGCGATCAATCGAAGACTATAAGCAGATTTTTTGAAGGCTAACAGGCTTGCAGAGGACACTTCCCAGTGGAGGTGCCTCTTTTCATAGTTGATAGATCAGTGTTGGTTGGGCAGGTCAATAATGTCACGCCTTTTTAGTCTTTTGCTGTAGTTCCTCGATGTAAGCTGCTGAGCCAGTTGATTGGGGTGATTTGTGAGGCGATTTCCATAGCTCGTTGCTTGGAGTCTTATTTCCTCTCTGACGGTGTTTACTTTCAGTTCATTATGAAGTTCGGTGATAGTTATGAACAATGGCGCATTCGACAGGGATTTTAATATAGAATTTTGCATTTTTTGTATTATCAGTATATTTGAGTTGCTTGCAGAGCCCCATAGTTGTAGACCATATGTCCATATAGGTTTTAGTATTGTACAGTATACTAGTATCTTATTGTCTATGGACAGTTTTGAGTTCTTTCCTAGCAGCCAGTACATTCCTTTGTATTTGAGATTGAGTTCCTCTCGTTTGGCTTGGATATGTTTCTTCCATGTTAATCTGCGATCAAGGTGCATGCCCAGGTATTTCACTGATTCGCTGTGAGGGAGGATCTTGTCTCCAAGTTTAACTGCAGGACATGTATCTTTACGAAGAGTGAAGGTCACATGAACAGACTTGGAGGCACTTGCTTTGATTCTCCATTTCTTGAGCCAGTTGTTTATATCATCTAGTCCACTTTGAAGCATCCTTGACGCTTCTGCAGGATCCTTATTACTTGCAAGTATTGCCGTATCGTCTGCAAAGGTAGCTATTGTAGTTCCTGTGGTTTTTGGCAAGTCTGAGGTAAATATTGTGTACAATACTGGTCCGAGCACCGAGCCCTGTGGCACTCCAGCTTTTATCTCATAAAATCCAGATGTATATTCGCCATCCTTTACTTGAAATATTCTTTCGTTTAAATATGATTCCATGATAGTGTAGAAGGAATGGGGCAGCATAGTCTTGATTTTGTAGAGTAGCCCTTTATGCCACACGCGATCAAAGGCTTGCTGCACATCTAGGAACGCTGATGAGCAGTATTCTTTTTCCTCAAAAGTCTTCCTTACTTTGTTGCATACCCTATGCACTTGTTCTATGGTGGCGTGTTGCTGGCGAAATCCAAACTGATGATCTGGTATCACGTCTCTTTCAGTCAAGGCTTTAGACAGTCTAATAAGAAGCATTCTCTCGAACAGCTTAGAGATAACAGGCAGCAGGGATATTGGTCTGTGTGAGGTGAGATCGTTTATTGGCTTTCCTGGTTTGAGAATCATAATTATTTGGGAAACTTTCCATAGTGCTGGAAAATATCCAACTCTCAGTATACCATTAAATAGTGTCGTTAAAAAGACAATTGCCTTTTTTGGGAGCTCTTGTAGCATTTTTTTTGTGATGTGATCAAATCCGGGAGCTTTTCTATCTTCCATTTTATTAATGAGCCTCAATAATTCTCTTGGGTTCGTAGGTTTGATAGGTAGATCTAGTTGGAAGTCTTGTGATAGTGAAGAGTCCAGATTGGCGTCATTGGCTTCAGGATCAGGATCATTTGGAGCAAACACTTCATCTAGGTGTTGAGCAAATGCTTCTACTCTTTCCTGTGGCGTTCGGGCCCATCTGCCACTTTTAGTTCTGATAGGGGGCTTAATTTTTTGTGGTTGATTAAATTCTTTTGTGATCTTCCACAGTGAATAATTAGATGCTTTAGTAGCCGTCAGTGTTTCTAGTTTTGCTTGAAGAGTATCATTTGTTATTTCCAATATTCGATTTTTAAGATCTTTGCATGCCGCAAACTAGATACAAATGAAAATAAAAACAGATTTTATATTTTGGGTGTCGTCTTTTTTAAGTTAAAACCGTAATCCTTTGGTTATTAATCATTTGTCTTTGTATTAATTGTATGCTGGCTGAGCTGTTGGTGTCAAAACTCTTTGTGCAACCGTTGCCGTTGTTGGCCTCTGACACGACTCATTAACGGCTACTCCCGTAATGGTAAGATGTCTACGTGCTTACGGAGCAAGAAATTATCCTTCTCTTCAATTTGAATTACGTTTTCCTAACCAAACTGGAGAGTCTTACCAAGAGCTATTTTTTTAAAGAATGTAACCCGCGTTCTATGTCCAGAAGCTTTTGTTTAGTGACTGATTAGACCTCAGGCGGCTCCATGACTAGGCTTTTTGTGATCGGTCAGCAACATTACAATACAACCCTCTCAGTTGCGAGAGACAAATTCTAAAAACAACCAGCTTGATAGACCAAATCGTTAAATGGATTAATGAATGATTTTGTCGTGGGGATATAATTGGTCGCACAACATGCGGGCGCGAACTGACGCTTGGCTGTAGAGTCGCTTCAACTTTGCCGATGTTTATTTGTCCTGGTGGAATCGTTTCCCGCACTTTGCGGTCATTAGCACTGACTGAGTATGAGCATTGAGCTGAGTACTCTTTACTCTACTACGTCTGCCCCCCACTACGAATTTGGCACGTTTATTTAACAACGCAGTTAGCTTATCGGCCTTAACCCTCTACAAATATAATACAACACTGGTCGTCACCAAACAACATATCGGCACCAAATGTGGCGTAGAATCTAAATTGGTGTAAATACGTATCTGTATTGTGTGCATTTCAAACTATTCACTACCAATTACTTGCCTCGGATCTCGATATCGCGCCGTTGAATAATAATAGACCAGTAATAAAGGCTCAATACAGAAATTGATCGATATATCCGGTTCAGCGAATGTTGCAATAAGACGTTTATATTCCGCGAGCCTGAAGGTTTATAAAACAACGGCCACGGCTCGATGACGCAAAGACTGGAGTATTAGGAAACGAGTTTGCGATGTGCAAGATAAAATTAGTAGTGGTTGGCAGGTTTAGCGATGGTGTGGCGTGGGCGGGTGGGTCGGACGGGTTGCGGGTTGCGGCACGTAGGAGGCCCCACCCTCGCACCCTGCTACCCGCGGCCCGCGACGCTCCTCCACCAACGCTTTTTAGGGTTGCCTTCCTCTATTGGAATTAACCTAACCGGGATTTTTTCTTACGACGATCTTTCTTGCTTCTCGAGTGGCTTTAGGTACTTCACAAACCCTGGTGTCGGAATTGTTAAGCCGCCTTAGGCTTCTGACATGGCTCCAATAACGACTACATCCGCAGATAGTAGCCGGGACCAGCGTCTTAACGTGACTTCCGAAGTACGGAATCATCTTTCTTTTCGGACAATCAGGTTATTCAGCCTGCATTGTCCTAACCAAACTGGGGAAAGTCTCACAAAGTAATATTTGTTCGACGGATCCCCACCGGGATTCGAACGCGGAAACTCCGTAACGTCGGACGAGCTTTTGACAACTCGACCACGGAGGTTGTCCGACGATGCCTTGTTACGTCGTCTGCTTTTGCTTTCTTCCAAACCCATCGTTCGTTTCATTACGTTTACAAAATCATAAATATTCCCACATAAATTACTTCTATCACTCGATAAGTATGAGTTCCTACGTGACTTTCTGAAGGCTACTCGACTATTTTTACCTCTACCCAGAACCAGAGACCGTAGAACTGGCTGAGATGTAGCAATTGTTAGCCGAGGGGACATAAACCCGACCTAATCCCAAGGTTCTGTGTAATGCGAATGATGACTAAAGATGGGTATTATTGTTTGCATCGATGGTATAAACACGGCAACCCTGAGTGTGTGCAAACCAGCACCCGGTCCGGCTGGCGGCGCCACGCTGCAATGTTTGCGACGCGACATATAAATACCTACTCGATTCACCCCACACACCGCAGATATAGATACATTATTTCGTAATTATTCATGAAGCCAATTGTCCACATTGTTATGGGAACGTTGACCAGAATTGAAACCCATTTGCTTAGCCATTTTAAATAATTTCCACGCTGGAAATGGGATTTGGGAGTGATGCTACTCAAAAACAAATTGCAAAAGCTAAAAAATGAAACCCTTTTTCATTTATTTCATACAGTGCTTATTGTACGATAGAAAATAAACTCTACGTTCATGTTTATACAGGCGGCCATTTCCGTGAGATATGTTTGCTTGTCCGTTAATGTAGCATCGTATGAACAATGCCAGGTGCTTACGTCGCGGTATCAAAACTCTACCGGGCCTGTAACTCGAACTGGAAGAGTGCGCAGTTCGGATTGCATGTTTACTTAACGCCGCACCGATAGCAACAGTCCGTTAGCGTACGTGGTGCATATAGGATCATCTGTCCAATATTTTCATAATACACGCAACGAGCTAAAATCCAATAACATTGAATGAATCTGCTCTTTATATCATTAACTTTTTAGAAAAGACGTATGGCGATATCCCGCTACCACCCAATTCAACACAAAAAAACAAGTGCCTTTACTTCGCTTGCAAGTGTTTCAAACAAAGACTGCTTCAATTCACGACCTAAGTGATTAAACCAATTAAACGGGTTAAGTAGAGCTGCGGAATTCGATGGAGAACGGGCGTTGTTGCTTCCTTCTAATTGGGATAAAAACGTTAGCTTAGCTGTCTTACACGGCCCTCTTTGTTTTACGAACAGCAGGCTTTATTTTATAGTTAGACAGTTTGCAGCACTATGCAAAGAGATTACAAACGTTACCAAACCAACCCTTTACATACAGTAGCATTGTTTTCGAATCCTTCGGGAGCGGACATCACTACACAACACTAGTTAAAACAACTATTACATAGTAATATCACGTTATATCATTCAAAAATTTTATATTTCTATGGTCTATCTTTAAAACCTTAGATACACACCTAATATAATTTACCATACCTGCATTATGCAGGATTATTCCTACTGAACAGAGCCATGCTAAAATCTTCTCGCCGTGCATGAATAAATAAACTTGTTTGTTTCGTTTCGTTCTATGAATGATACATTAAGTTCGTGGTATTTATCCACTTAAGAATTTCGAGTATTATCGTTCGTATGTTCCTATAGATGAGCACAATGTGTGTAATGTAGGTATGCATGAATATAGCTGACGACGGTATTGTAATTGTCGGAATGTTAGGGTTCGCGTGTGGCTCATTGTCACCGATCCGATGCAGTATCACATCAGAGCGTGTAATCGGTGGCAACTTGTCAAGACAGTTCGTTCAACTGGTGATAGGCGACGAGCAGCCAGTGGCTAGGATGAGTTATGCGACAGTAGTGCGTCTGGGCCGGCGCGATGCTATCTCCTCCGTTATTTATTGCCCATGCAAATTACACCCGTCCGCCCCGGTCACACGAAGCTGGCCACTCTTTTTGCCACTTAACTGGCTGAATACACTCTACGTCCTTTGCCTTTGCGCAGCTTGTATTGTCGAAAGCAAATTCAATTGACTGATCGGATGATTCAGTCTAGGTTGATTTGATTATTTGACATGAGAAATAAATAAAATATTTTTAACTTGGCTCTCTAATTTCGTATCTACACCCTATACTTAAATTAAAGCGTTTTGGTATTCATGGTCGTCTTCTATTATGGTTCCAGTCTTATCTAGAGCACCGGATGCTGAGGGTCGCGGTCTTGGGAATAAAATCTATTCCATTTTTAGCAACATCAGGGGTTCCACAAGGTTCTCATTTAGGCCCAATCCTGTTTTTATTATTTATAAATGATATTGGTGATCATATTAGCCACTGTAAATATTCTATATTTGCAGATGATTTGAAATTATATACACCTATTCATAGTTCAGCTGATTCTTTACGTTTACAAGATGACCTAGACTCAATACAGGATTGGTGCTCTGAAAACGGTATGTTGCTTAATGCAAGCAAATGTCAATATATAAAATTCACAAGGAAAAAAAACAACTTCCCCTCACAATACACTATTGGCCCAGATAGCTTAACTGAAGTCTCGAAGATTCGCGACCTAGGCATAGTTGTGGATAGCCGACTGGAATTTACTGATCATGTTGATGCCATTGTACGTAAGTGTTGGAGGCTTGTCGGTTTCTTGCGGCGAACGTGTAGTGACTTTAAAGGAACTCAAGCAGTGCTGCGCGTGTATGGTGCCCTGATCCGAAGTTTGCTGGAATATGGTACCCCAATATGGAATCCTCGATACCAAGTGCACGCGGCACGGGTAGAGCGTATTCAACGCAAGTTTACAAAAATGTTAGCATTCAGAGATCCAAAGTGTCCATACCGGGCTAGCTATGAAACCAGACTAAATCACTTTAAATTACAGTCACTTGGGGAGCGTCGCAGATTGTTCGACCTGCTGTTTTTGCACAGGCTGATTCATGGAGACTTAGAAGTTCCTGAACTCTTAAATGAGTTAAACATCCAGGTCCCTCGTCGGATTCCCAGGTACCCAATAAAACGATCCTTTTCTAAAAAGCAGTACAGAACCAAGCTAACCTCTCCGCTCAACCGACTTAAAGACACTTATAATGAAATTTCCGAGAACATTGACATTTTCCGTTATTCTTTTCTGGTATTTAAGACTAAGTTAAAGGCTCTGCAAAGTTAAAGTTAATTATAATTAAAATTATATTTTGATACATGTGTAAATAAATAAGTATTTATTGTTTATGTGCGGTTGAGAGTACGCTGGGCTGAACACTAGATTTCGCACCGTTCTTGTGTCCGTTGAATAATAGTAAGCATGTTTGGCTTGCCTTGCACTTGACCGTACTTCACCTGTTATTATATTATTAAAATTTGATATGTTAGTAACTGCATTCTAGTTAAACGTTGAGTTTTGTATGCACCTGTAATGATAGTTCACACTGTCCAAGACCATCAAATGTTTACCTATAAGATAATTGTGTTACTATTGTTGGTGTATCTATTTTCTAAATAAATAAATAAATAAATATACTTAAAGGTGATCTCATAGAAATATAATTTGAAATTAATGAATTCATTACAAACAAAATTGTAGAGCATTGTATCCTGTCTAAAATAAATTACGCTATCCTTGATACCACTGATAGATAAGAAACAATACTCTTTCTAAAATACATTTAAAGATAAAAAATATATGTATTGTCTTCCTTTTCGTACACGTAGGTTAAAATTAGCATAACACTTTAGCAAACACGATCATGAAATGTATTCTGCAAAATGCAGGGGCATCAAGGGAATATATTATGTACTTATATACCTTTGTCGTAGGTAGAGAAACACGCTGCTGTTGTTTGAGTGAGCGTGGAACAAATTGGGGAAAAGTTCCGCTTCACAGTAGCCAGTAATTGTGGGGCCAAACATTGACACGTGCGAGAGTTTCAGAGCGGAAAACCATTTCCATAGACCGACACGGGCATGGTATTGTATGGCATAGTTGTATGGCGTTGTTTGATGACTCACCTCACCTACCATACCACCGCCCGCCACCGCCGCGCGCCGTCTGGTTACCGTTACCGCCGCCGGATTAACTGCTGTTGAAAGCACTGATGTTAAAATAACGCACAGCACACCTCGTGCGTAATGGTTCAAATACAAAACTTGAACTGCAGGAGTAAGTTGTTGCACAAATAATAAATTAATGTAAATATTTTCTGAAGTCGTATACTATCGACAGTTAAAAGATGACATTCTTTACTTTACGTATTTTTCACGCACAATGTACTTCTTGAATATTTTGAGCTCTTAGGAGATAATTCATTCTCATAATGTACTTAGATGTTAATGCAATCAATACCCGTATCGACTTTCTAATCTTAGCCTCAACTTTCACGAAAGCTTTTTAGGTACGCCATGTTTTTACTCATTCTAACATTACTTACTCGTGTCGGTAATCAAATTTTAGTGTTTAACGCAAGTAAGTGAGACGAGTTAAACCTGTAATTACAAACTAGTTACGTAATGATGAGCTGTTATAAAAAGTATCCGTTCCTTCGGATGTGAGTGGTTAGTAGTTAGGGGGCGCCCATTAATTACGTGTGGTGCTCTAGGGGGGCTAACGGATCAAGCTAAATCTTTCCAAATCTCACTTAGGGGGAAGGGGGGTCGTAGCAAAATTTTGCAAATATCACGTATTTTTTTATTCTAGTAAAAAACGGTATAAAAAAATCTATAGTTTTTGTCGTATTCACGTAATATTTTGCTAATCTTAATAAAAGTAATAGACCAAAATGAAGATTTTTATTTTGAATATCTCGTGTTAGATCAGGGGAGGGTGGAGGGTGTGTTGGGAAAAATCTAACGAAATCTCACCAAAAATGCCTCGCGTAATTATTGGACGCCCCCTTAGTGGTCCGCGGTCACAGAATAGGGATAGCCATGCATTAATATTTAATTGTAGCTTGCTTTTGCTATGATTGTAAGGTATGTATAACACGGTGTTAGATAGTTAACTGTAGTTATTATAGTCTCGTAGACAATGTTTTGATAGTGGTTTGACTGGTTCCACCTCCTGCAAATCACGCGCGAGCAACCAACAGTACTTTACTCTCTTTATTATACGAAGTTTTTTGTCCGTTGGCTGTGATAGATAACTTTAGGTGTTTGCGATGAGCTGCGATAAGTATTCACTAAGTGCTTCACACATCCTGCCGAGTGTAACAATAGCTGGTTGGTACTTGGTACCCATGTTTGTCTGCCCTAAAACGGAATACATTGTTCCGATCGCCCGATACCACAAAAATATACGTCACGGTTTTGGAATTGTCTGACCCAATGTGGCCCGCACTGGCCCCGTGCCCTAAGCACCGTAGCCCGCATCATCCCGCCATCTCACCTTGTCTAACACATGTGCTTCGATAGAGACAGATACCATTTGACCCGATGTGTTATGCTGTTAGAATTGTATTTTAATCTATGGCATTGGGTGCCTGCGGCCAGCGCGCCGCCGGGTCGTTGCACCTCGCTCTTAACAATCACTACACAATTAAGTAATAATCATAATAACGGCCAGGATATTAACTACCATGTAGATACATAGTATGGAATTAAATCGTAGACCTAATGGTTTTTTACTTTACGAAAGCGTAGTTCTAATTTAATGATGGGAGTAACTTCTGACGTCATTAATTGTTTAAAAAACCCTTCTAAAATAGGCGTGCTGTATATTTGAAAATACTAGGTAACCCTAAAAAATAAATAAGGATGTAATATAAAATATCGGGACTGATAAATGGCCCATTATTCTACACTAATGCGTATTCGGTGTAGAAATGTAATAAATAACTATTTTAATATAATGTCGCATTAACGGTTATTAATTAGGAGGTTAGGTATATCGGCTGCCAAACATTTTACGACGCATTGATCTGTGCGTCCATTAGTGCAGTATTCGAGGCGTATCTTTCTACATCAGTAAACAAAGGCGACCTTGTATACCAGTATCGTTTTATTGCCCGCCACAGCCCTGCGGTTGTATGTCTTCACAATAGGATATTTTATTTAACTTAACCGATGGAATCTCTCGACGCAAGAATGTTGTATTACAAATACATCAGGTTTTGTAAATAAATGAAGAATACAATGTTTAATAGGCGTAACGAGTACTTAGTACATCGAAACATAAACAATCGGTAGGGTAAACTTCATAAAATACAATTCAAAATTCAAAAGTTTACATTCGTAGTAAGATTTCTACAAAAAATAATCTAAAGTAACTGAAAATCAACCTTTAAAATGTATGACACACAAAGCATTAATTAGGTATTCCATTGAACGCCATTCTTACGTGTTCTTGTTATGATTAAACTGATTCAGACTTCTAAGTAAATTCACTCAGAGCATGACGAATGTGAATTGTGTACTACCATCCAAGTGTGTACTGAACAATTAGCACATAGTAATTTCTATGTAAATTTTACTCGTATATGATGTTGTCGATAATAAGGCCATTATCTGTGTGCTTTTTATCAATTAACATTACAAATTAAGCTGATAAGTATGTAAAATTCGATGTGTCAACCCTGCGAACTCCTGCAACATAATATGTCTTTGATCATGAGCATTGAAGGGTAACTACTTATCTAAAAATGAGAGCCAATCTTCCGTAACAAAAAATAGCACTATAAATGATATTGCGCATATCGGTCTCCCTTCAGTCGTTCTCAGAATTTCTTAGGATCAACCCATTTGTTTTAAGTGTTAAAATGGCCGATAATAAGGTATTACTGATTTCTGTGGCCTGTTACTTCAGTTGAGAATATGTCAATAATTCAAATTAACAGTGTAATATATTAGTTTTTTTAATCTGTGCTAATAAATACTAATATTCTATCGGTTTATTGATCATCATCATCATTTCAGTCGAAAGACGTTCCCTGCTGGACCGGTTTTTATTGGCATTAATAATATAGGTATTTTAAATTTTTATATGCTTATTTCAAAATAGAAACTACTATTCACTTTGTTTCTCTTAGGCGGCCGAAGTAACACCGGAAAATGCAGCGAACGAAGTTGCAGAAGAAGCCAAACCCGAGGCAGTGAAAGAAGATAAGACACCCGAGACGCCCGTGACCGAGCCGCTCACCAACGGCAGCAGCACGCCCGAGTCGCCCAAGGAGGACGCCGCGCCCCCCGCGCAGCCCGAGCCTGCCCCAGCCCCCGCGCGGCCCCAACCCGAAACGCAACCAGAACAGCTCCCCGTCAACGGACTGTCTCTAGAAGAACAAAAATCCGATGCTTCTGAAGCTAAAAGTGAGGAAAGCAAACCCGAGGAACAACCCGCCGCCGATACGACCGAAACCGCTCCGGCTCCCGAAATCCCTGTCAAAAAAGAGGTTTGTGTTGAACAGATGCCTTTAGAATCCACGCCTCCACCACTCCCCGCGAATCCTCCTCCCTCTTCAGTGGCCTCCTTTGCCGCCAGCACCATGGCACCCGAACTGACCGAAGCTTCGCTAGCTAACACCGCTGACCTCGTGCTGACGGGCGCGGGAGACACCCCCGCACCCGCCGCTCCCACAGATAATACTGATAGCAACATTGTAACCGCTGCCACTGAACTTTCCCCTCCCTTGAAGGAACCCGTCGATGAAAAACCAACCATAACAGAAACTGTCGAGCAACACGATGAAAAGGTAATCGAAACTGTCCAGACAAATCCCATACAACCCGAGCAAGCTGTTAACATTGAAAATAATGTCGAAATAGTAACCCCGGAGCTTGAAAAACCTGAACCACAAGTAGAAAAAGCAGCTCTGGAAGTAGTCGCTGAAAAAGTTATTCCTGAGATCGAAAAAGTAGAATCAGAAGTCGAAAATGTTATATCCAAGACCGAAAAATTAGAACCAGAAGTCGAAAAAGTTGAACCTGGAGTAGAAAAAGTAGAAATTCCAGTCAATGAAGTAAACCTAGAAATTTCGTCAAATATTAAACAGATACCGGAAATTAACTCAGGCGATTCAATAATTGAAGCATTAGAAGAAAATAAATCTGCACCCGTTACGGCGTCTGGTGATGACCAGTGCCCAGAATCCAATGTAGATACATTTGAAACCGTAAAAACTGAAACAATTTCGCAAGATATTATTGAAGTACAAAAATCAACCGTCGATTCACCAGAAATAGAGATGCCCCCAGCACCTATCCCTGATGATTTAGATATATCTGACCCTGCTGTAGATTTATCAGACAATACTGACGACTTACCACCTCCACCACCTGTAGAAGACTTTCCACCAGTCGAGAAAATCACCGAGAGTGTAATCGTCGAGAATATCGCACATGAAACGAACACTAACGGTATATCTGAAAAAATCGAAATCAATGGATTAAATACGGAACAGCTGAACGGAAACGTCGATACCGAACAGGAGAATGTTAAGAACAAGGCCAAAGATTCGCTCGGGAACACGATCGAGGCGGCGGAATGCAACGGCAACGGCGCAGACGAGAGCAGGCAGGAGCAGTCTCCGAGCGGCGCCGCGCCCCCCCAGCCCCCCCAGCCCGCAGACGCCCCACAGGTGAATACCGGCAGTCTTGCTCTTGTAGTGGATTAGTTAATTTATGGACCGTTTGATACCCAGTTAACCTTTAGTTTCATGTGCATCTATCAGCATGTGTCGACCGTCAATAACAGGAAGATTTGGAGTGCGCTCGTGCTACATCCAGTTTGACATTGAATGAGGCTAGCCGCCGTTCATCCTTTCCTTTCCATATCCCTGCTTCATCCTTGACGTATTGTAGTAGATTACGATTTATTCATCCAGCATGTACTGTTATAATTTTTGCTTCAGTGGCTAACACATAGTTACTAAGTAATTTATAGACCCTAGTATTAAATTGGTTACTTCCGACATATAACTCACCCGATTCGTCATCAGAGTTCACACTAAAATCAAATTGACTAGATTACAATTTTATTGAGCTAGATAGTTACTACCAGTGATATTCGTCATTCTTCAATAGAAGAATATGTACCTACTGTTTAGTGACAGGTTACTAGAAGGTTACATACAAGCAGTCAATTTAAGAGTTTTCTACCAATAAACCAATCCGCTATTAAAATACTTCTCTAGTATTATTTATTAGTTGGTTTTATTAAAATTAATATTTATATGTATTGTAGAAAATTCATGATATTTAATATCTATCGTTTATACATAATAAGTTTAGTTTATGTCATGAAATTTTAGTGGGTTTTTGTCGACTATTTCAGAGCTAATTTACACGATCGACAGTAAATATTTTTTTCTTACACTCTTAATTGATTTGGAAAATGAAGTTGAATCGGGTGATTAAAAAACCAGTGCTAAGACTCATCGGTAGACATTATTTGTAAGTGGATTAACCGAATTCTGCTTGACTATTAAAATTTTAAAGTACAAGTAATAGAATGAAAAATTTTAAAGGATAACTGGCGGCAATAGTCCGAATGACGACGACGACGGTTGACGAACTCAATGAATTGAATACAGATAATATAAAAAAACCCTGGCCAAAAAAATACGCGCTCTGTAGGAAAACAGGGAATAAACTACAGATTAATGAAGTTTTTGAACTGTGTACAATGTCTTAGCCGGTAAAGCTTAGTAAACTATGCGATACTTGTGGACACAAACATAGGTCAATGTAATTCGAGGGTATATTTTGTCGCTAAATATTATATTATACTTTAAATTGTTATTTAAAAAATGTTTGTATCCAAGGCGACAAATGAAGCGTCTAGGACTGACGAACTTAAATGGACAGAAAATTTCTAGAAATAGAAAATATGTGGAGGTTCATATTTAGAGTAATATGAGTTTGTACGAGTGATACTAATGTAAAAAACTTTGTTCTTTCTCTGTGTTGATTTATATTTGGGTTTAGATAGTGTTACAATAATATTGTATTGTCAAATAAATGAAGCAGTTCTCACTATCCGACGCCATTTAGACTACTAGAAGAATATCCAGTCTATTTTCATATATCAATAAGCACAATGTACATATTAATCATGTTTTTTTTAGGAGTTCACGCTATTTTACGTTTGTATGCTAACAAGTATAATCAAAATTTCTAATTAATTGCTTAAGATCTTAATAAAAAGAGTTTGCAATAATGATGGAACTTGCAATAATACCAAAAATAAATTATATACTGCTAATTATTTTTGCACAAATATTTTAACTTGCAATAATACCAAAAATAATATACATATATTGCCAATTATTTTGTCAACTCTTTTTTAACTAACTCCTATGTCAGATTCAGATAGTACAGTCAGCGTTATATTTTGTTAACTAGATACACTAGCCCATGTTGTTGGCCGTTGGACCTAGAGCGCCATTATTTTGTAGCAGTAGGCACGAATTGTAATGTGAGTGTCCAGCCGCATATGCTGGCTGGCTACTGTACATTTTCAAAATCAGTTCACACTTTACTATACCGAAATGACCCCGCCTTAAGGTGACATTATTTCTTTATGACGCATAAAATTACGGCGATGCACTATCTTTTTTTCTATTTTATCTTCTACTTTGACATAACTAATGTGATAATACTAATTTAATCTTACAGGAACCCCTCCCGGTAGCAGACAAGTTAGCAGACTTGATCCCAGAGATTCCCGTGGTGCCAGAACTAAACACTCAAACGGTAACTAGCTATTTAATAAAATGTATGAAAACCCTGTGGTTCGGTTTCCAGCTTAGGATTGAAGGCTGGAGCAGACCGGGTGCGTATCACTGAGTCGTAATGTATAGAACTGTATGACACATCTACGCTACGCATGCGGTGTGTACTGTACGAACCGGCCCTAATGGTGGAGGACAAGGGAAACAACGTATGCATTTAAATTAGGTATTATATATTAGAGACTTAATAACGAAACATTACAAATGCAAATGCTTTAGAAAATTATAAGAATGGCGTCAGGCTCGTAGCACGGGCTACGGCCATCTCTCAAACATCAACCAAATTCAAACTGATTATTACTTTACATCTTTATAAAGCCTCAAACGAAAAAGAGGCTGCCAGCATGAAACGGCGTGCATGAAGGACACATGCACACCACATCCCGCCCGGTACAGCTAAAAAAAATATATATTCGCAATACCATTGCAAAAATATATTTTTTTACGATATTTCGTTACAAATGTCCGTCCTAAGCTAAGCTACCTGCCTAAGGATGGACAAAACATCACAAAGTCACAGACATGTCAAAAACTGACTGCTGCTACCAGCTAGTTGGTGTTTTATTGTTATCCAACCAAGTTGATCAAAAACCATCAAAAAAGAATCAACACAGCTAAGCATGTCTGTCTACAGTTAATCCAAATAGACATTCAATAAAATTTCGAAAAAGTTTACTAAACCTATCTGTGTCGGATACTATGAATAAAATAATATTAACTAGTTATTAATAATTCAATAGTCACCAAATAATCAATTAAGAAAGGTTAAAGAAATAAATTTGAAAAAGTTGGACGACCAATGAACTACAAAATTACCAGTAAATAATAAAATGAATTTATAGTAAACGCGCACGGCTATCACCAATAACAAAACCTAGCTTTGGGCAAGACATGGGAATGGGAGCTATTTTCTTTCTTCAGCTCCAACCTATCCTCTGAAAAGATTAGTGGGAATTCACCTAGCTGCGGTACCGGTAACGAGAGTACTCAAAGTCATGAACCCAACCAAAGTTCCTCCACAGCACTATGTGCTTGATGTGGAGTGACAGTAAATATTCCGTCACGGAACACACCTAACTAAGCATCAACCCAATTAACCCCAAAAAAAACTACCCAAATTCTAGCTAAACGCGCACGTTTTTCTTTCTTCATACCGTGTGTGTGGTCATCTAGATTTAAGTCGTCCAGCTTTCTCGAAGGGTCATCACATCAGAAATGATCATCATAATAAATTCGTCATCACAATTGTTATCAAGTTTTTCATATCTGAAACATTTTAAAGCATTAATACAGGAAAACACTCGTACATCCTAACCAAACCTAACAAGACAATAAAGAATTGAAACTAACCTATATTTACTATATTTTATATATTTTAGCGTAAAAATTAATCAACAATTCATATATTTCAATGTTTACAAATTGTTTGACATAGTTCCGTCAAAATTGTCACGAGTCATTTTGTTCATGACACAAACAAAAATACTATTTGCCGAGCAACGAACCTATCACTATGACTACGTCAAATTACGAAAATAATAAGAAATTGAATTAAAAATAAGGGAAAATTTGCAAAATTATTTACACAATAATACACTTTCTACTCTAATCCTGCAAACTAGGTAGGCAAAAACGGCGACTCTTCCGTCGTCTCTCCACTTCGCACTCTTCTAAAACGCATCTTCAAATATCGCATCGGGAAAAACATCGACACGTTTGCCTTTCGTAGCAAATCACACGAAGCTCGCTAACTTCATCCAGGACACTTCGTCGAGAACACTTTATTAATAACATTAGCACTTATCTTTCTCAACGCATCCTTTAGGCATTATTATCACAAATGCATCTGCAACAACTGCAACAACGTGCGGCAAACATCTTCTGGGCACCAACGCTCCTCGTCATGGCTGCCATCATCTTCGTATTTCATCTTCATATTTCATCTTCGAATTTCAGGGGTATAGCGTTGCGTAGCGGTTATTTCTCTGGTATAACTTCTTCTTATAGGGCTCCTTGCCCACACACCAGGCCAAGCTCTAGTGTCCTCGGGATCCACGTCCAGCTACACTGTAAAACGCGCCTAAGGCACCTCCACCATGTACGAACCGGCCCTAATGGTGGAGGACAAGGGAAACAACGTATGCATTTAAATTAGGTATTATATATTAGAGACTTAATAACGAAACATTACAAATGCAAATGCTTTAGAAAATTATAAGAATGGCGTCAGGCTCGTAGCACGGGCTACGGCCATCTCTCAAACATCAACCAAATTCAAACTGATTATTACTTTACATCTTTATAAAGCCTCAAACGAAAAAGAGGCTGCCAGCATGAAACGGCGTGCATGAAGGACACATGCACACCACAGTACTGTCTCATACAGTTTCATACATTAGAACTCAGTGGTACGTGCACGAAAAGACGAAAGGCACGCAGTTATGCATAAGAGTGAGCGCGGTGTATTTGTATCTCATTCTTACGCATAACTGCGTCCCTTTCGTCTTCTGTCTCCCGTGAAATAGGTGCCTTACGTCTACACATATACATCCGGTCTTTTCCAGCCTTAAACTGATCTAGATTTTTCTTTATTTTTCCGAAAGAGCTGACTAAAGTAAATAATTCAGGGAACGGGTAGTAACAACAATAATCGCAATCCCCAAACTACATGCCAAGCGTAGCGTTTACAGTAACACTTTCCTTTTAAAGGAGAGTTGCATTGGGTGACATAGATTGTAAATAATGTAGTATAAGCATAGTTCTTATTTCATTGAATAAATTAATGTGTGTTTGTCTAATACTTGAGTTTGGAATACAATATTTAGAAGTGTACTGGTGCTAATTGGTTGAATCTTGGATTTAATTATAAAAAACTAACTTTCCGCCGCGGCTCCGTCTGCGTTAACAGTTTTACTCGTGGGAATGAGGTTAAAAGTTTGCCTGTGGTAAAAGCCTGTGTTCTTTTCCAAAATTTATTCCACTTTTGTATCAAGTTTTATCTGAATCGGTTCAGTAGTTTCGGAGCCAATTCAATTATTAGAAATATTTTAGGTATTTTTTTATGCCATGGGTACAAGAGATTTAGTAAAAAAAGATCCCTAATTTAAAAAATAAATAAATATATCCTGTTATCTGGAGATAGTGTATTTTTGAAATCGGTTCAGTTCAGCAAACAATCAAATCGTTCCTCTTTATGATATTAGTATAGATATCTCGTATAATAGTATGGAGGTGTTGTTTGTGCTGAGAGTGTGTTTGTTTGTTTGTTGCAGGAGACCTCGAGCGACGTGGCGGTGGCCAACTAGACGCCCTCCAGTAACTTGTATCGGAAAATAAGCCTTTAATTTATTTCCAATTGTAACTGTGGAGTGATGTCGAACTAAGTTCGAGCGATAATTTACATACAGAGATGTGGATTTCAGTTTCAAACGTGACCTTTCATCTAGAATGATTATATAGTGTAAGTTTAGCGTGCTTTGCTTCTGTAAAATTAAGATTTTATACATTTATTCGCTAGGTTCGAGTTTTTTTATAATTATATACAATAACAAAGTTATGTAGTTCAGTATACGGTGCGATAAGTTGGTGCCATTATTACAGGGGTATTAGTTTGACGTCGTCGTGTGACTCGCTCCTAAATTATGTCTTGAGTATCTTGTCTTGTCTGTAAAGTAACTAAATTATTGGTTCATCCTAAAACTTTATGATTCACTTACAAATTTAACATTCATTCATATTAAAAATAATTAGATCTCAATAATGCTCGCTCAGAATCTTGAGGCAAGTAGATAATATAACTTGAATAAGTGCGCCGTAACGGTAAGAAACAGTTAGTGAAATTGAGTAGCAAATGGGTGTTGGGTCAGGAGATGGGAAGCGTTGCGTTGGTTCAAGGAGGTTGTTGTATATATTGGCACAGCGGGCGTTCCGACCCCTCTATGTGTTATAGCTTTTATTACGAAAAGCCAATATCACCTATTAAAATATAATAATATAATAATTATGATTATTGTAATGGATTTAAACAAGAACCACACGAAGATGATAAGAAATCATCATTTTTAGTTTGAGACATATGTATATATGAATAATTTCATACATTTTCATTTAGTATTCTGTTCATATAATTATTATTTTGTTAATTGTATTTCAAATTTGGAGTTTGAAAATTGTGTTAAAAAAAGATTTTAAATATGAATTTCCAATTATCTCATTATAATTAGTGTGTTAATTTTATATGCACATATTAAGTTAGTTTGTCAGCTCTCTGTAATGCAAACATATGAATTTGAATAAGGTGTATTCCTAGTGAGATGTTAAACTAAGTAATAGCATGAACATCGTCGCCAAAACGGAATTGTATGGTTGTTCTAACTCTGTTAAGGGTTTATTGTAAAACATTTTTGGACTTGTATTCAGTGGCCAATTTTTTTAATGATACTATACAATTTTTATGCATATACAGACATACATAATTATATTGTATTTAGACTGTAGTAAATATAACAAGTTAGAAAAGGCAGCGCGACAATAGGGGGGCTGTCGTTAGTGTATCGTTTTCCACCTCATACATACAATAGGGATGTTGACTGGCAAATCTGATCTAAAAACATGCTTCTATGAAATTTCAAAATTTATGTATGTTTAACCTGTCTGCTGCTACCGCTAAATCTATCGTTTTCGAGCACGAATTCACGCAAGATTAGTTGTACAGTCGGCAAATAGCTTATTATGAAGTTCCAGGCCGTGACGGTCGTTTATTTAACAAATTTCAAATGGATTTGTAATAATCAATCATAGATGATGTAAAATTTTATACCAACAGTGGCAGTCAACATCCTCATTAGATTGTTTATAAGGTTTGATATTATTATACAATGTGTCATTTTCAGTAGTAATCTGAATCCAGTAATTCTATGGTTTCATAATCATTTTTGTAATTTTATACATTTTTTATGAAATTTAAAGTGACACTTCTCATTATTGGGGATCCTGCTCCAAGTATAAGCAGTATGAGACATTCCATATCAATCTTCCAATTGCTCATTAGCATACCATTGCCTTCACTCTTGTGTATTATAGAAACCCCTTTAGGAATATTATTTCAAATTAATATAAAAGTAATTATAAAAAAAAAGAATTACTTCAAGTTACATACATGAATCTAGTATTAAAGATTATGACCCCCCGAAAAAATCTTTATATCACAATGTATACCTAAGTAAAGTAGTATAAGATGTTAAGTTCAGTCTTTCGCTAACAACTGTGTTGAAATTTAAAACATTTGTTTAAGCTATGTATGCTTTTACTATAGACATTCTTGTCATTTTACTGGAATATTAAGGACTACTCAGCTAATGTTTATTATTATATTACAATACAATGGGAAATTGTATAGTTTATATGTTATTCCAATTACTGAATCTTAATGTTGATGTGTGAATGTCTCTAATCAATAAATTATAAAAATAACCAAAATCGTTTTATTTATGACAAGAACTGGTAACAAATATTAATTTTGTTTTATCCAAGTCATTGGCCATCTACTAAACTAAACAGACCACCATCTGCCATGTGTGCTACCCACCCACATACCACCTTACAAAAATGAAGGGTCCGATTGGACCTCAAAAATTAAAGATGTGTTAGTGTTTTTACAGTCTTATAATATCGTAGTTAATAACAAATCTTATGGGAAATAAATTATTGTTCAATAATAATTTATGAAACGATGAAAAATGTTGATTCCTTCTTTCTTAACAAGAATACCAAAGGAAAAGTTTATTGTTGTTGTGGTTACTGATAATTTTTTACAAACATCGTGAAACGAAATTTTATCTTAGGTTCCAATGGGAATTTATGTAATGTAAGCAGGCACTAGTTTAGTGATGGCAGTCTGGTAACCACTGCAAGTCTATTAGAGAATGGGTTGGTTACACTAGACAAAATCATTGGACTGATGGAGTCTAGACCAGTACCAATACAACCGTATTACCGTATACAGAGTAGAGATATTTTACATAAAAAAGTAAAACAAGTTTTGTAATAAAATTGTCTTATTTCTTATTGCACCTATTTTCTAATACTGCGATGAGTTTACTCAGCATTTCCTTATTTACATCAAACAGCAGCTGTGTTAATTTCCCATCAGAATTGTGTACAATCAATTGAAGCTGTAATAATGGGTAATTTAAAGTTTTCAGATCATTCGTCCCCCTAACCAATTTTAGCGACCAATTAAAATCATGGATTACATTTCCATATTTGCTATTGTGGTGTGAAATTTTTGCATATAGTACTGCTGATTTATTTTTTTCTATAAGAGAGATCAGGCTGTGAACTTTGTCTTCATTCCAGCCTTTGTTTTGTAACTGACTGGATATTGTAATTAAATCCCAATTACAGCCTTCAATTAATTTCTTCATGTCTTCTTTAGCTGCTTGTAAAACATGTGATTCTAAGGATGTCTTGGAATCCTGCTCAGATACATATATATTGAGCAGAACATCCTCAATTGCCTGTAATACAGAAAAACTCAAGTTGTCAAGTCTTTAAGTACAATATTATTTAATTAACATACTTTAGAAAGAAGACCACAACTTTGGGCCAGACAGACTCATGTGGAAGAGGTGCTATACTAGGTAGTAAAGTTGAATAGTAACATTAATAATAGGATAAACTTGTGGGACTTACATTGTTGAAACGTTCAAATGGTTCTATTCGAAAAATTTTATCCATTTCACACGGCCGGTGTAGGTTGACAATCTTGAAATTTACAAATTATTCATTGAGTTTCCATTTCACAATAATATACAAAACAAGCAAAGACGACGACGAGCAAGATATCAACAAGATATTTTATTGCTGGGTGCCGCCAGCTCACAGAACACTAGTTACTCCTAGCGGAGAAGAATGGCAAGTTCATAGAATTGTTTTTTTACTAGTGACATCTAACTCTGTGCACGCGAAATAAATATGCAACGCGGGAAATACAAATTCGGGTGTCAGGTACTTTTTTATTTTAAAATTTTGGTGGAATAGGAAACTTCAAGTAAGTAAACCCAATACATAGGTATGTAAAAAGTATAATTTAAACCTCCTGTATTGAGTTTACCTACAAGACAATAAATAACAAACAGTTATGAGAATAAAAACATTGTTTTTATTTTAAAAGTATTTGAATAGGTATAACATACTTATGATACTGATGTTTTACTTAAAGCCATTTTATGGCGATTAACATAATTAAATCAACAAACAATTAGTAAGTAAAGTTAAATTACATAACATAGTTACATATCATAACAAAGTAAATAAGTGAATACTTACTTATAATTAACACAATATGCCAAGTCGCAGGCAGCTCATATGTATAAATGTGTAAATGATATAATAATATACATAAAACATAATATTAATCAACATTAATAATATAAAATTAATAACATACCTATCATGTTGTATTTGTTTGTCTAGATATTCGTACATTGAACAAAATAAAACACAACACACATAATTTCTCAGCAAGTCGGTGACCTTTTGAAAATTCTCAGGGCAGTAATCTTTTCATCTTTGGTCCACCTTCCACCTTTCACTTTTCTAGTGAAGTTCCTGATTTGCCCTTGTAGAAGTAGGGCAAATGCAGGTGTAATTTTTGACGACAACTTTTTCACATTTTTGTCGTCAGCAATAGAATCAAGCGTTGTTTTTATTGTCAATTTATTAACGCGTTTATGCAGTTGACAAATTTTTTGAAAATATTTTTATATTTTAATTCTAGGAGTTTTTCTTTATCTGCTTGTAAAGAGGATTTTTGTTGCTCAACCTGCAACCAAAAAAATAAAAACATTATGTTTAACGAAAACAAATAAATAGCACTGCTAAATTTCAAGATTTTCTAGAGCAAGCTAAGCTGCTAAGCTGAACACTTTGAACTATAGCTACACCATTTTATTTATATCATCTATGATAATCTCATAATCTGTACATTTTATGAAAAAAGTCAGTCACAGACCTGGATTAGTCTGATAATTTGTGCAGCATTTCTTTACTAAATAGAAGAATTAATATAAGTACTATCTCGTATGTATACTAAAATATTACATAATTATAAATATTTAAGTAGGTATTTACCATTACATGGCAAGGTTCAGATGTCATATTTTTCGAAACTCCTGAAGGTCCTGGTTGGTTTGTAAAATTGGACGCTTGTTGCTCAACCTGCAATATAAGATAATATAAATAAACATAATATTATACAAAACGTTTTTCAGTGGCGTCACGGCCGGGGGCGTACCGGAATGGGGGCCTAACGGCCGGAACCCCTCCTTTTTACAAATCGGTAATAAAATAACCAGAAAATAACAACAACTTTTGGTGACCCATCAAAGCATTAATGTATGTAAGTAAAACAAGAAATAATTTAAAAAATTACGAAAACTTATTCATAGTTACCGTCATGTTACAAGACTCATTTGTGATATTTTTAAATACTCTAGAGCTTTCTGGAAAGGTGGGTATAGAGACAGAAACTTCTTGATCAACCTGAAAAGAGAAGAGAAATGCTTGTTATTGTTTTCAATTTATTTATAAATAAATATGACTGATTGATTAGTTCAATGCCCCCCATATTATAGTTATTTTTCTCATTGGTTCTATGTGTGTCGCATTGAAGTAGAAATGTTTATCCTTCTAAAGTATGAGATGTCTATATGGATGGATTAAGCGACAAAGAAATAGATTTGTAAGGCAAAAGTCATCTTCATAATATCGTATTCTTATCCAACTCTAGCTTGAAGAAGCGTCCTGAACTTGACTCTCTGACCAAAGGAAGATAAGTACTTACCGTTCCAAATTCCTTACTCCAGGTTTTAGAACACGGAACAGTTTTATTTCCTTATTTTTAGCTGGACAAGCACCGCACTTCACACAGGTGCGTTTATTTTCTTTGCCGGACATTACGGCGGTGGCATTTAGATTAGAGTCAATTTTATCACAAAACAAAACACTGGATAAACTTTTAAGAATTCACAAGACTAATTGGAATAAATAATTGAAATACGAAAAAAATGCGCAGTTCCAGTTTTGACGTGACAATTGACATCCAAGATGGAGGCTATGGTGCTGCCAGTATGATCTCAACAAAATTGCTCACATTAATAATTATATTTGTTTCTTTGTAGAGTAGGAATCCTAGAACCTTACAACTAAGTTTCAAACAATTATACTAATTATATACGCTAAAAGATTTTTATTTTTTCATAAGGTTTATTGACAAAAAAATTAACATGTGTGCTAATAAAATTCTGCGAATAACACAATTTTTACGAGAGCCACATTGGTTTTTATCCCTCATACATAATTCTGTGCCTCCATAGAAAGTTGATAAGGGCTGAGCTGGGTGGGTGGATTTTTTTATTTTTGCGTTTTGTACATAATAAAGGTGTTAACAGACGTTCGAACTTGTACGCTCCGTACCGAGACCTTCCTTGGTGCCGTCCGGCCAATTTTCGATCGTGTGTACGGCAGTCCGCCGCACATTATTATTATTATTGACGGTCCGGTCGGCTCCGCTTCAAATGGGTGGATCACACGTAGCGAGTACAGTGGCGAGAGAGTGCACTCGGCCGAGTGGTTGTTACGTATGAACACTTTGGCGAGTGCTCGGCCGAGCCAAAACGGCGAGACAGCGACTAGAATCATGATTTGTTTGCTCGGCCGAGTGCCCACCCCCCCGCTTCATTCTTCAGCCCCCGCAGCCACTCGCTATCCCGCTCGGCACGTGTGGACAGGCACTCGGTTGGCCACTCGCCACTCGTTCAATTTGTACCGAGCAGCGTGTGTTTATTTATTTTTGTTATTTTAGTTTTTTTTTCAATAAAAATTGCTAGTAGTATGTGGAATAATGTTAAATAGACATTAGAAACGACAATTAAATTCATAAGTACAGTGTTAAAAAATACACGAATGTTTATGGAATTTTTCGTCACCTGTATATAAAAACAAAGTCAAGTGTAATGCAGCCCTAATTGCAATAAGAAATGAAAATAAAATAAAAATCAGGTTTTCTGCGATCCATTGTACACGACAACCAACAGCATCAAACTGAACTGTCTCGCCACTTTTGTAAATACGTGTGAACAGCGACTCGGTTGGCCGACTCTCTCGGCCCAGTGACCATTTGCTGTCTCGCCACTCTACTCGTTACGTGTGATCAACCCAAAACGTTTCGGTGCGGTGCGGTGCGGTCGTGTGGCGTAGCGAGCGCACCGCACGGTCCGGCGGTACGGAGCGTACATGTCCGGACGTCTATTAGCACTTTACATTAATTTGACATCCAAGTCCTTATAATGCACGGCCAAATAATGTACGTACGTCACGTAAGTAAAAAATCGCTGTTAAGCGCGCATTTTCCTTGAAATTATTTAGCATTCTTTAGGGAATTCATTACCCTCGCTCACGTCACTGAATGATATTGAAGGGGAAATAGTTTCTAGCAAGCGATCTTAGCCTAGTAGGCTGGTAGGATAGGAGACGAAACGAAAGTAGTAAGGTAAAGCCTGACCAAAGAAATAAGAAACCTGCTCTGGGGGCGTCACGTGTATATTTTTACGAATATGGCAACAATTTTCCTCATAAAATTAGTTCCATTGAAATTCCGCAATATGGCGAGGTTTCTTATTTCTTTGGTCGGGCTTTACGTACTGATACGATTATTTCAGACACGTTTTGTAAACACAAAATAAAACAATCTAAAAAATAACAATAATAACTTTTAATTAACTTAAAACTATAAGGTCATAGCTCCAAATATTGGAAATACTTTTTGTTTATTTATTGTAAACTTGAATCTGTTCAAGAGGCCGGCGGCCGCGACCACGGCCGGCTGCCCGGCGGCGGCGTAGCGCTCCCTTCTCCGCGAAGGAATGTCTTTCGACCGACAACCTTTGATTTTAATTTGAATACTCCTATTTAATTTAAATCTCGTGGGTTCGAAGAAGGCGTCCTTAGGTATTCGGATATAGGGTTTGATATTGACTGGCACTAGGCGCACTTTGGGCCGGCGCGTGGCTGGTCGCATCGGCAGGTATATCGGGTAGTCCTCGTCGGAGGTCTTTTCATTGGTAAAGTCTTCTGCAGTAGGCGGATCTGGGAAACAAAAAAAAACTATGTGGTCTTTGCCTTAATATAGGTATCGTTGTTACACAACCTAGGAAATTGTCAGCAGTTTTCACTTGTGTAAAAGTATCCATACTAATAAATAACTTGTTTGTTGGTCCTTCTTTGGCATCTATTTCACGGGAGACAAAAGACAGAAGACGAAAGGGACGCAGTTATGCGTTAGAATGAGATACAAATACACCGCGCTCGCTCTTGCGCATAACTGCGTCCCTTTCGTCTTCTGTCTTTGACTACAGTGAAATACCAGCCCTTCTTTTTTTCTGACAAATTATGGTGTGTACTGAAAGTGATAATTGATAGTAATATACCATAGTACGGGAACAGCGTCCTCCGAGGCATTATGGAGTCGCCCAGCATTTCGTAGAGAGTGTAGTCCGTGATCACGAAGTCCTCTAAATAAGTCGTGGGCTCCGACCGGAGGAGACAAGTGGACGCCTCCTGCAATACAATAACAACCTTCATACGCGACGTAGAATATAGTGACTACCTAAAGTACGTGCGACCTGTAAACCTGAAATACGAAGTTCATACTGAAAGTGTGGCAGACGCAATGCATCAGACGCACGGCAGTCCGCGAGACACAAACCGAAATGGCGCGCGCGCTATTACTAGCATTCGACAAGGACGAACAGGCAAAATGACGTAGAAATGACGTAGGCTTGTGTCAGTCACGTGGTCTAATTGTTAGACCTTGTTTTCTTGGACCATGGTAATACGTAGAATCGGGCCCATTCAGTAATTTTGACGTGACAACGTCTTCCGGCTGCACGCACGAAAAAACATGACGCAATGCGGCATTACCGCGCGGCTGAGGCGTTCCATTTAAGGCTTGAAGTACAAGCGAGAGCGCAGAACGAGCGACAATGAGGCACAATCGTTGTCACGTTCAACTATCGTCAGTAAACCGACTTTATTTTAGAGCCGTGTCGATATGCTATGCGTACGGTAGGTACGTACCAGTATGGCCTCCCTGAGGTCGATGCGCAGGCGGGCGCGCGGCGCGGCGAGGCAGGCGTCGAGGTGCGGCAGGTGCGGCCCGAGGCACTCCACCAGCGCGCGCCGCCCCAGCGCCAGCACGCACTTGATCATCGGCGCCGTCAGACGCTCCTTCGTGCCTTGCGACAGGTAGTCGAACAGAATACCTTTGCCTGAATAAAAAAAATTACATAAGTTTTTTAACAGTTTATTGCGTATTGTTTTCATGCCGTGAGTAGCACAAGTAGATTTAGTCTTAACTATAGGTACATTAATGCAAACAAACCCTAGAGAATAAGAGACGTTTGTGAGCAGTCCAAATAGAGAGAGCGATAACTACGTGTTTTTATTTCAAAGAGAGCGATAACTACGTGTTTTTATTTCAAATTATTATCAGTATAAGTTCCGTTTTTATATTTATCTAAACATTTAAGAACTTAATGCAAATATTACGAGCATATTCTGAAACTATTTGTTTCCGAATATGCAAATATGTAATATATTTACCTATAGCAATGAATGAGGGCCACGTCCTTGTGATCTTGGTGAGGATGGTGACCATTTTCTCAGCCAGCGAGCCATTGCCCAATATGTTGGACACCATCACTGGAAACAGCCTTTGGAACTAAAACAAACTAAACAATTAAAACATTCACATCACATACATAATCAATAATAATATAAAAGGGGAATATTTTATTGTTTGTTTAAAGTACTGAACCGATTTTATTGAAACTTAGTATGAAGATAGAAGACTTTAGGGCAAAAAATAGGCTACCTTATTCTGAGGAAAAATTCCTCATTCCCACGGGAAAAACTGTCAACGCGGGTGGAACCGAGAGGCGGAAAGCAAGGTTATTATAATAAGTCGAAAATACGTTGCAATAAAAAGACACGTAATAGTACAGTGAAGTCGTGAAGCTGGACACACAGTTTCTAATTTCTAGGATGTGTAAAGTTATACGGGCTGCCGCGGGTGTGTTCGATTTTAAAACCCGACCAGAAAAATAAAAAGTAACGTCATATTGCGGAATTTCAATAAAACTAATTTTGTAACAGTAAACTTTTAGCCTCATTCGGTTGCCTTTATTCGCAGTGAGGCGGAACGAGACCAATTCGCCGTACACTCTTTTCTTCCATTCGAATTCTAGTACAACGATTTTTGTCAACTTATAGCAAGGTGTAGTAGACTATAAAGCAGTGGGCGGGGCACATTGCAGGTGTAGAAATTTTCTTGAATGGCTACCGCGCGCCGGAAGACGTAGCGTGGGCAGGCCTGTCACACCTGCTGCTGTATGTTGGTGTCGAGGCTGCAGGGGTTGTTGCAGAGCGCGTCCACCATGTCGAGCACGTGGTCCTGCTTCTTGCTGGGCACGTTCAGCGCCGTCAGGTTGTCTCACCTGCTGCTGTATGTTGGTGTCGAGGCTGCAGGGGTTGTTGCAGAGCGCGTCCACCATGTCGAGCACGTGGTCCTGCTTCTTGCTGGGCACGTTCAGCGCCGTCAGGTTGTCTCACCTGCTGCTGTATGTTGGTGTCGAGGCTGCAGGGGTTGTTGCAGAGCGCGTCCACCATGTCGAGCACGTGGTCCTGCTTCTTGCTGGGCACGTTCAGCGCCGTCAGGTTGTCTCACCTGCTGCTGTATGTTGGTGTCGAGGCTGCAGGGGTTGTTGCAGAGCGCGTCCACCATGTCGAGCACGTGGTCCTGCAGCGGCTTCTTGCTGGGCACGTTCAGCGCCGTCAGGTTGTCGTCATTGAGCACCAGTACGGCCAAGTTGAACAGGTTAGGGAATATCGGCCCGATGCGAGTGTTGCCCGCTAGGTCTGCTACTGCTATCTCTTTGGGCTTGCGTTTCAAGTTTAATATTGCTGTGGGGAATAAATTAAAATTAATCAATTAATGTAAGTTGGTTTGACAAATGTAAATAATGTAACAGTCCAACTTTGACAACTCCGTAGGCTAGATCGTACAGGCTCTTAGCTGTGTGTGTTGTGTGAAATGTCCCCAACTCCCCATGTACGTAAAATAATAGAAATCATGTGATTTAGCAAAAATAGTTAAAGAGCATATTACAAGATATCTGTTTACTTATAAGACAAATGTCCATGGGAATTTGATGGCTCAAGTTGGCTATTAATTTTTGTTATTAAAGTACATTATATAACACTATATTTAAAAATATATAATATATTTAAAAGATGCTTGCTTCTTCGGTGAGCTCTTCTCTACAAAAAACCGCATATTTTGCTTTGCTGAACTTGCCACTAAATTTAACTTTATTTGATTTAACTAAGTGATGTAAAATGTCCAAAAGTTTTCCACAACAGAAAAATATGTAATACACTTTCTTTATTTCACATAAAATAGAAGTTATATCTTACCTCTAGCAACTTTAGTATAGTAATTTTGCAAACTAACACTAATATTGTTATTGTTATTCAGGCTCTTCTCGTCAGTGATCCACTCTACCGAGACCGTTGGCAGTGATGAGAATACGTAAGTTTGAGGAACTAAGGCACAGTCCACCACATTCAGCTGGGATTCCTGAAATAATTAAACATATTAAAAATTACACACTAGATAAACAAATATGACAATCAGAAACTTGACAATAAAAATACTTTGAACACCACTAATAATTGAATCCAATGAGAAATATTTATTAATTTACTTTTTTTGTACAAATCAATCCCTTCGGCCGTGTACGAAACTGCAGCTACCTAACCATAATGTTGGTTCATCAGCATTAGTAACTTAATCTACGGAAGGCTCAACAGTAGTGATACAAGTAAAAAGCCATAAATATTTAAAAGCATTGAATGCAAGTTTAACTTTACTCCAAATTTTCCTTTTACCACATAATTTATGTGTCAGAAAATAATTACAATTAAGATAGTAAGATAGTAGATTAAATCATACAGCAAAAATAGTGATACTTACAACTGGACAACACAGCTTTTCCTCCCCTAAAGTAGTATACTGAGGTGCGGATGCTCCGACTACAGGGCTGGTGTCCGATAACTTGAGCACTGTGTTGACATCCCAGCTGTCCACTCGGCACTTCTTCTGCATCTCACTGTGGAGCGATATGGTCTGGGGGCATTGCAAAACAATTTTGGATTACAAATAATGTAACTTATAATAAGTTAAAGAAACTTAAAGGATGTTCGAAAAGTAATATGAAATGTTCGTGGCATATTGGTTCTTGTATATTTTTCAATGACCTTCACTGGATGATGGTAATGAATTCAATTCAATTCAATATTTATGTTTTTGGCTCTGTCCAGAGACAATGATGGTAATGAAGTAAATTTAGTAAAGATGCAGATTTAAAGAACAGTGTTAAAAGAAACAATCTTCAACAATTACCAACAAAACATTTAAAAGGCTAGAGCCCCAGTGGTAGCTTTCATGAGAATTCACAATTTTTCTCCTTAAATTAATATGAATTGAAGTTGCATTAATGTAAGTCGGTACATACAGAGATCATTTGTCGGAGTTTGTAGCTGACATCTTCAGCCAAGTTGGTGGCAGCCTCCAGAGAGAGTTCGGCGCCCAGTTGCTCTGCCACGCACAACACAGAGTCTGAGCCAATACCAGCAAACTTGCCTTGGGATGGCCCCCCATCCTGCAATTATTAATTATTTTCTGTTACAATTTGTTAGACAAGGAGAAATAATTTCGCTCGAATTATTACTATAATGGAGGTCTTTGGAAGTTTAATGTCCGGCTGTGAATGCCTTGCCCGCCCTGAAGTTGACTCTCTAACCCTTTCGGCTGAAATAATTAAAACTTGAGGGTATTCTCGCAGAGGAATTATAAATAAAAAATAATATTTTTTATTTTATGGAGTTCCTTAAATAAGTTTCACAAGCTATTCGTTTTATATCTAGTATACTTGCCTTTTCAGTTAAAGGTGGCGTGTCACACTGGCTGGATCCTCCTGATTCCGAAGCCACAGACTTGTTTCTGTCCCGGTCTCGACTACTGCTGGACTTTTTTGAGTGGCTCTTACTGTACGAAGATGACGAAGTTGACATATTATCTGACCACTTCAACCACTTCTTCTGATAGTTAAGTTACATGATCATCCAGAAAAAAGGGAATGGCGATGCGCTATTCAGAACTTACAAATAAATCGAAATTAAAATCAACACAGAAACACAAGCAAGCTTCGTTTCTCTTCTTCTATCTTTTTTTTAATCATTCATGCAGCCAGCCTGTGCTGCCAGCTAGTAAGTCGGAATAATGATTTAATATATTGAAGAAAAAGCAAAATAATTTGTTGTTTTCAAAGACACGCAAGAACACATACAACAATACTTGAGACTTTATACCGTGTATGTGTTCGTGGAGAGAGAATCGCAATGTATTCTCCTTTCTTTCCGTAAAGTATAATGAAATATCCAAATTAAGCTAACCAAATACAGAGCTCTAATGTCAGTAAAAATAGATGATAACGCCTCCTTTATGATAGTCTGGCAACAATCAATTGACGTTAGTATTTTTTTTCTTTTTCAAAGAAACGTAAAAGATAACAAAAATATACAGCCGAATCTGAAGTTTTGTTTTGTTATCATCACTTTCTTAAAACAAATAAAACTTCAGAAATAATCTGAATTTGAAGTTTAATATTGTTATTGAAATAATTAATATGATTTGGTTATGCATGCATTCTCCAAAGATGCCTTGTCTGGTATAAAAAATTGAAAAGCCACTGGACCCTTAGAGCAACGCCGGCCTTCCATACCTTAGGAAGGCCCGCATTGCTCTAAGACTGGACCAGATGAAATTCCAGTTCAATTTACAAAAAAAAAGGAGGAGTTGCGGAATGCGGCAATTATAGTGCCATCAAGCTAACGACGCACTGTTTTAAAATATGGGAAAGAGTAATAAATAAAATAAATAAAATAAAATAAGTTTATTTCATTAACAAACATTGCCTTAATCTAATGAGGTTTGGCATCTCCCTTTAAGCTAAATAGTTGCCTGTATTGGGAGGTGCCACTCTTCCATTAATGAAGGTATATAAATTTAGGCGGTAATTAATTATTTGTTAACAATACTGTACTAATACATAAAACAAGAAAGAAATTTACTAAAGGAAAATAAAAGGAAAATAAAAGAAAAGGATTAATATGTAAAGCTAGCAAAATTCTGAAATATACCATCTAATTATAAATTTGTAATCATGTGTATGTGTGTGTGTGTGTGCGTGTGTGTGTGTGTGTGTGTGTTTGTGTGTCTATGGGGAGGTGTTTATTTAAATAAATAAATAAATGTGTGTTATCCCTTGGTTTCCCTTACTACACTATGCAATATAATAATAATTCAGTTTCTTCGTATGTTTTCGACTCCAACCATTTTGTTAGAGTCTTTTTAGCATCATGAGCTTTCTTATCATAAAGCGATATATATTTATTTACTTTATTATATAGGCGAGCAGCACGCGCATGAAATTGATTGCAGGCAAATTTAGTTTTGGTTCTAGGCACCATCGCTACGGAGTCATTTCGTCTTTTATTTAATTTGGAAGGATCGTAAGGCATAGTTTTGTGAACTTTTATTACTGACAAGGTTATGTATAGCTTCCTGACAGAAAGTAGTTTGCTTATCTGATACAGGGTCTCAGTCGGAAAATGTTTCTTTTTAAAGTACATAACCTTGACAAGTGCCCTTTGCGCTCGTTCCAAATTTATGAAGTGAGTCCTACCCGCACCACCCCAAACCGTTATACAATATACCAGTATCGACTGCACGAGGGATATGTATATTTGATTAAGCAGAATCATAGTATGATCTTTCTGTTTCAATGTATGGTTAGGCATGACATGTCTTAATGTTTTAAAAATCCAAACAAGTTTTCTGACTCTATTCGCAACATGATCGAGGTGAGGATACCATGATAATCTTTGATCGACAATTACTCCCAGGTACTTCGTATGAGAAACTTTTTCAATACTCGGGCAATCACAATCATCTTTACAGGTGTGCCCTATTGTCTTATGTATTCTTATTTTGAAATCACAGCTCGGTTGTGAACTATTATATATACCAAAGCAGAGGTAGTTCGTCTTTGCTGTATTCAGAGTAAGTAGGTTTTGTCTAAGCCACATAGCTACACGTGCCAAACTAGTCTCGGCACTTTTTCTAACTGCCTCCCAAGTTGCACCAGTGAAGATTATGGCCGTGTCGTCGGCATATGACAGAATATTTGCATTCTCTAGTTTCATTTCGCAAAGGTCGTTGATGTAAATAAGAAAAAGCGTAGGTCCTAACACGCTACCCTGCGGCACACCATAAGACACACCCACATCCCCACTGACACACTCTTGCAACTTGACTTTTTGTTTACGCTCTGTTAAATAACTCACAAAGAGGTCAAGCTGAGTCCCTCTAATACCAATACTTTCTAATTTGTGTAAAAGGATGGGCACAGAGACTGTATCAAACGCCTTTTTTAGATCGATAAAGACGGACAAGCATTTGTTGCCCCTGTCTAACTGATCAGTTACAATAGTACTTAGCTCCAAAACGGCATCTTCCGTTGATCTATTTGCTCTAAAGCCATATTGAGCCGATGACAGAATTTCGAACTTATTTAGATATTTCAATAGTCTGGCGTTTAGAAGTTTTTCTAGAATTTTTGATATAACAGGAAGTACCGATATGGGTCTGTAATTATTTATGTCTCCCTTGTCCCCACCCTTGTACACAGGAGTAATAATTGATTTCTTGAGAGGGGCTGGGAATACACCTTTAGTGAAACATAGATTAACAAGGTGTGTAATGATGGGCACCACTTCATTGCTTGCAAGTTTCAAGAACTTAGTAGGGATATTGTCCCAGCCTGGTGCACTGTCAGATTTCAGACTCATTAGGGTGCTGTGTACCTCGTCGTGACTTGCCAGTAACAATGTAAAAGAGTTTGGATAACCTTTGAAGTTATCTGTTAAAGGTGGAATTGGTTGAATTTTGCTGGCAAGTTGTCTACCTACATCCGCAAAGTAATTATTGATATAATTACTTTGCAGATAGAGTGCTCACTAAGCGGCTCACAATTTGATACTAATCACCATCACCCCAAATCAATGTGGATTTACAAGCGGCGTGGGGACAACGGATGCGATTCATACAGTACGCGTACTAACTAAAAAGTTCAAACTCCGTAAAAAGACCTGCACTCTGCACTTCATCTTTATAGACCTAGAAAAGGCGTTCGATCGGGTCCCACGCACAGCGACTAATATGGCAGGCACTTAGAGACCAACAAATTCCAGAGTTATAATCTGATACAAGACATGTTACAGTGCCGGTGGTAACGCCTGCAGGTACCAGTGCTAGTTTCAATGTAAATGTCGGGGTCCATCAAGGTTCAGCCCTGAGCCCACTCCTGTTCAACCAGTGCATGAATTACGTCACAAAAAATCTACAAAAGAGTCCGCCATGGTGCTTATTGTACGCCGATGATGTACTTAGTTCTGGTCGCGAAAGAGCCATCAGAAATCCAAAAAGATTTGGATGCATGGAAAGAAGCTCTCGAACGACGGGGTCTCGGAATAAGCCGGGCAAAGACCGAATACATGCGGTGCAATTTTTCAGGCCGTAATCTAAACTGGACACCAACAATAGACGGCACGAAACTAAATCAAGACTCCGAATTTAAATATCTTGGCTCAGTGCTGGACTCGGGTGGTGACACTGTGAAGGACGTAGAGAGCAGAGTGAGAGCTGGGTTGATGAAGTGGCGTGCTTTCACTGGCGTTCTATGTGACCAGAAAATCCCAATAAGAACAAAGGGCACAGTGCACAAACGGGCAGTAAGACCAGCCTTACTATATGGTTCGGAGTGCTGGGCCATGAGAAAAGCAGACGAACCAAAGCTTCACATAGCGGAGATGAAGATGCTGCGCTGGTCCGGCGGCGGTGTCACCCGGATGGACAAAGTGAAAAACGACCATATAAGGGTACATTCAGGGTTGCCGATATTACCAACAAATTACAGGAGAGCCGCCCGCGCTGGTATGGGCATGTAATGCGCCGTGAACAAGATCACTTAGCGCAGACGGTAATGCGCATTGATGAGGGCAAGAGAGGCCGAGGACGCCCACCTTTGACCTGGATGAAGACCATTAGGTACCAACGACCTTCAGACGACGGGCCTCACGTCCGAAATGACAAAACAACGCACTGAATGGCAAAAACATATCAGGAGTGCCGACCCCAAATAATGGGATAGGTAGAGCGAGGATGATGATGATGATGATGGCTATGTTTATTCCGATCCCGATGATCTTATAAATATTGTGCTCCCAAGTCAATTTAGGCAAAGGAGAGAGAGACGGTAAACCCAAAATAATTAAATACTGTTAACAGGGGAAGCATGAAACGCGTCATATTGAAATGTCCTCAAATATGATAAGAGAATATTATGCACGACCAAATGTATGTCACGCTGAACGGTTAAGACTCCGCAGTTCGCTTTAGGAGTATTAGTGTTCTGTGAGGTAAGGGGCACTGTGAGACACATTTAACGGAAAAAAAGCTGTGAGAAACCCGCTACAAATGCTACAATACCTTAGAAATTTCCTAAAATGGGATAAGAGTAGAGTGTAGGCAGGACAAAACTATGTCTGTCTTGTCTTGTTACTAGTTAAACCACATAATATTACCATAGGCGAGGGCTGATGGCTTTGTATGAATGAATTACGTCGAGGTCTTGAGGTCATCTACTCCCCTCTCCTATCCTACTAAAGACTAGATTATAGTTTAGACTCTGGTGTGAAGTAGTTTAGACCATTGTCTTCCATTCAGATAGCGCGGGTTTGAAACCTAGAACCCATATTTATGATTTTCGAATTTATATGCAGATTTATTAGATGCTCTTACATTACAATACAAAAAATATACTTACGTTATTTATCCAGGAAAATATTACAGAGAAAGTTAATAGGCTAAGCTTATTCCAATGTGGTTGTAATCTCTTACAGGCAACTCTTATTTGTGATAACGAGTAAAGTCTTTTGGAAAAGTTATTCAAACCACTGACCGACCTTCAGTTTTTGTTAAGCAGTCACACCCAGTTTTTATCAAAATAAAATAATGCCATTTGTAAAAGAAGTTGACCTACTAAAATACCTACAGTACGAGTAAAAAGTAAAGGAGGTCTTTGAAACGAGGTTTTATTTATATTTTTAGACTAGCTCTCCGCCCTGCGGCTCCGCCCGCGTTAACAGGTTTTCCCGTGGGAAAGAAGTATTTTCCCGCTGTAAAAAGTAGCCCTATGTATTATTCTGCTTATATATTTTTGCTGGCTACATTATTGTAAAGTTTCAATAAAATCCGTCCAGTAATTCCAGAGACAGACGGTGTTTGTTGCACAGAGAGTGTGTATTCAGTAGTCAGTGTATTTTTGTGTTCAGCTACACTCCCTTTATCACCTACAATCAGTTTTTTGAAAAATAAATCAATTTACAGACACGCCGATTCTTCAGTTTTATTATAGGTAGTAGGTATAGAATAGAAGAAGATAGAAAAAGAAGATTTTCTGAAAACCTTCACAGATAAGTACCTACTATCGACTTAGTAACTTAGTTACACTATGTATCTACCTACATACAACGTATGAAAATTATGTAAATTGAGCCATATTACGGGGAGTAAAATGTGATCTCTTTTTGTATGAAAATGGACAGGTTCACAATCCTATTAAGGAAGGTTATTGGAAGGAAACCACCTTATCAAAAAAGCCGATCATGTGTATGTACACTGTACATACATATTGTTTATATCTTATACTGTAATGTGTGAATAAAAATCGGACGACGGTCACATAGCTTAGTTGGGTTACGTCTGCCCTTGATGCACAGAGTCGCTGGTTCGAATCCCGCCCAAGGCAAACATTCGTGTAATGAGCACTTTTGTCTGGATATTTTATATGTTTATATAAGTAAGTATGTATAACATTCGTTTGATACAGTAGTACAGGTTCTGCCTAGTTTGGTGTCAGATGGCCTTGTGTGAGATGTTCAAATATATAAATAATAATAATAACTAAAATTAATCAAATTAATTAATATAATAATATGTAAATTGAAGCCCGCCCCATCTTAGCTATGCCTATTAATAGGTAAGGTACCTGTTGATCCATGGCATTAGCCAGTTAATAAGTAGCTTTTAAATAAATCTGAGTTATTAAATTCATCGATTATATCAGAAATTATTATTTGAGCGTATATTATGCCCCCGAAAATGGAAATTCTCTAGAGCGATCAATCAAAGAGGTGAGAAAAACGAACGAACGATCTATAGTCTATACATACATATATATCGTAACCAATTCGAATGAAAGATGTTTATTGGGCCGTTCTATAAATAACAAACAAGTCCAAAACATTCTTGAGTAATTATCGAGGAAAATAACCTATCCTATCACTATCATTTACGATAACGTCACAAAACGATTGTGTTTTCTTGGCGAAGCTCCTGATTGATACCAATATTATTTACTAAGTAACTACGCGGCGTATGGAGCGCTACCGTCTCTGTGATAATTTGTGTTTTAAGTACATTAATATTTTTAAATAAGTGAATTAGTTTGTAATAATAAATTTGTTTGAAATGTTACTTAAATCCGCAGGATTACGCGGAATTCTGCTGAAGAAACATGTAGCAGTGGCGCGTTATTCTACAAAAGTAAGATTTAAAATCGTATACAAATAATTAATCTCTTTAATAATAAATCGGCATGCGCGCACTAGCTCATTATAATTAGTTTTTCTCACTCATTGTGTTAACGTAATGAAAAGGGAGGAACTATTTTGCGTAATGCGCATTGACTTCCGGACTGAAAATAGAATAAATACAGTCATAGTACATCCAAAAATTGCATATAATTACTACCTGTGCAGTTTTCTGTTCTTTATTTCTTAAAAAAACATTTATTTAAAACTATGCGTAAATATATTCATGGGATTATATGAAAACTTTGTCAAATTATGTAATTAATTACTGATTAGTTTATAATAATAATAATAATAATAAACTTTATTTCAGAAAATAAATTCCATATCTTAACAGCACAAAAATAATTAATGATTAAAATAAATAAAAATAACAATTCAATTACAAATAAATATTAAGTCAGACGGTCAAATTAATTAAAGTAAATACATAATAATGTCAAAAAGTATACAATGTCACAATATAATAATAATACAATGATGTCACAATTTATTAATCCCAGCAATCGAACCTAATTTACTAATATTTTAGTCCATTGGTGGACGATATGACACTCGCACTTACCCCCCAACGCTCCCAGGATGGTATTAGGGCTGCCGCACACTCTGCTCATTAGCGAGGAGACCTTCTTACGAATGATGGCGTGAAAGCCATCAGTGCGTGCTTCAGTAAACATGCCTGACGCACTGCAGCGCCACGGCAGCCCCAGCAGCATCCTGAAAGCGTTGTTGTACTGGACGCGCAACGCGCTATAGGCCCTCTGCACCCATAGGCGTACCCATAGGCTGCTAACCAAAAATATAAATAACTATTAACTATATTTATTTACTTTATCTTCGTAGACTAAGGTAGGTATTATAATATAATTCTAGTACTACGTTCTCGTTGAAATCTACCAAAGGTATCATTGGTACCACTCATTATCATTATTGGAATTATTTTATGACTTGTTTTTTGCTTCTTATACCTATTTACTCGTATTTTCCAAACTCTACTTCGATAAAACTGTTACATAAAATCGTATTACGAGTAAACAAGCAACCAATACATTTTTATAGTTCTTGCTATTAAAAATATATGCCTCCTGAAACTTCAGCCTGCGAATCATTTAACTATTATGCGTTAGCTTCTCCTTATCAAATGGTGTCAGAAGTGGGATTCGAATTAACCCACACCTATAAAAAACCAGCTGCTGCTTGTTGTATTATTATAATACATTAAGTGATGGAAAATATTAATTGTGAAACAGTATAAGGTAAATATTATTTGATTTATCTTCGAACATAGCAACAGTATTGTTATTTGATAGAATAAATCTACGTTTGATAAACCTACATAGTTAGTTTTCGATACAAGAGATAATAACAATTTAATTTTGATTAATAGATTAGGTAGTACAGGATTGATAAGGTTAGATTTTGATAAAATATGTAAAGTACAGAAGTACATGCGGTTAGACATTCGCACTACGAAATTCACCCCTATGGGTTCCTAGGGTAAACATATCCAGCCGCATGTGCTGTACAAATAGAAATCCAGTAGGTACCACACGTTACCTTCTTCTTTTGCCGGACCTGGAAGTTTTGACTGTGATGAGTTTCAATGTCAACCTACATGATAAGGAGATATAGAATAGAACCAAATATAACAAACTAACGTTCTTGAATATAACAAAATCTTCGTAATTACTATTGCATTATCAACATTTAAAAATGATTTCGTCTATTACAGATGGAATCTTTTCGAAATAAATTGCGCAATTTTATAATGAAATACTTTCCGTCAAAGAGTATCAAGTTCAGACAACCAAGGGTATTTACTCCAAGTCTACGGAACTCACTTGTCCAAGTATGTTATTTATAGGTAATATATTGGTATAAGTCAATTAATTTTGACCATCTAAAATATTATATAATAAAATACTAGTATATGCTATACTAGTGCCCAAAGTTACTAATTACTCCAATAATCAGCAATGTACTTAATTAAACAAAAACAATACAACCACCATCTCTGGATGCCATCATCCGTCCCGTTTTAAATTTTTTTCCAACACGTAAAATTGTATGTTATTTTATTACATAAAAATGGGTTCTAAAACTGAATGAAGGACGTGTCATCATTGCCTTATAATATATATAAGCTGTAACCTGCTAAGCAATAATATCATTTTTTTCTACAAAAAAATTAACCTCCGACATAAATTAAACCATTCTGTTAGTGAACAATCAATCACCTCTATTTTTTTTAGCTTGGATCATTTTTTCCAAATTTATATGGTACCAATTTCGGGGTATACGGAGTAGGTATATATACCCTTTCCAATAAACAAAGAATTATCAAAATCAGAATACTCTGTAGAAAGTTATACCAATAATAAAAAAGGCACCACAACCACAGGACCACACGAAGAAGGTAACGTATGGTGTTGCATAATTTTTAAATGTATGCGTGGTCATACGTAAAACAAAATATGCGTCGACTTCAGAACCTCCTCCGTTTTTCGTCGGTTAAAAAGATAAAACACCAATAGCAGAGTCAACGTCCAATCACTGATAGTAATTTACCTTAAACAAAACATGTGAACGTCGTATCATGTGAAGGCGTGTCGATCAATAATAATGATAAGCCATATCTTAAATAGGTACCTAGTTTTTATATTCAATGACAATTAGGTCTTAAGATTACGTGCCCACATTTTGTTGTTTGCCGCATATTTTTTTTTACAAATTGAAAATTAATAGTTGATGGTGGAATATCACAATTAAAAGTTATTATATAAAATAAATAATTTGAATTGATATTTGATTTGACAAAATAGTATCGGTAAAACAATAAATAAATGTTAATATTAATTTTATTTTTATATTGTGCAATGTTAATTAAAAGAAACTTAAGCAGATCAGTTTATGAATGGTCCAATACAATTAGATTATCATAATCATTTCGGAAATAACTATTAAAATTAAATGCTACAAATAATAATTTAGCTAGAACTAATTGATTGCTGTCGTCGCTCACAACCTCATTCATTTGCCATCAATATTAATCTATTTTTGAGTAATATTACGTAAAAAATGGTACACCAACAAAACCTTCAAAATATTTTCGTAACAAAAACAAAAAAACCTTCCTTTTTGGCTTCGCTGTAGTCGGGTAAATAGCATAGTTCGAATAGGATTGGTTTTATTTGTTGAACTCTCATAATCTGTAAATTTTCTTACTATCAGTAAAAATAATAATACTTGAAATGGTTCTACTAACGCGACATAAAAATATGATGGTTGTCTGAAGTAATTTACGTACCTACGTACGGTCACGTTCATAAGTCCAGTCATATTACGTGCATCTACACTTTAAATTATTCAGGACATATCATTTGAAGTAAAATATTGAGTACCGCACACTGTATTCGTAAAATAACTTGATACTCGTAACGTATGACTGCACTTATCTTATGAACTTGTATTGTACATCACAGTTATGTTACAGTTTATAAACCTTATTCTACCATTCCTAGCGCCATGTAGCTTTGTTTCATAGTGTTTAGTAAAAATATTAAAAATTATTATTAAATTGCAGTCTCGTCATGTGATAGCAATTCGCAGAGAAGACCAGTCAGTATGGGAGAGGAGAGCGCCCTTCGCCCCCTCCAACGTGAGTCGATTGGTGCGGAAGGGCGTCAAAGTCATAGTGCAGCCTTCCAACAGACGCGCGTACCCTATGCAAGTAAGTATGTCATCGCCACCGAGGGGCTAGTGACTAGTCTAAGAAGCGCCTTCACATTAGGTCGCAAGTAGTGCGGCTGCAGCGTGGCGATACTGCCTCGAAGCCGACTGATCGCACGCGGCTGCCGCGCTGTCGTCCGTCATGACAATCACGTGTTGCGCGACTGTCGCTGCTCTTTTTGGTAGAACCTTGCCACCTGTAAACAGCGCGACTGTTGCGCTGCTACTACCACGCTGCTGCAGCACTACTTGCGACTTAATGTGAAGGGGCTCTTAGGGTGATATTACAATGGTCCTCTTCGTTTGGCGTTATTTGTAGGAGGAGGAGACGATTATAAAGATAAGTTTCCATATGCTTGGTATGGCCTGCACTTATCACTGACTAGGATACCCCCATCACAAAGTTTCAATTTGAAAATCAAAAATATAGAAAATGATATAAACTCTACATATTTTCAGTTGTTAATTCGGGACTGAACAGAAAAATATTTACGACGTTTTTTTTTCAGTCGTACATCAGTGCCGGCGCAATAATTCAAGAGGACATCAGCGAAGCCAGTGTGATCTTTGGTGTGAAGCAAACACCAACGGACCTCTTGATACCCAACAAGACTTACTGTTTCTTCTCCCACACAATAAAAGCCCAGGAGGCTAACATGCCCATGTTAGATGCTATACTTGCTAAGGTAGAGTCGCTAGTCGTTATAATATTTTTTTATTGTGTCCAAACTCCAAATTTTATAATGTTAGGCAAGACCGAAATATTTAAGTTTTCTTGTCTAAGGGCGACCAGAATTAAGTTCAGGAGAAAGGTGTTGAAACGTTAGTAATCTTGATGGCGACAACTGACAAGTAATCATCGTAAGAAAATTGCCTTCAATTTTTATAATTTTTTGTGGTCCTGAATTTGGCCACGCAAACTGCACAGATTTATTGAAATTACAACAAATAATTAATAAATTTTACAGAACATTCGTCTGATAGACTATGAAAAACTTATGGATGAAAAAGGGAATCGTGTTGTGGCTTTCGGAAAGTACGCTGGAGTGGCCGGTATGATCAATATTCTCCATGGTATCGGCCTGCGATTGCTAGCTCTTGGACATCATACACCTTTCATGGTAAGAAAATATTTACATAATCTCACACATATGACGAATAAAAGACCTAGGAGAGTTATATAAACAAAACCTAAGTGCTTGTTCTTCATCTGTCTATAAATAGCAGTGTCCTAAAGTCGACTCAACATAGGCTATAAGCACAAGAAAAACGCGATTTTTTTTTTCCATTAGTGGGGTTCGAACCTGTGAACTTTTACTTCGAAGGCAGACCCTTACCAATAGGCTTTTGGCCGTATTTTTTTAGTTCTATATTGAACTGTTCTCGACAGCAGCGGCGCGTTTTCATAGAACAACGCGGGCGCGCTCGCCCCCGCCCCGCTGCCCTCAGTGGTCGAGAATACGGCCATAGCCCGGCCAGCAGTCTACAGAATCCCTACGAAATTAAGTATTGTTATGATTTTGTTCCACAGCATATAGGACCCGCCCACAACTACCGCAACTCAAGCATGGCGCGGCAGGCGATCCGCGACGCTGGGTATGAGGTGTCTCTAGGAATGATGCCCAAATCACTTGGACCACTCACATTTGTTTTCACTGGATCGGGAAACGTGTCACAGGTAGAGCAACTTCAACTTTTTTTAACTTATTGACAAGTGCTTGTTAGTACCAACCTATCAATGCTTATCCTTGGTTAAAGAAATACCTACCGATTTTCGAATGACACTGAAAAACAGTATTTTTATTGAATAACTATAATTTTGACCAATATTCTGTAGGCACACCGTGTTATAATGTTAAGTACCTACTTAGGTAATTGTACGTCCTATTGCACTGTACAGAAGCCAGCACATTTGGCTGGAAACGTATTACAAAATTTAGCCCTACCACGGACGCTGCGCCACGTTTTGCGCTGAAAAGTGGCTGACAGCAAGTGGATGCGTTCTGCTGAAGATCTTTGGGAGAGGCCGCTGGCGCAGGTTGCTAATAACATGATGATGTTGATGACGTATGTGCTGGCTACTGTACTTTATGTTCGGTATATAAAGTTTTATTATTATAACTAAACCTATGTTACCATATTAAGGGAAGTCAAGAAATATTCCAAGAACTGCCTAATGAATACGTGCCTCCGGAAATGCTAAGGAAAGTAGCGGAGCATGGAAGCCCGAACAAGATCTACGGCTGCGAGGTCAGAAGACGCCACCACTTGGAGAGGAAGAACGGCGGGGGCTACGACCCTGACGAATACGAGGAGCACCCTGAAAGATACATCTCAACTTTTGCACAAAAGGTAAAAGAAAAAAAAATAATTGTAGTTGATGTGTAGGTATGCAAATCAATTCAATTTACTTTATCAATCGCTGACGCCACCGTTTCGGTGGTTTACGATTTTGCTTTTGTTTGGTTTATACAAATAATTAGAAAATCGGGAGTCCCAGGAGATTGGTAACCTCGAGGCCGGGAACCTTATATTTAGACACTGAAAAGTCGCATTTGAACTTCATATTTATTATTAAACGTATAAAGTTGTATCTATGTTTTTGAACGATGTACAAAATACACTCTTAATTAGAGCAAGAAATTGGCAAGTTGGCAACTGTACGATAAGCGATACAGTTATCGGTCATTCTCATTCATGGATGTAGGTTAATGTAGGTTGTTTGTTTGTTATTTTGTTATAGATAGCGCCGTACACGTCAGTGCTAGTGAACTGTATTTATTGGGCTGTGGACAGTCCCAAACTGCTGACTATCCCTGATGCCAAACATTTGCTGATACCCTCAAACACTCCGTGGCTTCCTAAGAGCATTGGAGCGCCGGCTTTACCCCATCGGTATAATTTTCTAATATTTCATCCAATTTATGTTTTTGCAATTTTTTCAATATTTTCTAAATTATTTAACCGAGTCTTTAAGCCATTAACAACTCATATATATGTCCCCACCAAGACGCTCGAGCCTACCCTGAAATCAGGGTGATTAGGCCTCAGTCGACCACGCTGGCCCAGTGCGGGTTGGTTAACTTCACACACAACCTATCAAATTCTTCGCGGGTGTGTGCAGGTTTGCTCACAATGTTTTCCTTCACCGTAAGAGCGTCGAACAAACGTAAGAACGTTAACAACTTTAAAATAAGCGGTAGTACAACTTTAAGCGTTTCATTCTGAAATATTTCATGAATTATTCAGGGTTGCCCTAGTATGGGAATATTTGTCTTTTTTTTTGGATATGCTATCTTCTATTGATTTATTTTCAGAATGCTTGCAATATGCGACATCTCAGCGGACCCCGGAGGCTCCATTGAGTTCATGAACGAATGTACCACTATTGATACGCCCTTCTGTCTCTACGATGCTGATCGAAATAAGGATACCAAAAGGTTCACTTAACTTTACTAGTTGACGGCGCTCGTCTTTGCCAAACTTGTTTTTAGAGCACAATTTGATCAAAGATCTACTTTACACTTTAGCGACTCTTTGTTTGTAAAATAGTCAATGTACCGATTTTCACTTTTTTCACAGAGTTGTATTCCACTAATAACTTCTTTTGTTTTTTATAAATGAATCAAAAATATTCAAATATGTTTCTTTGTTTCGAAGGTTAGCTACGAGTAACAAACATGGATAAAATATTTTATAACTCTAATATACCTACTTACAGTAAACTTTATTCTTAGTTTCAAAGGAACCGGAGTATTGGTGTGCTCTATAGATAATATGCCCACGCAGTTGCCGAGAGAATCCACAGATTTCTTCGGGGACCTCCTGTACCCGTATGCTGAAGACATCATGAAATCAGACGCATTGAAACCATTGGATGAACATAACTTCAGCCCCGTCGTACAAGGGGTACGTAAAAATTATAAATATATTTTAGTTCTCATGGAACGTAAAACAATTTTATCAAATTGATGAAACTCAATCGTTTGTCATCTTCTTCTTCGAGTCAATCAATGGTCAAGAGATCAGATTTGTTTTGCCCAAGTACCTACTCCGCAACAGAAACATTTGTAAGATAAATAGACAGAACGTTTCGTGGTTTTATGGAGTGTGACTGTGTATAACTAAACTCAAACCTAAATTATGAATACCAACATTATATTTCAGGCTATCATTGCGAGTAATGGTAAACTGACACCACCTTTCGAATACATAAACGAATTGAGACAAGCAAATACGTGAGTATACCTACCCGCAAACAATAAATTTAAAAACATTTTTACATTTAAACTAAAATTTTTGTTTTTTTTTAGACGATCTCGTCACAAAGTTGAAGGTGGTGAACAGCAAAGTCAAGTAGTTATCTTGGGAAGTGGTCTAGTTTCAGCTCCAGTTGTTGAATATTTGGCTAAGGACAAAAATATATCTGTCACTATTGGTAAGCTTTTTTAAAATACAAATTATGTTTAGCCTTTAAGCTTGGTTTTAACACTATCATTCTATTGTGAGGGCTAGTTTCACCACATGTAGTTTTGTTAACTAATAGAATTATAATAGTACTCGTACTTACTCGTATCACTATCACTACATAGTATAAAACAAAGTCGCTTTCTCTGTCCCTATGTCCCTCCCTATGTCCCTTTGTACGCTTAAATCTTTAAAACTACGCAACGGATTTTGATGCGGTTTTTTTTAATAGATAGAGTAATTTAAGAGTAAGGTTTATATGTATAATACATGCATAAAATACTTAAAGATAACCCACAAGAACCATTTCCCCATGCGGAGCCGGGGCGGGTCGCTAGTAATAAATAAAGTGTTCTAAAAACGGCTTTGTTATTTTTTCTTTACATTGTTTTTCAGCTTCACAAGTAAAAGAAGACGCAGATGTATTGGCAGAGCGTTATGGAGTATCCTCAGAGTATCTCGAAGCTAACAATGAACATGCTTTGCAAAACCTGACATCAAAGGCACGAGTAGTGATTTCACTATTACCTTACTCTCTCCACGGCGCAGTCGCGAGGGCTTGCTTAAACTCTGGAGTCCATTTGGTTACTGCGTCCTATGTTACTCCGGAAGTAGCCGAGCTGCATCAAAGGTACAGATTTATACCTATTTTAGAAAACACCTGCAATAGAAACCTGGAATTATGAATGAATTAACGAAATATCCTTCATTGCACACAAACACAAAAGATAGAGTATAATATTGTGAAGCGTCGAATAAAGCGTTCGTGTTTATTTGAAAATTGAAAACAATTCATACGACGAACCGACACAAGCATCTTGGACTAGCAACGACCTTAGTAGCCAGCGACTGTACCATCAATTCTCACATAGTATCGTAGAGACGGATTTCTCGAGTCAAAAGGATTGTATTTCTTATTAAATGATTGATTTCTTTGCAGAGCCAAAGACTCAGGTCTAACATTCCTAAACGAGGTAGGCCTAGATCCAGGCATCGACCATCTGTTGGCTTTAGAATGCATTCACGATATCCAGAGCCACGGCGGAAGAGTGGACTCCTTTGTTTCTTACTGTGGAGGTAAATATTTGTTACAGTATGTATGTTTTACGCATCAGTACCCTTGAAATTTCCTTTTTAAGATAGCGCTAGCCATAGTGCATTTATTCTTTATTTATTTATTTGGAAAACCATCAGCTTTCGATACAACAATATACAGTTGGTTTAATAACAAATTATATGATATTGATTGAGGTGAGAGCGCGCATTTATCACTAGTAGGTACAACACTAACTTCAGAAAATACGAGTATTTACAAATAAATTCTTACGTGGACATAATTGATTTTTTCTCCAATTTCTCCTTATTGCAAATTTTAAGAAATGTATTTTTTTTTAGGTCTTCCTGCACCAGAATACAGCGACAACGCTCTTAGGTACAAATTCTCGTGGAGTCCGCGAGGAGTTCTACTTAACACAATTTCAGCAGCTAAATACCTTAGTAAAGGACAGGTAAGTAATTGATGAGTCAATTGAACTAATCTTTAATCACTACATAGTATAAAATAAAGTCGCTTTCTCCGTCCCTATGTCCCTATGTCCCTATGTCCCTATGTCCCTATGTCCCTTTGTACGCTTAAATCTTTAAAACTACGCAACGGATTTTGATGCGGTTTTTTTTAATAGATAGAGTGATTCAAGAGGAAGGTTTATATGTATAATACATGCATAATATACTTAAGGATAACCCACAATAACCATTTTCCCGTGCGGAGCCGGGGCGGGTCGCTAGTATAAAATAAAGTCGCTTTCTCCGTCCCTATGACCCTATGTCCCTCCCTTTGTACGCTTAAATCTTTAAAACTACGCAACGGATTTTGATGCGGTTTTTTTTAATAGATAGAGTGATTCAAGAGGAAGGTTTATATGTATAATACATGCATAATATACTGAAGGATAACCCACAATAACCATTTTCCCGTGCGGAGCCGGGGCGGGTCGCTAGTTTTAAATAGTAGGTAGGGATGTAATGATCCCTATCAAGTCCGGTGAAGCTTGATTGGTCGTACCTTTTCGACACAAGCATAGGTAAATTAAAAAATATATATATCCCTACCTACTATTTAAAATTATCATCATCATCATCATCCTCATGTCAGTCGAAAAATTATATTCACTAATAATTACAAAAAAAAAAAACGAAATCAGCGTTGATGTTTGTTTCTTTGTTAATGCGTAAATAGCTTCACGGATTAAGTTACCTCTTTTACCGTAACTAATCACCCCTACGTTTAAATTTTTATTTGAACCTTTTATTTAAGGTTTTTATAACGGCGTGGCTAACGATTATTTTTTTCGCTCCGGAATGTAATTTATGTTACTCTTTAGAGCTTCTTCTGTTTCGATACATAAACACTTTAATCTTTATTAGAATTATGTAATGGTTCAAGGTAAAATTTAAACGTAGGGTGATTACGGTAAAAGAGTTAACTTAAGATTTTTGTAAAATAAGTCTTTTTTATACAAGCGCTTTGGATGAAAAGATAGTGATGAATGAATAAAATAACACATACCGACAGATTAATTGAAAATAATAACCAATTTGCAGATAGTGGAAGTGTTAAGTGGTGGTGAGCTGATGTCAGTGGCTCGCGAGCTGGACTTCCTCCCAGGGTTCGCGTTCGAGGGTTTCCCGAACAGGGACAGCATACCGTACGCGGAGCTGTATGGGATCCAAGATGTCACCACCATGTTCAGAGGAACTCTGCGCTATCGAGGTAAAATTTTTATCTACATCCATCTATTCCAGTTGCAAAGTGTTTATATTTGGATAAAAAATCTTCACGATTGAATAAAGATAATTCAATCTACACTGGCCTGCAAAACATTAAGGATATCACATTTTAAAAATTGGAATAACTTATTAAGTAGGTATACAAGATATACTTTCAAAGTAAAAAGGACTCAAAATGTTACTATACTTTTACTAGTTTCAAAGAAAATTAATTTTAAAAGTGTAGTACTTAGTTTTGCAGGACAGTGTATATAAATAAATAAATAAATAAATAAATAAATAAATAAATAAATATATACCACTTTAGAATTGCTGCACCTTTTTTCCTGATTTTGTTTTCGTTATTTTTGTAATTTATTTTCAGGATTTGCGGAAACTATGAAATCATTACAGCTGTTGGGACTAGTCGATCCAAGCCCACATCCATCCCTGCACCCTGAAGGTCCTGAAATCACGTGGGTAAGTTAAAAGTGTTACAGTGTGTACAGTTATCCTGATTTTACTTGCGTACAGTCAAATTCATAGTAAGCTGAACACCCGCACCGCGATCCTGTTTCTTATTCCAAGGATACAAAAACGGTGCGCGGTGCAAAGTTCAAGTACAAAAGGTGCAGAGTGATCTTGACTGTATTAAATGTATTTATATATTAGGTAATGTGATGAGGTGCATATTGCATATTTTTTACACGCTTTATATTAGCTTCACTTGTAAGTAACTATGTATGTAAGAAAATCTTGGAATCTTAATTTGACCCACTTCCCGGGGTCTTCGATTAGGATGAAATTTTGCACACGCTCTGAGTTATGATGACAATACATGACAAGCTAAGAAACGTCATTACAAATCCAATATGGCGGTCTCCCCATTATTGTATCTAAAAAAATCTTGGAATCTTAACTTGACCCACTTCCCGGTCTTCGATTAGGATGAAATTTTGCACACGCTCTGATGACAATACATGACTAGCTAAGAAACGTCATTACAAATCCAATATGGCGGCCTCCCTAAGATGGCGAACTGGCTGTTTGAAATCCACCCCCATGTTATGGGTATCAAATGAAAGGGTTTGCTGTCAGGAATACGAAAAAAAAAGTCACGTGACTTAAATCCAATATGGCGGACAGGAAGCGTGTTTTTTTAGTTTTTTAAACTATGTATTATTATTTACTAGCGACCCGCCCCGGCTCCGCACGGGAAAATGGTTATTGTGGGTTATCTTTACGCATATTATGCATGTATTATACATATAAACCTTCCTCTTGAATCACTCTATCTATTAAAAAAAACCGCATCAAAATCCGTTGCGTAGTTTTTAAGATTTAAGCGTACAAAGGGAGGGACATAGGGACATAGGGACAGAAAAAGCGACTTTGTTTTATACTATGTAGTGAAGAACAACAATTGTTTTCAACAATATAAGAAGTCTTTACATAACAATTGATTTGGTTAATTACATTTGTAAATAACAATAATAAGAAGCATTTTATTTCAGGCCCAAACTGACCCTTGTTTACACAATACAAAATAATAGCAAAATTTAAAATACAATATTTGCGTTTCAGCGTCAATTCGTTTGCGAACTGCTGGGTTTAACTGACAGCACGATCTTCTATGGCAATCTCATGACTCGCCTGACGGAGCAGATCGGCACCTCGGGCACGCAAGCCGTGGAGTCCCTGGGCTTCCTCAGCGAAGACCCGGTCGTCAAATGCAGCACCCCTCTGGATACCATCAGCCACTATTTGAGCAAGAAACTACAATTAGGTACGTATCAGGGATGCTACGAATATTCGCATTCGCATTATTTTAAACTTTCGAGATGTACCTACGAGATGTTAACATTTTAAAACAATCTTCTGTTTGCTAAGGCAGATATACAAAGTTTACTAAAAAGTAGACGTAAAAAGTTACAGTATAAAAGTAATATTAAACTATCTAAAAAACATTATGGCGCAAAATCTTTCGTAGCGACAAATATAAAATACATTAGGTAGGTACAGCAAATTATACTACAACTCACGATAGTTTGCTACGATGTAACGTCACACGAGATCTTTTACTGTACCTATTCAATTATTGCTATTGTAGTACATATTAAAATTATTTACCTAATTATCTGTCGTTATTTGAAGCTTAATTAAACTTCGTCAAAAAAGTATGGCGAATCGCGTGCTTAGGTATTCGTAAATACTTTGTCGAAATATTACTGTACAATTACGTACTTGCTATTTCTAAACATGTAAGATACTATAAAAATGTATTGATATCAATACTAGACAAAAAATTACTACAATAGAAAACTGTTGATTGTATATTCGTAGTAGCAGCGTAGCCATAGCGTAGCACTTCGTAGCATTTGCTACGGAGGGTGCTACGGTAGAGGTAGTACCTATGCGTAATATTTAGTAAGCACTTTTATTTTTTGTCTTTTTGTTGTTATTATGAAAAAATACTATCTACTTTCATGATTACTACAAGAATAATTTCATTTGTATTTATAATTAATTACTACTGAACATGAATCGACCGACAATTCATTTTAATTCTAATATGCTTATAGGAAAAGATGAAACTGACTTCGTGGTCCTCCGACACGAAATAGGAGTGACGTGGACAGACGGCAAGAAAGAGAGAAGAGACGTGACTATGACCGTGAGAGGGGACCCGGCCACCCACACCGCTATGGCAAAGACTGTGGGGCTGCCAACTGCCATCGCGGCTAAGATGGTACTCGACGGTAAGTTGATATTAGTTAGAACATAATTTTATTGAGTGACAACATTCGCCCTTTTTTGTTTGAAACTCTCAAGGTAGTGTGGTCTAAACAAAAAAATTGTTAAATTTATGTTTGATTAAAAAGACGGTCCGGTAGCCTAGTTGGTTATACGCCAGCCTTCGAAGAACAGGCTCAGATGGCTGTGTGTGACACGTCCCCACGTAATTATTTACTTTATATCTTTAGAGATAGTAATATCACGTTTAGTTGTTTAATAAGTTAAATTTTTGTTTTTATTTTATGTCTGTCTTGTTTTGTGGATATAAAGGGACATCATTCAAAGAAATATGTAAAACTTGCTAAATAAATAATTGCATCTGTTTTATTAGCAACTATTTATGCTATTTTACGTGCAGCTTATTCAGAAAAAAATAACTTTTGGTTTGAGTTAAGGGTTTGGCATCAATTTATTTTATTTTAAATTCATTTTAACATTGAGGTTTGTAATAAATAACTGAAGATTGGTTTAAACATGTTCAGGTGAGATTCAAGAGCGCGGCGTGGTGCGTCCGTTCTCCCCAGTGGTCTACCGTTCGATGCTGTCGAGACTGAGGGCTTACGGAGTCACCGCCAGGGAAACCATCAAGCCACTCAACTAGACCTTCACTGTACAGTACATACTACCTATCTAAAGCCCGACTAGAAAAATAAAAAACCTCATATTGCGGAAATTGTAGCCATAAACATGAAATTATACCTACACGTGGCGCCCCCAGAACAGGCTTTTATTTCTCTGGTCAGGGTTTACTTACATAACACCTTCGATCAAATACAGTAATAGATCTACACTCTCATACAAAATCAAGCGCAAAACGTCAACTATTAACATATACATGCCTATCAGATATCGTTCAGTTTAAACTATGTACTAAATGGCCTTATTAAGTTACATATAGTACAAAGCTGTTTGTGCAAATTTAAGGCGAATCGCCTACTTGACTTTGACTTTTTTTGACTAACCTAAATACAGGGTGTCAGTGCCGGCTTCAAGGCCAGTCAATAGATATAGTAGATATCTTCCTTAAAGAAACCTGTCTCGAAAACGATAGAAGTATTTACCCTCTCCAGCCAAACTCTCCAGTCAAAATGAGTATGTGATTGTATTTTCTTTCATTTCCGACATAAGTTTCTTAGCGGAAATTGCTTAAAACTGTTAATTGAGCATCTATGTACAATTAGTATTTTGCTAAGCAGCCTTTTACACCCATAGATATGACACTCACTAAGCCTCTGGCGTCATCTCTCAACTAGAATAATAATAAATATTTATTTGTAACCATAAATTATACTTCATTTTGAACGCCCTGACGCTTGCGTTAGTTTGTACTGTATTGCTGCAGAGTGCCTTATTGTTCTTACTGTTACTAATTGACTATTACAAAATATTTTGTAAATTATTATATGTACACTGTTTAGGCTCGATCTATCTAATTAATCTACTTAATCTAATAGTATGTAAAATATTTATTTTATTTTGTAAGTGTAAGTGCGTGTGTTCAGTGAAAAGTTTTGTTTGAAATTTACTTAATAAACATTAAAATACATAAACATGGTTTGTTTTATTTATTTGTATTCTCTCTTCTTCACACATAGCACAAGAGCCGCGATTTATCGGTAGTACTTAATATAAAAATTCCTTGGTGTTAATAACATAAACATGTCTAAAAAAAAATGGAAACTCTTTTGTGAATTGGTAAAAATGATCTAGAAACGCCTTTAAACTTTAAAAAAACAATAACAACTTTCGATTTCAACAAGGCAGCCGCCGAAAATGAAAATACTGCTATCTAGTAATGTCAACAGGAAAAAAAAGGTCTGACATGCTTGTCATTCTTATATCATTTTTTTGCTAACCTAAAATGTTTTATCAAATGACTTGATTTTGCTATTTTGAGTTATTTTTTACAGTTATTTTTATAAAATTTATTAAGCTAAATCTCGATTGTGTCGTGACACGTACCGTCTTGCATTAAGATTTTTTAAAGCGTGACAATTTAGTAATGATGACTATGCGCTAAAGTCATATGAAATGGAAAACGACCCGATTAACACTGTAAGTAGTGCGAACCTGGATCAGGTGCCACCGCGAAGCCAATAGGGACGACGCGAGCCGGCCCCCGCCGCTCGCCGGGATCTTGCCGACGCTGTTGCAGCGTAACCAACGCATTGTTTACAATCCCGAGATATACAGACAAATAGATGACGGTTCCTCATGTTCAGCTTTAGAAATAGAACGTTATAAATAATCAACTTGCTATTTATTATCAATATGTTTCACTTCAACCGCATTTTCTTTTAAATTTTGAGGTAGAGTCACTCACTATTGCGCTTTCATTTCAACTGAGTAGTTGTTGAATAAATTAAATAAATGACATGAACTCAATTAGATCTATAATCCAGGAAATAAAAAACGTGTACTTGTCAGATCAAATAGAATATCTTTGTTTCTCTCTCTCTTTTCCTATGGCACCTCGATGATGCAAAGGGGTTATACGCGCGCCTGAAACTTCTCCAAAGCTTGCGCGGCGAAGTTCCCATCGAGTCCCAGCATCAGTTTGAGCTCCTTAGGCTAGTAAGTAATCACTGCATAGAGCAGTCATGACAAACTCATAGTCACAGTGAATTATTTGACATGGATCAGACGATAATACCGTTATAAATGTTGAAAGAGGTAGGTTTTCGGCCAATATTTAAATAATGCTCTACACAATTTTCATTAGGTACCTACTTGTCATTAGGGATTTAAAGAGAGAGAGACAGCCGTAAATACCTAACATATAGTTGAGAGGGAACTGTCTCGTCTGTCTAATAAAGGTCCCTCATCGTGAGCATCCGCCTATAACATTATATTAGTCATCAGAGAGTGAGCAGATCCGAGTTTCACAATAATGGGACTTTCTGTAACATAAATAGCAAACCACCTAGCTACTATATACTCAAAATCAAATTAAAATATTATTGTTACATTACAATGAAAATGTTCCCGATAAGGAAGCGAGCACCTTCTGGCGTAGCAAACAGGTGCTAAGGCTCCGACAAAGCTAACGTATGGCAGAAGCAGCGTTAAGCGCGCAACAAATAAATGGGCCATGCCATGCAATGATTTACCTATGAACTTCTTTGCTGAATTCGCCACTAAATATGAATTTAACGTAGAATGTTCAAAAATTGAAAATAAATAAGTTTGATTTTGATTTAAACAACGCAGCGTAATTTTGTCGGCAGTGTTTCCTGTGCTTTAAACCGGCGCTACTTCTGCCCTATGCCTGTTGTGTCGGAGCCTTTAAGCCGGCTACACATGTCTGCCGTGTTTGCCAAACAGAGCGAGACGCAGTTATGCGTTAGAATGAGATACAAATCAGTGCGCTCACTCTAGCGCATAACTGCGTCTCGCTCTGTTTGGAAAACATGGCAGACATGTGTCGCCGGCTTTAGCAGTAGTTGCAGTGTTTGTGGTTTGTGTGTAGACGGCGGGTCGCGAGACAGGGCGGTGCATGTCGGTGGCAGCTATGCAGGCGCTGCACCGGCTGCGGGAATGCCGGTTGCTGTGCGACGCCATCGTGCGCGCAGACGACGGCGCCGCCTTCCCTGTGCACCGCGCCATTCTCTCTGCCTGCAGCCCATACTTCCTGTTAGTATTACTTATACTTTGATTAACGAGTACCTTACCTGATAGTACTAGAGATTGCAACCCGGTATGTTTTTCAACCCGGCCGGGTCCGGTAACAATCGCCGCCAACCCGGCCGGACCCGCCGGGCCCGGCCGGGCTGATGTTCTAGCATAAAACCTTTAAAGTATTATATGACAATTTGGTTTAAGTAAATGGAGGAAAAATACAATGATTTCTAACCAGCAAATCAACAATAATCAGTCTTAATCAGCCTCAAAATCACGAGTTTTTAATACATAGAGAGAGAATAGTTAGTTTCACTTATGAACGGAATAGTAACATTAGTGTTCCTAATTAATTTTAAGCAAGCATTAGTATTCAGTAAATAAGTTTAAGATAGAAATGTTTTTCCACGCGCTGATAAAATGCCTGGATTTAGAGGATTTCGAGAAAAAGTTTGGAAAGTAGTCAGATTATTTAAGAAGTCGCCCGCAATTTAATTACTAATACTATACAGAGTAAAGAGAAAGACCTGCTTGCTTAAAGTTAATTACTAATACTGGTGTAACTATTTGAAAACTGATTCGATATAACAAAAAGCATATTTTAGCTTGCATATAGCAAAACAATTATTTTTCAGTCTGAAATAATGATCTTATAATAGTTTTCCGCAGTTTTCGTACCTACCGGGCCCGGTCACCGGACCCGGTATAAATGGCCGGGCCCGGTGGATGTCTAAAAGGGCACCGGGCCCGGCCGGGCCGGACCCGCCCGGGCCCGGTTTGCAATCTCTAGATAGTACTGTATCCAGCAAATATGATTGGACACTCGCATAACAAGATTCCTGTTACTGGATAACGGCCGTCTCAAGGTCAAAATGTCTAGCCGCATGTACTAGCTGTTTTACATCTGCCTACGAAGCACAAGGTCACCGCGTTGCTGCATTTGTTGCGGCCCTTCACAATTATTTTCGTAGGAAGTACTGCTTTATAAAGGTCTCCACAAGTCCACAACGGACGGTCCTGCGTCCTCACACTCATTACATTCCGCCATGTTCGGGTACGATGAAATAAACACGACTGTGAATAGCGTCGCCTTCCTTCGGGCTTCATCCAGCAGAGCTACTTTTGAATAAGGCGTTTTACATATCGGCAGGGCTCTGTTTACAACAACCCTGCACTCTCGCGAGCAAAGCGACGTGCTTATATCGGGCGTGCGTTCGGAGATCCTGCTACTGCTGATCGAGTACGCTTACCTGCGGCGCATTGACGTCACTGACACCAACGTGCACGAGCTGCTGATGACCGCTGACTACCTGGCCTTCCTCGGCGTGCTGCAGCTGTGTTGCGACCACCTGCGCGCCACGCTCAACCCCAAGAACTGCCTCGGCATCATGATGTTTGCCAGGTTGGTAATGCTTATTTTGATTAGTGTCACTTGGTTTTGGAATTGGAATACCCGCTCGTAAACCATGGTTACTGACTGACGTAGCCTAAAGAAGTAGACTATTATGGATAGACCTATTTAAGTTTAATTGATGATTGTAAAGATCGTAGGAAGCCGGTTGATGTGAGATCTTTGTGGGAGACCTTTATTCAGCAGGTTTTCCGTTAAAATAATGATGATGACGGTATTAGTAATTGGGTTTGGTGCACCGAGCAGCTAGTTCTACATCACCAGCGCACTTTTACAGAGTGCGGGGAGGAAAATCACCGCAGCAGACTTAGCATATGAGCCAAGTTACTAAGGGTCTTGGGAATTGATCTCGGCGCATAATAGTAATACTCCATCCGGAACGATGATAATTACAAATTCTGTGAGCTACCTATTCACTTCTAGTTCTATGCAGAAGGGCTTTCCATAATACGTAAAGTAGGAAAATTATCGATTAAACGCACCACGACCTGTCATTGCACTAGTTATATCATACGACGCAGGTTTCTCTTTTCCAGGCGCGTTTTTTGTTACAAACTAGAGGCTGATGCCCGAAGATACTTGTTGCGCTACTTCGTGACAGTGGCCACCCAAAGCGACGAGTTCCTGCATCTTCCGCTCGAGGAGCTCAACTCTATTATCCTCGAGGACGAGCTGAACGTGAAGAGTGAGGAGGTGGTTTGGGAGGCCGTGCTGCGCTGGGTCAACTACGACCCTGACAACCGCTGGCAGCACACCGTCAAGCTGATGGGCAGCATACGACTCGGCTTGCTTGACACACAAGTAAATATTATTCATTCATATCTTGTTTAGGTTTAGATTTCTATTTTTTTAATTTCCGTAACAGCACGCTTTTTTAATTTTTTCAGTCCTAACGGTTTCAAACTGCATTTTATGTTTGGCAAAGATCTTGATTATATTGACATCTATAATCAAAATTAATGAGACATCATATATTCTACCAGAGAGTTAAGAAACTAAAGATGTAATTAAAAAAATATTTCGAAAAATATAGCGCAAAAATAATCCAATAATAAAAACTTGTTTCAGTTTTTTTTGGAAAACGTGAAGGATCATCCCTATGTGACTGGAAACGAAGGATCTCGTCCCATTATCATCGAGACATTGAAGTTTCTTTACGACCTAGAGATGATTGCTCAAAGAGACGGCGAAGTGGCTACACCTGAGATTGCTAGACCAAGAGTTCCTCATGAGGTGAGCAAGTTGATGTACAATACGTAGTTAATATCGTAAAAATATGAAGGTCCTTATTTGAGAGCAATTGGCTACGCAATGGTCATCAAATTGCACTTGTTATTTAAATTATCGTTGTATCAGACGCATTTTATTTGTTTATAACGAGGAAACTGTCGTGTTCAGGTACTATTTGCAATCGGAGGATGGAGCGGTGGTTCGCCAACAGCTTTCATTGAAACATACGACACCAGAGCCGACCGTTGGATTAAGGTAAACATTTTAGTCTTTGTTAAAACATCAAAATTTCAATAACATTCGTAGGAACCTAGGAACATGGAAAGGAAAGGTACTCATCATAGATTTCTTAAAACTTTGGTCCCGGCTTCTATCTATGGACTCGTGGCAGAAGTCTAAGGTCCTCAATAACTTTAACACCAGGGTTTGAAAGTTAGATTAATCTGGAAATCCATACGTTTAGCAAGCAAGATTTCACACACCATATTAAATGAATTTGGTCAATTTGTATAAGAGGAATACTTAGGTAAAAAATATATTTGAGAACCGAACTTTGAACAACTTCGTAAACAAGCAAAGTCTAAAGGAGCTCCACAAGCACCACAAAATGCTTAGTCTTTAAACTTTTATAAACGATGATCTCTTTAAACTGCTAAAAAAAAATAAGCACTGGTTTGTGGTGGTAGGTGGAAGAGGTAGACCCCGCTGGTCCTCGAGCCTACCATGGCACAGCTGTTCTCGGTTACTGCATCTACGTCATCGGTGGCTTCGACGGAATGGACTACTTCAATTCCTGCCGCTGCTTCGACGCTGTCTCCAAAACTTGGCGTGAGGTAAGAGAAAAGACCGATATGACTGCTCCTCAAAATTTTTGTAAAATATTATTATTTTTAAAAGTTGAGTGGGATGATTGCCATATCCAAGAAGTACATTAAAAAGAGGATGTAGAATACAATGGCGGCAAATTGCTATATTATAGGTTCAACGAAGTTCTATTACTCCTGATTGAGTGCATAATGTAGAGCGAGGCAGCTACACTATTTCCATTTATGTCCTTTAGAGCAGAAAGTGTTCACAGGAACTAATCCAGCTTAAATTTGCAAGATTTTCCATATTTGTATAAATATACACACACTTAGCGTGTCGGTTTCGAGGTGTACCCTTCTCCCCTCCCCCCTTGTATAAGTAAAAGAACTAAACAAAAAGTTTACATATAATTTGAAATGAAAGATTTCTTATCTTTACTATCAAATATGATCTTAGTAACACACATTTTTACGGGTTTTCTCCACGATGTGTGTTAGTGCAATTAACAACAACCACGAAAATCTAAGAATGTGTACTTTACTAAGTTTACAGTGCTTTGGCAATGTTTTTACCATTTATGTTTGAATGAACAAAATGAGATGACTCAGTCTGTTTTGCGAGTGTTCCGTTTGTCCAGGTAGCACCAATGAACGCGAGGCGCTGTTACGTGTCCGTGGCGGTGCTCGGCGAGACGATCTACGCGATGGGTGGTTACGACGGTCACCACCGGCAGAACACCGCCGAGCGCTTCAACCACAGAACCAACCAGTGGTCGCTGGTGGCTCCCATGAACGCCCAGCGGTCCGACGCAAGCGCCGCTGCTCTGGATAGTTCGTATGCTGTGTTTTAGTTTCGTATGCATTTTATGTTGTGAAGTGGTATTGGGAAAATGTGCGAGACCGGATAACGTGTGTGATTACTGATTATTGAGGAAAAACGTGTTACTCGTACTTCAGTTTCTTTCTTTAACTTGTTTTCAGAATGTTCCGTAAACTCTGATTTTAACTTTTGCTATGGCGTTTATGACGAAAATATTTTGTGGCTTGGTAAAAGAGTTCTTGTTTCACGGTATATTTCACTTAGCGTTTTACATCAACGCTAGAGAGGTATTAAATATAGATAGTGTAGTTGGTAAGCACGTTGGCTTAATATAGGCCGAAGGTCGTGGGTTCAAGTCCCGCCGAAAAGTTACGTTTTTTGATTGTTTTCTATTAATCTAAAAATATTTAGTAAAAGAGGTTAATTTAATCATATGATCCCTTTATTTTCACTTTGTACTAAACTAAACTAATATTAAAAAGATTGATTTACTTCTAGTCACCAGACTTTGATCACTAGCCTAATCTAAACAGGTTCAAGCATTATTTTTCCTAAGTTTAATTTCATCAGCAGACAAGATTTACATAACCGGCGGATTCAACGGCCAGGAGTGTATGAACAGCGTGGAGGTGTATGATCCCGACACTAACCAATGGACGAACCTCGCGCCCATGCGCTCGCGACGGTCTGGCGTCTCGTGCATCGCCTATCACAACAAGGTAATTAAATAATACAAGGTATTGCTTGTTTCAGTCTCTATTGCATAAACATAAATAAATTATCGTCCCCTTTCAATGACAGAGATAGCGAGAAATAAAATCTTTCATTCAGTGACATTATCACTTTACATAGTCTGTATGAATATGCCTGTCATTCATTATAGTGCTGGGGTTTTTTCCCAGTTTGGATTTGTTACTACCTTATTATCAGCTGGAGTATATTTCCACCGCCGCCTGTCTAAATCAAATAGATTTTTTCTGTTTTCGTGAAGGAAAGACGCGGCTGTCCAATGTCAATTCTTATAGAGATCCCGTAAGAGGACGACTGCACGCACAGCAGCGCTCACATTGCGCCTCTGTGCATTGTGCGAACCCGCAAGTTAATTTCAAACTGATATCGCATCGCCTCTTTTAAATTGTTTGCTCTCTGTTTTATTTCTTAGACATTCGTTTGAGACGAGAGTAAAGGTCCGGTCTTGGTTTGAGTAAATCTCTTTAACTTCTGAAATGACGTCATTAAGTGTTATAATGAATAAAATAATTTCGTTTTTTTTTATCTTGACTCGCCGTCACCATTTTCTTCTCATCGTCGTCGTACTAAAGCGAGGGCCAAGGCCTCAGCCGAACGCCTCTAGGCACGTTAGGACGTTGCCTTGTGTATTGATGTCTTACATTTACATGAGTATTTATGTATTTATTTATCCATTTAATAATGTATCAGCTGTTTGACCCATTGATACAGGCTCTTGTCTGGTTTTTGGTGTTAGATGGCCGAGTTTTAGATGTTTCTACTTATTTATTATAATATTTTTACAAAGTCTTACTAAATACCACAGTGGACGTATTTCGTCTGAAATGTTGACTAACTAAATTAAAGGATATCAACTACAAAATCTTTTTTTTGCAGATCTACGTAATAGGCGGTTTCAATGGGATCTCGCGCATGTGCAGTGGCGAGGTGTACGATCCGCAGAGCAACACGTGGGCGCCGGTGCCCGATATGTACAACCCTCGCTCCAACTTCGCCATTGAGGTCATCGACGACATGATATTCGCCATCGGAGGGTTCAATGGCGTCACCACCATTTACCACGTCGAGTGCTACGATGAGAAGACCAATGAATGGTAAGGTTTAGATTACTAAATTACATGTAGAGAAGGAGGATCGGACAATGCTGATTGGCTTTGGTGTGTAGACACTTATGAAATCTTAATTAGTGGAGCGTTTTCACCAGGCATATAAAAAAATGTGGTTCATTTTCATATATTGTGTATTGGTTCTGAAACCAATCATGACAATTTTCTGATCAGCTTATTTATATACGTCCTCAATGAGAGGCTTGAATTTTTTCAGGTGCACGTATCTTTACGATGTTTTCCTTGCCATTTTAGAAAATTGTTACTGGTTGGTATACGAACCAACGACTCCCAGAGGGGAAGCAATAGCCCTAACCACCTTGCCATCGACGGTGTCTAATTTTATTTATTTGTCTTTTTTACTAATTCACCGTCCATATATGATTAATGCGAATGTCTGATATTGTTCGTCGGTTTGTCATTCAGTAAAGCCGACATTCATGTTGTTGAAAGGTAGACCTTGTGTGCAGGCACTGGGCGGTCACTCCATACAGAAAACGCGTTTTGACAAGCTACTTCTTTTTGAATAACAACTGAATATCAAGTACAAGTTAATGGCGCTAGGCGCTATGTAAAACACCCCTGAACACCCCTGGTAGAGTCCCGCGGCCCCTGCGGGGTGCGGAGCGTGGGGCGCTATTTCGGGCGGAGAACTCATTTTAGCGCGGGGGGGTGAGTGTCCTTTCTGTACGGGTTAGTACTATTATTTTCTTCTGTGGTGCAGGTACGAAGCGACAGACATGAACATCTACCGATCGGCGCTGTCAGCGTGCGTGATAATGGGGCTGCCGAACGTGTACGATTACATCCACAAGCACCGAGAGAGGCTGATGGAGGAAAAGAGACAGAAGATCCTGCTCTCGGAGACGGCGCGCCACGGACAACACCGCACTGCGCTACCTGACGTGAGACATTACCTTATAACAATAAAAACAATACGTACATTACTACTTGCTTGCTTATCGTGTGGATTTTGAGGTTAACCTATCTCACAAACCCTGGTGTTGGAATTATTGAGCTACCTAAGGGTTGGGACCCGGCACACTCGGAAATGGAACATAACTCCTATAACGACTACATTCGTAGATAGTACTTAGTAGGTGCCAAAGGCTTTACGGCATTCAGATTTATATCTTCCAATGTTTTATCCTAAAGACAAGATTAGATTACCGCTATTGAACAAAGGCTTCAACCAGAAAAATCCACAATGACCAGTCCTACGCTCCTGCCTCCAGCGATGCAGTCAGTTCGAAACGCTACTTTTGAAAAATGATTGAAAAGCGGATTTGGCAACATGTTACATATTTGTAATCTATTCATCATCCCTTTAATTTAATACCTTTTATTCTTTTGTTCGAGGGCCATATTTTATTGGGGGCACAAGGAATCAAATTTTGGACTGCTAATAGCTATTTTCGGATTGAGCCATGTCAAAAACCCAGGCAAAACACTCAGGTGCTTGTTACAGGATTCGCTTCTGACAATCAAAATTCAGACCTTTTTCTAGACTGTTTCCATTGTCCTTAGTTCAGTGTCATTCAGTGCCAGAAGGGATCCAGGTTCTCGCGGCATCGTTTCTTGATCGTTCCTTCTACGTTGGCATATTTTATACGTTACGCATCATATCATTCTGAACAAATTTATGTTTATCAAACTATGAATATCAACTTTACCTACTTTATAATTAAAAGAAAAATCCAGCGCAATGATTCTTATCTGTAGATGTAAAACTTTTTTTCATTTTACCGTCACATGAATAACTACCTACTATGTCATTTAATAATTTTCAATTATGTTTTTCTGGGTATTCACCGCGTTACTTACAACATTTTGCTAATTGGAAATTTTTAGTTTGCTAACGAAGAATGGCTTGTTAATTATTTCGTCAGCCAATTAAGATGGGAAACTACGGGATCGTGTTCTTTAAAAATCTTTTACACTGACGTTTCAAAATATATTATTTAATGTTACGTACAAGTTAATAATCTATTACAAACAAGATCAAATAATCAAAATAATAGTGGGCAGATCTGAGGCATGACCTTTGAAATGTTTGTGATATGATAAGACGAGAGTTCATATACCTTCTAATTCGGCGAAGTTATGATGATGACAGAATATGCAAATAATAGTTAATACAGTAAACTATTTTATTATTTTGAACCGCGTATGCAACTTTATTTTGTTATTGCAACGGTTGGACAGGGGCAATGTAATCGGGGCACGACAGTTTATGTAAACATTCGGATAAATAAATAGATATCTTCTAGCATTACTTAGGCCCGATTTCACCGTTCGTTTTAAACGCGATCAGTTCTGCTTAAACTCAGTTCAAGCGTCTAACCAAGTTTTTTGCGTTTCACCATTCAAAACTAAACGTCGTTTAAGTTAAACTCGGTTCAATTTCTGAACCGCCGATTTGCGGCGTTTAACTCCTTAAACGCGTTTACAAAGCTGTCACTGCTAGATAAATTGATTTTTGAACAGTGTTCTCAATCGCATTTGATGAACGAAATGATGAGCAGGAATTCATCGCTCGTAGGCCGCGATGGATACGAGAGAGAGAAGAGCACTTTGACACCCTTGATGACAAGGACTTTAAAGATTTCGTCTTACCAAGCCAACTGTTCTGTCTGTTTTGGAATCTATTGAAGACAAACTAGAGTTTCCTACAGATATGTAAGCATCAAAACTTAAGTTTATTATCTTCTGTTACCTCATCAATAAGGTACTTATTGGTAGTAAATTATCTTAACACATTTTAACAAATGCCTTTTATTTCAGGAATTACAGTGTATCTCCCATAAATCAGTTGCTTTGTGCTCTACGTTTTTACGCTACCGGGTCAAATGACTGCTGCAGATTTATGTGGATTTAGCACTTCCACTGCACACAGAATAGTGCACAGAGTTAGTGCTGCTATTGCTTCACTCCGACCACGTCACATTTTCTTTCCAGAGTCCCCAGATGTAATCAACCAGACACAAATAGTTTTTTATAAGATATTATGATGATTTATAATTACAGTTATTTAAAAAATATTCTTTCCATTTAATGTTCCATCAATTCCACTTTTTTGGTAAATAGTTACTGAACTAGCAACACTAGATAGCTACGTTTCGATACACCATAAAATATTTCGCTATAAAGTCGTAGCAGGTCGGTTCGAGGTGTTGCAGATACGAAGCGCATTATGTTTTTTGTGACATTGTACGTTATAGTGCCTTTAAACTTCGTTTTCATAATCGCGATCAAAATGTAGACGGTGGAATCGGTTAGACGTAAACCGAGTTCTGAATTGACATTTGATCGCGATTACGTAGAACTTAGTTTTACTGAACTGGGTTTTAATAGCGAACGGTAAAATCGGCCCTTAGAATACACAAGTTGAATGAATATTTGCTCAAAAAATACTTAGAATTAACTTCTAAAGAGTTATCACTCTTAATAAATAAAGCAAATGTAACCCTTAATACCTTCCGCCATATTCGTAATTCGTAACCAAAATCTCGTAAACTCGAATTTTTATTAAGCCATGGCAAGTATTTTTAACTTTGACATCTAAAAATGTTTATCTGTTCAAATCTTACTTCGATTATTAAACTTTTGAATTTGAATTTTAGAAAACGGTCATGCAGCCGTCCGATGTAACTTTTACACACATAGTTTCGTTGTACGATATTGATTGCTTACGATAGATGCAGCACGGAGTGTCGTGCCTTATTCCAGGAAATACTAATGCAGGTACACCTGATGGAAGACAATGACGACATGCTGGAGCAGCTGGGGCTGATGGAGAACCAGGCCAATAACGACGTGGTCGTGCCGCCGCCGCCGCCGCCGCCGCCCCCGCAGCCCATGGAGCAGGAGTGACGCTGTTGCCACTCCCCCGGCGTCGGTAAGGAATTACCCAACACACTATTGTTTTTTTTATGGCACTCTTTATTAGATTTGTGCCAGTGTCAAAATACATTACTAAGTTTAACAGACCCGACGCTGGCGGCTTTCGAGCTTCTTTCCAGCGTCGACGCGACGCCAGCGCTGCGTTTTTTTTGACGCTGAAAAGACGCTCGAATGATGCCAGTGTGGGCGGTCTGTAAATGTTAGGGAAACCCCACTAAACACCCATCTTGTGTGACGCCTCCGTGGTGGAGGCACCCAAATCGTTTTGTGCGATAAAAAATGAATATTTCTATCCACAGTACAGTCAGATAACAAAGTTAACTATCCTATTAGGAAAAAAATATTCTACATGACGTTATTCAAAGTCTTGTGAAACAACAATTTGCTTATCTAATAATATCACATAGTCATGTTACAATATAAAAATCATTTGATAATTTTACTTATTATGTAATAAAAATAATTTCATTGTTATAATATAATTACTTATCACAGTAAATACCTACCCACCTACCCTACCTATACTTAGGTATTTAGTTCAAAAACTCTTTTTTGCCTATTGTATCTGGTACAAATGACTTTTATTCAGACGAAATCGCTAATGGTGATTATAAGCCTGACCAGAAAAATAATATTCCTGCTCTGGGGGCGCCGAGTGTATATTTTTATGTTTAGTGCAAGAATTTCCACTATAAAATTTATTTAAATTCTGCAATATGGCGAAGTTTTTTTGGCGGGGCTTTATTTATTTATTTATACAGTTCACCTACAGCAGCTATACACACTATTACTTTATGACGATGACAATACAATAAATCTAATAAGAAAGGGACATACATAATCCCCTACTTCTTCTAGCGCATATATTTTTGAAGAGCAGAACTTTGCCGTCTGTCGCTGTGTTGGTAAGGATTTTATTACTGACTTCCTTTTTTATGGTGTGGATTCGGTAACTAAAAGAGGACTAGAACAGACTCCGCTACGGAACAATATTACCCCTGCTCCAAATTTGACTCTGACTGCTATTGTGAAAGTCTTTGCATGCGTTTATGTTGGGACATGCTGGGCATGATAGTAGAATGAATCATTCTATTTTAAAAGGTCTACTAACTAACTATCAATCACCTAAGCCTCCTACATCCTAATCCTCTACATGGTCACCATTTCCAAATCGAGAATATTTCCCTCACATTCTGACGATGGCGTGCGCAAGGTACACTGAAAAAAAAAATTGATTACATTAATCAAAAAAATGATTGCGTCTAACAAGAAACTTGTTACAATACGAGCGTATAAAGTAATATGATTATGGCGATAAAGCTATGTTGATTAAATAACAATCAAGTTGTCTTTATGAGATAAAACAAGTAAATTGTTGAACCTAATATGATCAAATAAATATAACCAATCAAGTTTGGTTATTATAACAATGATTTCTGCTGATTGAAGTTATAATGAACTTGATTAAGGTTATCAAGTATTTTAAGTAGTTTCAGATAAAATTGCTTTATGCTAGCTATCAAAGGACCTGATTATTGTGAATATGAAAACTTGATACATTTGATTATGTTCCACATTAGAATCATATATTTAGATGTTTACTTCTGTTATATAACTTGTTTCGCTTTATGAAGCTGTCTTTATTATTTGAATGAAGATAAGTATTAATATTTAATAAGATTTTTTTTTTCAATGTAATCAACCCAATTGATTGAATGTAAAAATTAATAATTGTTAAGTTATTCAAATAACTTGTTTAAAGCTATAAAGTACTCTTATTGGGACTATCAAGAAACGTGTTTATTTTTTTATTATATAGGGTCTAAATTTACGTTTAGATGCAGAATGTCCAAGTTGCAAAATGTCCAGCGGGTGCAAAATGTCCAGGTCGCAAAAGGTCCAGGTTGCAAAATGTCCAGGTTGCAAAAGGTCCAGCTTGTAAAATGGTAATAATAAGACATTCTGCTGCATCTAAAGGAAATATAACTTATGCTACTATTATGAAACAAAAAAATTAATAGCATAAGTTATATTTCCTTTAGATGCAGGTCTTATTATTACCATTTTACAAGCTGGACATTTTGCATCCTGGACCTTTTGCGATCTGGAACTTTTGCGACCTGGACATTTTGCACCCGCTGGACATTTTGCAACTTGGACATTCTGCACCTAAACGTAAATTCGTTTTAATAGTTACGTTTCTTATAACTAGTGATGGTGCTGCTCTACAGGTGTTTGGGTACGTACTGCGCTCACGCTTTAAAAGGAACGCAGTACTTTTCCTAAAATCCTGTGTCAGCAGATCACTTGTCAAAAGAAACATATTTATCAATTTTTTATATAAAATGATAATGTCAGAAATGTTATTAAAAAGTTTTATTCATGGTTATTAATAACTGTTTAGAGATCAACATTTTTCCTTATGCTAATTTATGAAATATATAGGTATGTTTAGAAATCAACAGTTGTGTATAATATATCTAAATTGAACAATAGTCTCATAGAGAGGAGGTATCCCACGATCATTAAAGGAAGAAGGTGAGCGTCAGAATGGCTGGTTGTCTGTGGCGTGGGTCTATGAGAGTTGATACAATAATTGCTTATATTTGCTTCATAGAATAAAAAATTGCTACATATGATATATATTTATAAATAAGACTTTTTTTGACCAGCGATCCTGATGTTTGGTTGGCTGGTCACCTCCTAGTTTGAAGCCCAGCATGCAGTATTTCCCGAAATTTATTGCGTCAATAATTGCTTCATATTTACTTCATTTATCTATTTTAGTTGTAACTTCAAACACTTTTTCTTGTAGACACTTTTCCTTGGGATAATTATTTAAATGATTGCTACATCTTTTATTTAACGTACGATTGAAGTTACACTTAAAATAGACAAATGAAGTAAATATGAAGCAATTATTGACGCAATAAATTTTGGGAAATACTGCACGCTTGGCTTTAAACTAGGAGGTGACCAGCCAACAAACATCAGGATAGCTGGTCAAAAAAAAAGTCTTAAATTATATCACATGTAACAATATTTTGTTCTATGAAGCAAATATAAGCAATTATGAAGCAATTATTGAATCAACTCTCATAGACCCACGCCACAGACAACCAGCCATTCTGACGCTCACCGAAGAAGTATTTTTATATTGAAAATATCAAAAACAATTTAAAAAAAACCTTTAGTTATACCTTGTAAATTGTAAATCAATAAGAATCATAATATATTTGCACCTTGTAAATGGCATGATCGTGGGATACCTTCTTGTAGAGAATACAATCCCGGGATCCCGAATATGACATCACTCATAACATAACATAATATTTGTGTTCATAATAAACAACCCTATACTAATTAACATAACATGCTATTTGTATTTTTTAATAATAATAGTCAAGTTTTATTCATGGTTATTAATAACTGTTTAGAGATCAACATGTTTCCTTATGCTAATTTATGAAATATATAGGTATATTTAGAAATCAACAGTTGTGTATAACATATCTAAATTGAACAATAGTCTCATAGGAGGTATCCCACGATCATGAAAGGAAGAAGGTGAGCGTCAGAATGGCTGGTTGTTTGTGGCGTGGGTCTATGAGAATTGTTTCAATAGTTGCTTATATATGCTTCAGTTTTCCTTGGGATAATTTAAATGTTTGCTACATCTTTTATTTAACGTACGATTGAAGTTACACCTAAAATATGAAGCAATTATTGACGCAATAAATTTTGGGAAATACTGCACGCTTGGCTTTAAACTAGGGGGTGACCAGCCAACCAAACATCAGGATCGCTGGTCAAAAAAAGTCTTATTTTTAAATATATATCATATGTAGCAATTTTTTATTCTATGAAGTAAATTTAATATAAGCAATTATTGAATCAACTCTCATAGACCCACGCCACAGATAACCAGCCACTCTGACGCTCACGGAAGACGTACTTTTATATTGAAAATAACCTTTAGTTGTACCTTGTAAGTTGTAAATCAATAAGAATCATAATATATTTGCACCTTGTAAATGGCATGATCGTGGGATACCTTCTTGTAGAGAATACAATCCCGGGATCCCGAATATGATATCACTCATAACATAATATAATATTTGTGTTCATAATAAACAATCTTATACTAATTAACACAACATGCTATTTGTATTTTTTAATAATAATAGTCTCATAATTTTTGTGTTAACAATCAACAACCTTATACTAATATACATTTAACAGTAGCTATACTATATGGGGAGGGAGACCATATTTTTGCGCCACCTAAGTACGTCTCAGAAAATAAATTTCTGTGATTCTGTCCGGATTTTAAAGCAAAGAGGGAAGGGCACCAAGTACCCAAGACCACTGCGACTGGAATAATATATTTTCAGCGCGGGAAAATATCTTATTCCCACGGGAAAAAAACTAGGCCGCGGGTAAAACCGCGGGGCGGAAAGCTAGTTTATAATGAATTCTTCTTCCTTGACCGGTACATTCAAATTGACATGCAACACAGCATGAGACACCAAAAAACAGTTTAGTTTCATGAGCAGGTTCAACCCTTAAAAGGGATGCAATATTTTCGTTTAGGTGCAGAATGTCCAAGTTGCAAAATATCCAGCGGGTGCAAAATGTCCAGGTCGCAAAAGGTCCAGATCGCAAAAGGTGCAGGTTGCAAATGGTCCAGGTTACAAAATGTCCTGGTTGCAAAAGGTCCAGCTTGTAAAAAGACCTGCATCTAAAATTATTTATTAAAATGTCAAAAATTATCTATATTATTATTATTACCATTTTACAAGCTGGACCTTTTGCAATCTGGACATTTTACAACTTGGACCTTTTGCGATCTGGACCTTTAGCGACCTGGACATTTTGCACCCGCTGGACATTTTGCAACTTGGACATTCTGCATCTAAACGAAAATTTTATATAGCATACTGAAGTTTTGGTCTGGGGTATTTAGGAATAACCGGTCACTAAACACTTACCATCTGCCAATTGGATAAGTTCTTTGCAACTAGCATCTTTAGACTTCTTTTCTTTCAAAAGTCTTATTAATGTTTTTTTCGTCCCGGGAAAGATCAAATAGAAGTTGTTTTGTTCTTCAGGGTAACAGGCATTGAAGTCTTCTTCGAGCTGTAACAAAAGGTTTTTTTTTTACATTTTTGTCGAGTAGAGGGCGTCAGGTAAGCCCTTGTTGTCCCATACAATTTGGGGCTTGGTTAGACCCGGGCTGAATTGTGCCTAGAATTATCTGAGTCCTTGGTTCATTATGGCTTTATATTGTCCAAGCCCAAAATTGATAATGTCAAAAAGTACTTGTAATGGCGCGTTCTACACCTCGAAAATGAAACAAAAAAATTTAAAACATCAAGTCCCAAATCCGTCGGTCTTATGATGGGAGATTGCTAAGCGAATGAAATCAAAATTAAGTATCTTATTTACACCAGATACCTACTAATGTATATCCTTGAGGTTTTTGTAGAGCAGGATAATCTTTAAAATATTGTTCAATTGAATATTTAGATTCTCTTAAATCTTTGCCACGTTTTTGTAAAGTCCCTTTCCATTTGGCTAGGACTAATGTCCAAGGATCTGAGCTGCTTTTGAGCCACGTTATATCATCATCTTCGCTGTTGGAGTTTCTAGTATTAACACTCAGAGCAGTCAGTGGAATAGGTCGTGGTAATACTTTGACAGGTTTATGAGGAGTTGGTGATTTCTTTAGTTTGTCTAGTACCTACTCCATGTTTTTGATACTTCCTTCTCAAGTTAAGTAATTGACTGATTAGTTTTCCTCTGGCTTGGTATGTCACACCTTGCGCAGTGATGCATGCTGGAATGTAATAAGTTGTAATCCGCTCATTTGGGAAAAAATATTTTATTTGTTTACTCCAATTATGATAAATTTCTTTGGTGATCTTATCATTTTTATGGCTCTTCAGTATTTGCTTGCAAATAACGCTAGCTAAAAGATCTCTGGATTGTTCATTATCTAATGATTTTCCGACAAATTTTAGGAGACCTGATGCTTCGAAATCTTCCTTGAGTAACTTCAGTAAGCTCTGTAAAAAAAAAACAAAATAAAACCATTATTCAATAAAATTAAATAAACAGTAGGTATAGGAAATGGGTCAAAGAGTCAATGTCAGGGCGGGGTGTGGTGGAAGTTGTGGCCATGAGACTTCAAGAAAATAATAAAAATGGATTTTATTTCCTTTATTCCCATACCTTTAATCGCCACTAGTGTGTATAAAAAGTCACATATGACTTTAGAGGCGATGCACAATTTTTTTTGTCGAGCTATAAACTTGGTCCCATACAACAATTTCATGAACCTAAACGCTAGACTTCAGGAACAAAACCATCATACATAATTACAGGGTGTAGACTTTGTACTGTTCTTATTTCACATGCAGTAAAATATTGTGTTAGTTTTATATACAATACAACAATTAAAACTAATTTTACAAGATAATTTTTTATGTCTCACAAAATATTTTGCAATATTAACCAAATTAATACTTATGTTTATGTATATGTGTGTTGTTTTTATGGGCTAAATGATTATCTATCTATGTAGGTATTTAAGAGTTACAATGGATCTTTGCGTGTTTAACCAAACATGAGCTTGGCTGTACCTACAATACAATACAATACAATACAATATACTTTATTGACAAATTACACAGCATACAGAAAACAACACAGAACAAAACAGAAGTGTCAAAAGGCGGCCTTACCTACCACTTATCATCAACTAACAAAAAAGAAGTATGAAAGAATTAATACTTACATTATTAAATCAAGGTTGGGGGATGTTTTTGATTGCTCTGCCACTACCACATGCACATCAGCTGTTTCTGTTTTTTCTTCAGCATTAAAGTTTTGAACTGTAATGTCCTGAAATAGATTAAATTACTTAAAACCAATTACTTACAAATATTCTACTACGCAGTCAAGTTACAGACCTCATGGTTATCATGGCATTTGTAAGCACTAACTAGCCTGTAATACCATAACTTGTGGGTGTTATGCTGACTAGTAGGTAGGTATTACCTAATATTATTATTTAGTGAACAGAGACTGGTATCAAATGGACAGCCCAGAAGACATTGCAACCTAAGAACCCTTTATTCATATAGGTACATTTTTTATTTATAGATTTATTGACTATATTGCACTGCATATACTAAGTTCTAAGCTGACCTACATAAGTATAGGTACTTACCAAACCAAACCAAGGCACTGTAACTAGGGTTAACTTTATTCAATAGTACCTACATTATCTACTTACTACCTAATTCCTGTACAGGTAATACCTTTACATATAGGTACTTACACTCAGACTTATAATATCTAAATTACTGAAGTCTCCTCCAGGTAGACTCATATTACTGTCTATAGTGGTGTTGATGTTCGGATTCCATTCTTTCCAGTTCCGTATAAATAAGGTTCTAGGTCCTAATGGTGGAATCAGCTCTTTAATATCTTCCGGGGTAAGCGCAGAAAGCGCCTGCAGATTTATTTCATTTTCTGCAAAATAATTGTTGAATCAACTGACAGCAACAACAGCAGCTGCCGGCACACTACCGCAGAACAGGAGCAGTAGCGGTCCAGCCTTACCGCCTCGTGTGGCAGGATTCATATTATATAGGTACAAACTCCTAAGATACAACTTTTCCTGCTACCGCTCCTCTACTGCACCGTATGCGTACCGCCTACAGTGTGCTGGCACCAGTCTTTGCTACTTAGATGAGTAGGTAGGTAGGTCTCACACCTAAAGTAAGTAGATAAATAGCTAGTAAAGAATAATGGTCGCATGAGACAGGTATGTAGGTACTTACTGATAAAATTTTCTTGTAAATCTAGGAGGCCACAAGCCACAAGGATTCGGACACAGACATTTAGACAATAAACATAAACACAGTACATTATAAACTTTAAAATCCGGACAAAATCACACAACTATTTTCTGTGACGTACTTAGTTTTCTTACGTGGCGCTCTCGCCGGCCGATTCAAACAAAATGACAAGTTTCGACATGCAACGGTTCGCGACGCTTCGAGTATGTTTACATTAATCAACTAGCAGTATACAATCAAACTAGACAATGTTTGTATTAAAAAACCGACAAAATTCAATTTAAATAAAAGGGTAATTGTTTTTAATATTCTTGCGTTATACCATGAAACAAAATTTACTTGATCTATTATAATATGATTTCATTATAAAAACATTCAACTGTATTATAAAACTAAACATTTAACTTGATTGACGTTTTCGCTTCGGGTATGTTTACATTAATCAACTAGACAATGTTTGTATTAAAAAACCGACAACATTCAATTTAAATAAAAGGGTAATTGTTTTTAATATTCTTGCATTATACCATCAAACAAAATTTACTTGATTTATTATAATATAATTTCATTATAAAAACATTCAACTTTATTATAGAACTAATCATTTAACTTGTTTGAAATTTTGATAATTTCGGCTTTATTGAAACAACAAACAATTAGTGATCATTTTTTGCAAGTTTATGATTGCTTCATTCATTTTTTTTTCTATCAAGTAAAATGCCATACTTGATTGGCTCGATTTCTCTCAGTGTATTATACGTAAGACCTGTCTCAAGTACGAGTGCGTACAATTTCCAACTTTGCAAAACAAAGGTATTTTTGCCGCTTCGATTGTCTAAGTTTGGAATTGTTGCGCTCTTGGCTGCAAATAAACTTGGTAGGTAATCGTGCGCACTCTTACTCGAGACAGGATTTAATTGATATTTTCGTAGAGCTTTTTTTTTTTTTTTTTGAATTGACCTGTATGCTTGTGTCGAAAAGGTACGACGAAACAAGCTTCACCGGACTTGCGGGGGAGTGGAAGACTCTACCCCAAAAAAAGTCATATACCAACGCGTCTAGGGGCGGCTCGAGGGAGCCTCGGACCACGGCCTAGCGCGTTGATATTGAAAAACATCGTGAAGGAGACGACGCCTGAGGGGCTCCGTCTCTGATTTTCAATTTTGATTTTGGTTCTGGCCGCGCCCCCGCCGGCGGGTGCGGGCGTTGTTACCTGAATGGTATTTGTTACCTGAAGGGTATTCACTACCAGAAGGGCATTCTGTAAGGTGTAATCTAAATTCTTTGACTGCTTTAACTGCATCAGTGATTTCGTCGTCACGTTAGGAAAGGATTTCGTAGAGCACTGTGTGACTAAGTCGATTATCCCACTAGCACCGCATCTCACTCGCCCCATACAAATTGAGACAAACACGCGTTGCGCTACCGAGCGCGGGGCATAGAAAACACGGAGCGCGGGGCAGTAGGAAGATAGCCTTATGTCTCAAATAAAAAAAGCAATTCATGGCAGCCTTCACCACACTCGGTCGAAGGACGTGTATATGTAGGCCTCGTTTAGGTAGACGGTGGGCGTCACGCGCGGCGCGTTGGCTGTCCCATTAACCCGCCCCTAACGACGCGACGGCGTTTAAACGCCGCCGCCAAAGTCGTAATTCCTAAATAAAACAGTGACGCTGCTTCTCTGCTGCCTATACAGAAAATACCGTTGTTGGAAAATTAGTTCTCTCGACGACCGATTAAATAGAAAGTAACCTAAGTTGCAACCTTTTGCGCACAAATGTGACTCGAGACCTATCACGTGACTGGGCAGACGTTTTATGGATAAATTCATATTATTTATTAAATGTATTTAAAGATAGGAGTGATTGTGTGTGTGTTAGATAACTTGTTACATTTATTGACCTTAGCTATTGGCTTGAGGGTCTCAACAAACACGGAATGTTATATATTTTGCAGCGCAGAAATAACACGATGTTTTGTAGTGTCAGTGAGCTAAATATTTAGTGTATATTAGTTTTTTTTTTTAAAGCACACGAAATTGAAGTGTATTTTTCAGATAACATAATACAATACAAAAAATTTTTACTGACACCAAAAGAGAATACATAATATAATTACAGTTGGTATACATAAATAAACAAAGTTAAGTCAACTAACTGTCCTATTGCTAAGGTACTACTTGGCACTAGTTGATTCTTATGAACAGAAGTGAAGATCCATCTCCCCCACTTGGTACTCTAGTCCTGTACTGTAAATGTTGCTAAAGGGCCAACCCTAACCAAGCAATAGATACACGTTGCATCACCATACGAGCACGCATGAGATAGTTTCTAGAAATAATCTGTTTGCTTCTAGAACAAATACATTGAGCTGCAGAGATTGCTAATTGCTACACAACTACGCCAGAATAAATGTTTTATTTCTTCACTGTTTTTGACGACGTACATGATTTTTCGACACACGTACATTATTACGTCTGATCTGACGTACACTTAGTTCATTGCGAAGTTATGTGGTGGGTGGCGCAGTTGTACAGTATTACGTATTACATCGATTTTTGCCGGGGTGGATACCTAATTTTGAATCAGGCTGTACATAGGTACCTACTTATTAATATAAGTATAATTACATACACGACCTTAATGAAGTTTTTTGATGTTTCAGGTAACTTTTCTATTGTTCTACGATATGCCTTCCGACAGTAGATACCCTATCAATAAGAAGAAAAAAAAACAAGAATATAAAGTCTAAAAAGATAGTCGCGAGAGTTGAAAAACTATACTTAATATAAAAAAAGTCTGTTTAAAGCCTTAGTTACAATACGGTACCTATAGTGAAGTGAGTATGTAAAATTATATAATGTAACCACATTTATTTTTAAAAAATTTACATTCGTTTAATAAGCAGTTTTGGCATATTTATAATGTTGTGATATTTTCATAATGTGAATCATTCTGTATTTTTGGAATATTTTTGAAAATTGTATGAAATTTTTCTGACAAGTATAATTGATAATGGTATTAATAGATTCTACTCTTGTTTTATTTTTAGTGTTGTGTAGGTTTGTGTAACCGAATGTTTGCAAAAATACGTTGGCTTCAAAGAAAACAAATTGAGTTAAAAATATCACCCGTTTTATTATTGATTGATAATTATTTACTGTTGACTATGTATTCTTTGGTTTAGTGACTATACTATACACCTTATAGGATTTATACTTAGCACAGCGTGGTAATAGACCACTATATATTTCAATATACCTCGGTTGTGAATAGCTTCATAGTCATAGTCATATCATAATTATTAGAAAAAATAACCAATGAACCAAACAAATTAAACCGATAAGCATTGGCTACTAATATCTCAAATGGCTAATGTTTATCGGCTTGGAAAATTCGAACAACATCTTATACAATCACATTAAGTAGGTTATGTCTATACGTACGCTTACTGGATAGTTACATGTCATATAAAGGTTCTTTGTTTTCGTGACAAACCGCCTCGCCTATAGCCGTTACATGCACTATGTTCTTCACAGCTGAGTCAACGTTGCAATGCTGCCAGGCTCGCTCCGTCCACGCCACAGCCGTAAAGCAAGCTCCGTTGCTAATGAAGGCTCTTAATGCAACTGCACCCAGACCCCGTGACATACTCTTCCAACCATCAGTTCTTACAGACTTCACAAAACAGTCCCAAGCTCCCGCGTACTTGCCCATAACATCTCCTTGTATCCTCGACTTTACCACATCAATCGGGTACAACAACACCCACGACAGCGCCCCTGCAACTCCCCCGGCCATGAACACGCGAGTCACTGAAAGGTCTCCGCGCGTCATAGCTTCATAGGTTGTGAAGTAGATGGCGAACGCAGGCGCATCTCGGGCCATAGTGATTCCTAGGCCGCGGAACAGAGCTCTCATTCCTCCTTTTCGTACAATATGTCTAGCCCCGGACCACGCCCCCGCGGGCATTCCATCTCCTGGTACTGAGAGCTGCTGTCTCGTCTTGACGAGCTCGACGGGTGCACATGCAAAACTTTGCATCAAACCAGCAGCAAATCCAGCTACCGCGTGCGTCTTTAAGGAGTCTGGATTAGGGAGCGCTCGTCTTGTGTTTCCGTAAGCTCCAAAAACGATAGCGTTTACAGCTGCGATGCCTCCTAAGGGGGCTCCGACTCCGCGATAAACAGTAGTTAAAGTTCCTCCCTTCAGCAGCGACTTCGAACATTCCCATGCGCTACCCCGACCAGATTGAACGTGCACTTTTAAAGTGTCCAAAGGGTGGCCAGCTATGATTCCCGCGCATCCTGAAATGAAAATAATGATAGAATTATTAGAATGACAAAATAAAACTTCTAAGTCTAAATGATCGCCAGATAGTGAGTAAAACTTGACTATTCTGAGAGCTAATTATCTCGTGCTATAGGGTGCTATCAATCCGGAAATGGATCCAAGTGAAGATAAGAAGTTAAGACTGACAGGGTCGACCGAGCACGCCCCATTATCAGGTTAATCATTTAGAAATAAATGGAAGAAGTTGAAATTGCATTAAAATACGCGCTGTATTTTTTTCGCTGTACTATACGACCTCAGTGATGATTGCGAACTTTCCCTTTCCTTTGTGAATATGTACCTCTACAAAATTTCGTAAAAAAAACTTGAAAAAAAAAGAACATTTAATCAACGGGATTTCCAATTTGATAATCGTGAAAAGACATCGCTCAAAAATCTGTAGGTGGTACATAGAAAGAAAAATGCTAAAACCGATTCAGGGGGATTTAAGAAGCGATATAGAACATTCTAGATTTTTATTTTAATATATTTTTTCTCTGTTTATCTGTCTGTTTAACTGTTGGATCGATTTGAATAAATGATGCATGATCTTAGACAATTTTAATCCCATAAACTATACTAACTATATTATAGCTTTATAACTATCACACGGCAACTTTTTAATTTATAGTGACTCTTACGGCTCAGCACATTATACGGGCTTACTCGTATCTCCGAAATGTTAAACCGATTTGAATGAAATTTTGCAAGGTGGTAGGTACCTTATATCCCGCGGTCAACATCTTGGATACTTTTAATCGCGGAAAATTAGAGTTCCCGTGGGATATTTAAAAATTACCATGGAAAAGTCGAAAAACAACGTGGGCGTAGCCGCGGGCAGACAGCTAGTTAACAATCTAATAGCAATATTTTTTGTAATATTTCGTGTTGAATTAATTCGTTGACAAAATTATCACACGAAATACTAAAAACATAATTATCTACACAAATACTAAACATTATCTAGTCTAAAACTTAACTAAAGGCTTTAAAAGTTTGTACAAGTTATTGTAATACATACCTCCAATACATCCAGCTACAAAATCAAGAGCCATTTTGATGAAATTTTTCTTTCAATATGAATCTGAAAAAGGATTATTTCATTTTATAGTAAGATTGTTGTTGATGATCTTGATATTGTGCTACTTTTTTGGCCTAATCCAAAGGATGGCCATTTTCATGACTTTGTCGCCCCGCTCAGTACAACAGCATGTGCTGCTTCGCTGACTTGAAAACGACGACAGAATGATAAACTTTTGGAGACCAAGTAAACTGGCGCTATCTATAATGGTTCGGGTATTTGTAAACTTTGCTAAAATGACCTCTGATAAGAGAATAGTAAAAGCGTTCTTACCTTTTCTATGTTCAAATGAGATAATCGTAGTGGGAGTTGGCGTTGTCTCCGCTGGAGGTGATGCCAATAAACATTATGCTGAGTTAGAAGGATGTGCGCCGGCGGCAGTAGCAGCGTGCAGTTTGGTACCGGTGCGTTGCTTGTATGACCGGCGCAGGCGACCACAATAACATGCTCGAGATACTTGCTCTTATCTCCGGGGGCAGACGTTATCACTGAGGGCAGTGCGTCTTCAAACTTAAGACACAGCGGCTCTTCAACTGTCTTGATAGGTCCAAATTGTTTTGGCACATAAACAGGACTTTGGCCTTTACATTGCTGGATGGTTTTCTCCTGAATATGGTTGTGTAAACTTATTTTTCGTTTCAACTGTTGTAAAACTAATAACTAGACATAGGCATAGACGTAATTTACAAAATTAACTAACATAATTTACAGAATTTTCGATTGTCATTTCATTAAACATCTTTAAAATAAAAGCAATCCCGAACTCCCAGGCCTTTGAAAATACACGGACCAACTAATTAAAAGTAATATGAGCATTATCAACATATTATGAATAACAAAAATACTCTCGATGGTGTCTAAATCATTTCTTGTTTACAGTTCTGAGTTGCATCATACGTTTCTTACCTTATCAAGAAGTAGACGTTTATTTTTCTGTCGGAATAAAGGATGTAACCATCTCATGTAACAAAAGACATCAACGCGCGCCACGACGATTTAGTGGTTCAATCGTTCAATGCAAAGAAAACTGTTAGCTCATTTTAACCCCCGACGAAAAACAGGGGTGTCTGTCTGTGGCACCATAGCTCCTAAACGGATGCGCCGATTTTAATCTAGGTTTTTTTTGTTTGCAAGGTGTAACAATCGAGTGTTCTCTATTCTTGCAAATAAAAAATTCTTTATCTTTTTATCTTTATCTTTATCTTTATGATCCAAGAAAATATCTTCATTTAAAGAATATCAGCTCTTTTCTAGTTAAAAGTATCAAGTAACGGTTTTGTGGCGGGAGATATTATTTTTTTAAATTTATATAAAGTTTGGGTGTCGCTGCAGATATAAATCATTTCGAATTGCACGAATCTTTCCACGCTCAATGATAGTTTTGCTTAAAAATAAGACCGCAGGCGCTGTCAGGCGAACCTTACTGGTATGAGTTGGTTTGGGTTCCTTGTTTAAGTGCGAATTGTTCAAAGGTCGCTATTACTCCGTATTTACTATGCAAATAACTGTTCTTACTGTAATAAGCATGCTTTGAAAGGTTATTGTGTCAATTGACAGGTTTGGCAGGTGGGATTAGTGTGGGTACGCAGGTGAACTTTAGGTGAAAGCTTCTGCTTTTTCCCTGGGTTGCACCTTTTTGTCTTCGATATCTACAAAAACAGAGGACAGGTCCTAATCTAAGTAGAGAAGAGAACATTGTATTGTTTATTTTTAAGGTTCATAGACTTTACTATTTGACGCAGTAGAGATAATACCTAAATAGGCACATGTCCTAGGCTCATTTATTTCTAGTTCAGAGAGAATGAATGCGCATCAGACCTAAATTAGGTTAATGCTTCGTTATCCACTATCGTTCAGCGATTATGAGAGAGTCTATTTATGCATAAGTATTACTAGATTTATGCCCCGCAGCTTTGTTCGTCTTATTATTTCTTCCTAGAGATTTTAATTACTCGACCGATAACAACCTATCAACTTTTTTCTCGTAATGCGTTCAGGCACCTACCGATAGACTACATACAGATAGAGTGTGACAGTTGCTTTTTGATGTTTTATCATGAAGGAAGAAAAAATTTTACGCGCCCATGGGCGTGGAATTTTTTTTTCCTTCATGTGTTTTATATTTTAAAGTTATCAGTTGTTTTGTTTCATTGAACGGAAACCCATTTTTTTTTAAGATTGTTAATATGAGCACCTAAATGATATAAGAATAAAACAGCGGCAGAATTTCATGGTGCGTAGCCGCTGCACAATGCTGGTTAAAATCATGTAGGATAACGTAACCGTTTTGGCAAATAATGTAGAAAAAATATTGTGCAAAATCAAGTTTACGTAAAATAATAACTGGTGTCAACTGGATCGGATGATAGTGATAAGGGGCGCGGCGAGGGGCAACTTTGTTTATGGATTGAAGATCATGGTTTTGGTGAGTGATAGTCAACGCTTTATTTATCAGTAAAGATAAGTATAATATATGAGAAAAATAGGTATCTATAAGTTTACTAAAATATAACCAATAGGAATAGGTGAAAATGTTGATCCTATTAGCAGATGTATTGTTGGTGGACATGAAAAACATTATACTACAGCATATAATATGTCATACATAACCTTGATTTACGTATTTTTGTACTACGTAAAATACCCCAGGGATTTGTCGAGCGCGAGCGCGGTGAAGAATGAAAGCACTAAATATTTTACTGATTAATGTAGGTAGGTATTTGAGAAAGATAATAATTCTACATTTGATAGTTGCACTCAAAAGTATCTAGAAGTCATCCAGCCCACAGTATAATAATTCTTCGTAACCAGTCTATGTCATCAAGAGATTGACCATCTGGCTATCCTGATTGCACGTGTGATATTGCTATTTTTGGTCTATCGCTGGATGACGTAGCATGTTTCAGCATCACGTGACTTAGGTGAAGACCTTATTTTGTTAGACCATGGATTACCCCTTGCATCTGGGATTTATGTAACAATTACTCTGCAGACTTGTTGCCTCATAAAATTTTACTTTATTGATTAGGAACTTTTAATAAACTAAATGTTATATAGTATAGGTACTTAACATAATGTAGGTGAAAAATCTGTTTACCGCGAGTAATCGTGACACGATATCCATACATATGATTTTCTTTTTTATTAGCTCGGTCTTATTTATTTGATCTTCTTTTGTTTTACTTACCGTCAGACAATATCAATAAAAGTGGTCATTAATTTATTATTGTCTTGTTCATTATCTGACACACATGTAATAAAAGAAATAAATTAAAAGAGCAGACAAACATTTCATTGTTCCTTTAGCACTGCAAGTCATACTGTAGGTACATACTTATTTTTGTTTGCATAATATAATATAGGGGGGATACAAATAGTTACATTGCCAACAGCTGCTCATGTATGTTTGTCCCCACCGGGACAGGGGCGCGAGCCTACCGTGAAATCAGGGTGAATAGGCCTTAGTCGACCACGCTGTCCTAGTGCGGGTTGGTCTACTTCACACAAAAACTTTGAATAACTTATTTCGCAGGTGTGTTGCATATTTCCTCACGATGTTTTCCTTCACCGTAAGATCTACGAATAAACGTAGGTACATGTAAATTCAAAAATTGAAAGCAATTTGGTAAATGCCGAGGCTTGAACCCGCGAACTTCCGAATGGAAGTCAACAGCCCTAGAGACTTGGCCACCGACGCGGCGACGTTCAACGACAAATATATAATACCTACATTCATTAGTATTAGTATATTTGAAAGGAAGTGTTGGAAGTGAAGACCAAGACGAACGTTCCAGGATCAAATCGGGGACGTTTTGCCAAAAGGTCAGGTCAACAGTTACTCTAAACCGACGAGCATGCATGAGGAGGTTATAAATGAATGTGGATGAAGCGAAAGAAGTGTGTCTGGATCGTAGCAAGTGGAAGGAAGTGGTCTCTGCCTACCCCTCCGGGGAAGAGGCGTGACTGTATGTATTATGTTTTAGTATATTCTATATGTATAAATATAAATTATCCAGGCAGTAGTACTCATCCATCCATCATCAAACAAATGTTTGCCTTGGACGGAATTCGAACCCTAGACACTGTGCTTCTAGGGTGCTGTCAAATATTATAAGAAAATGAGGGATTTCCGGAATTTCATTAGATGTTATGTATGAGTAACGAGCCCAGTGGTAGCACTCGCCGAAAAGTGATTGTAAAATCTTACTTCGAATAAAACATAGGTATTTCATTTCATTTCAACATATTTCATTTCACTTAGGATTTTTTTCCGTTATAGATCAGTTAAACAAATTTTATTGGTTTTGCTAGTATCCGAAGTTAAAATAACTATTGAAAAAGAAAATTGTTTAATGTTGCCACCTTAAATCTTTTTGGCTAGATTTTACAACTCTGTTTTCACACAATGCGACGCGATGCATGCAAATGCGATCATCAATATAAGGTTCTTGAAAGAAGTCATTATGTTGCAGAGTAAAATTACTCATATCTTCTACTTAACTAGTCTATGTACTTAAACTACAAAAACCAATAGCTCAACTATGTTAATGGATGGATGGGAACGGTTTCAAAAACAGCCTCTTCCTAAAAGCTAATGGGTGGATCACACGTAGCGAGTACAGTGGCGAGAGAGTGCACTCGGCCGAGTGGTTGTTACGTATGAACACTTTGGCGAGTGCTCGGCCGAGCCAAAACGACGAGACAGCGCCTAGAATCATGATTTGTTTGCTCGGCCGAGTGCCCCCCCCCCGCTTCATTCTTCAGCCCCCGCAGCCACTCGCTATCCCGCTCGGCACGTGTGGACAGGCACTCGGTTGGCCACTCGCCACTCGTTCAATTTGTACCGAGCAGCGTGTGTTTATTTATTTTTGTTATTTTAGTTTTTTTCAATAAAAATGGCTAGTAGTATGTGGAATAATGTGAAATGGACATTAGAAATGACAATTAAATTCATACAGTGTTAAAAAATACACGAATGTTTATGGAATTTTTCGTCACCTGTATATAAAAACAAAGTCAAGTGTAATGCAGCCCTAATTGCAATAAGAAATGAAAATAAAATAAAAATCAGGTTTTCTGCGATCCATTGTACACGACAACCAACAGCATCAAACTGAACTGACTCGCCACTTTTGTAAATACGTGTGAACAGCGACTCGGTTGGCCGACTCTCTCGGCCCAGTGACCATTTGCTGTCTCGCCACTCTACTCGTTACGTGTGATCAACCCATAAGGTGGCAGCACTGACTCGCCTTAGCTGTCAAATTGACACTATTGACAGTGTCAATGGCTCAGTCGAACGAATTTTTTGCCGTGTTTTTTTTCTCGAATATTTTTTTCAATATAAATCTGGTAATTATGGCTTATTCGATTAAATTCTACAGCAGGCTGTAGTTCTATTAAACAGATTTAGTCGCTTGGAAGACAACAGTCGTTAACTAATAGGCATAAAAATGGAGAGCGACGTCACTCAAAAAGATGAGTGTTTTGAAATCGAAATTCCTTATAATTTATTTCAATATTTAAATACGGCGGACTGCAATATTCAAAGTCTGTGCAGAATATGTCTTTCGGAGAGAAACAAGGAGTTGTTTCCGTTGATAACAGCCACTGACGACTTGCTGGAGATGTTCACTGCATTGACTGCCTTACAGGTGGGTTTGTTTGCATCAATTCTTTAAATTGAGTATATTTGGTTACAATTGACTTTTCCATATAATACCATTGAACAGATAATCTGTCCTTTCTCCCTGAGTTGGCTCTCTCACCAACAAACCAAGCCTTTAGTCAGAGACATTTGACAACTATTTTTTTGTTTAAAATGCAGTAAAACCAGCATACTAGAGTTGATTTTCATACACTTAAAAATATTGTGAACTATAAATTTAAACTTATCGGAATGTATTTACAGGTCTGTCCAAATGATGGATTACCATCCTACATCTGTGACCTATGCAGAGTCAATATTATGAATTGTTTTGAGTTCCGATCTCTGTGTATCAAGTCCGATTGTGCTCTCAAATCATTGCTAAAGATGGAGTTTGTCCCTAAAGATGACCCCAGAATTGCTGCGTGTGATACTAAGTAAGCAAATTTAATTACCACTTTCTTTATTTCTTGATTTTGACTGATAAAATAGTCAATTTGATTTACACAATATTATAATTCAAATTCAAATTCAAATGTTTTATTGCTCCATATGGTAAAAATATTTATCTAATCAGACAAATCTTTCACTTGCTAAAGCATTTAAACATTATTTACACCAGTCATTGGCTAATTGAACAAAAGCCATGATTACATTTGCTATAATTAAATTAGTTATTCTTTTTTCAATCTTAAAAAGTTAACATGTTGCTTTTACTTAATTGAACAGAATTCCATCACAAGATGCAGAAATACCTCTGAATTCTGATGGAATAAAAAAAGAAGATGACACTATAAAAAAGGAAGAGGATACATTAGAAGGTAAATACAGTAAAAACAACCTAAACTTTCATCTAATTATTCAGGTCATTCAAATTAAACTGTTTAAGCCGGCAATGTAGCCAGTACCCTTCTCTTTATGCCCTTCTATGCTACATTAGTGATCACAAATGAATGGTATGATATATAAATGTTAGTTAAACTACTAGCATGCATACATAATATTATTAGTCAATGTGCATGTTATAATAACAAATTTATTATTTCAGATGTGCAATATTTGGAGGATTTTAGTGACAATGAAGCATATAAATTAGAAGTTGACAATGAAAATCTTAAGTAAGTGCTGTCAATCAATTTCACTTTAAATTTTCTAATGTATTTTTGTACCTATCCTACTAATATCATCATAGACACATTTTGTGAGAATGGATGGATGTATGTTACTCTTCCATGCAAAAACTGCTAAATGGATTTTTGTTAAACTTTACATACAATAATATCGCTTATACATCAGAAGAACACTTAAGCTACTTTTAACCGCGGGAAAATCCCTCATTCCCACGGGAAAAATTGTAATCGCGGATGGAGCCGCGGAGCGGACAGCTAGTGCATATGTTAATTGCTTGGTTTTTTCTTAATCAAAATTTATTTAAAGTACCCAATCACAATTTTCAGGGAAATATTGGAGCCTACAGGGACAGGTATAGAAAAAATTATACATGTTTTCTTTTATCAGAATTTACATATTTTTAATATATCTTTAATTTAAAAAATTACCCGTTCCAGATTTGCTTCAGAAAGAAATATTAAAAACTAAAAGGAAAGATAAAAAACTAAAGTCACACATCTGTAGTTTTTGTTTGAAGGTAAGCTATAATAAACTACTAGCTATTTTTATACATGTTTATGTTACAGGAAATGTATAAAATCCAGGAATTGTATACAATTCCTAGGAAATGTATATAATTCCGGAGCTTGTTGGGAAATGTTAAAATAATGTTTCAAAGATTATTTAATACACTCATATTCTAGGAAATGTATAAATTTCCTAGAAATTGTATAAAATTCCCTACTTGTACTAGGAAATGTTTAAAACTAATACTTTACGTGAACAAAGCTCTCTGTTAAACTGAGATACAGCGTTTTCACCCTACTTCACTCATTAAATCAAATTGGGAATCAATATTTCTAAAAAAATTCCATGTAAGTTGACACTTCAATTGTTTGCATCATATCATCTCGTGCCTAAAGCTGCAAAACATCCTAGTGAAATGAAGAACTAAGAAGTTATTATTGCCAGTGGCCATATCATCAAGGAGCCTTATTATTTTGTTCTATAGAACATTATGGGAAATAGTAGTATTAATATGTTCTATACAAAATAAGGGACGGAGGGGGTGGAGACTTCTCACGAAGGCCGTCTGCACCACTGGGGTACCATAGGACAACAACAAATAAAATAAGAGGATTGTTTTTTTTTCCTTTTTGCCCCGCTGACGTCAGTTCTATAGAACAAAATGGTACCACCTATCTAGCCCCCTGTTTAAACTTATTCATCGTCGTTTGTTTCCTCAGAAGTTTCGTAGCGTGTCAGCAATGACGTCACACATGCGTCGGTCGCACGGCGCGGCGCGGCCGGCGTTCGCTTGCGGTCAGTGCGACCAGGCCTTTGACACTGAGCAAGACCTCGCCTTGCATACACCTGAACACGACTCCGGCCCGCCTTGGACCTGCGTGCAGTGTGGGAAAGGATTTAAAGGTTATTCTTTCTCTCTTTCTACGTCCCGTGAAGTTAATTTCCTTCACTTTAAAGTACAGACACAGCGGGACACTTCAAAAAACCAATGCAGTTTGAAATTTTAGAAGACAACGGCCAGACGTGAATGGAAATCAAAGGAAAGGGTTGGAAGATGAAATTAAATAAATATGGAGAAGGAAGGCTGAAGAAAGAGAATTGTGGACGCCTTTACCAAAGGGCGAAATGACACAGTGTCCTGAACTGAGACATGACTACGTAATATAAGGAAATACTTATGTATGGTATGGTATGGTATGACGGGGTTGTTTTCTCAACTCTACGTCTGATGTTCCTTTTTTGCGTATGGGTGGGATTGATACTCGAGCCACCCTATCTCCTCGAAGAATCTCAGCAGTCCTTTAACACTGCCGAGAGCTTCAGGGATTGACCCCGGCGTTCCAAGGTGTTTAGCCCGGTAAGTGGCTAATTCCTGGCACTTTGTACGTGGGCCGCCGTCTCTTCTCTTCTGCCCCCATGCAGCCTCTGCGCAGTGGGCTGTCCGTGACACCTAGAGTTAACAGCCCCCGTAACATGCAGTGCTATGACAAAAGTTTGTCGCGCGAGAAACCTGCCATATTGAAATATCCTCCAATAGGATAAGAGAATACGCACGACAAAATTATGTCTGTCACCGGGCATGTTAGAGGGGCAGATGTTGGTGAAATAACCGTGTCCTGTAATAGCTCCTATATACTTAATAATTATGTATTATAGGCTTATTTTGTTTGCATTGCAGGGCGGTCGATGTTCCGTCGTCACGTGCAGCGTCACATGTCGTCCAAGCGCTACGCCTGCGAGTGGTGCGGCAAGGGCTTCACCGAGCTGTACGCGCTGCGGCGACACTCGCGGGTGCACACCGGGGAGATGACGCACAAAGCTTACGTGTGCCACCTCTGCGGGAAAAAGTAACGGCTTCCATTACAACTTTGTTTATAACACTAGCAGAGATTACGTGCCAGGGTCAAGTTTGTTTATGCTTGTGAGTCGTGCGGCAAGGGCTTCACCGAGCTGTACGCGCTGCGGCGACACACCAGAGAGATGACGCTTACGTGTGCCACCTCTGCGGGAAAAAGTACGTTAACAGCCCATATATGTCCCACCAAGGGGCTTAAGACTCGAGGCCTTAGACCACCATGCTGCTGGCTCAATGCGGGTTGGTCATCAACAATCCAACAACCTTTAAATTACTTCGCAGGTGTGTACAGGTTTCCTCATGATGTTTTTCTTCGAAAGTCGAAAACACATTGGTACGTGTCAAAACTTGAACCCGCAAACTTCCGCTTCGGAGTTAACAGGTGCAGTAAAATTGGCTAAATTCTGGGCCGCAAACGTATAATTCGCTTTGTCATCGATTCGCAAAGAAGAATAATTTTGTATAGATCTGTATCTTAACTCGCCGAAATAAAAAGTACGTTTTTTTACCAGGTACGCGCACCGCAGCCTGCTAAAGGCGCACCAGTTAGGTCACGGCGGCGCGCGGCCGCACGCATGCGCGGTGTGCGGCAAGGGCTTCCCCTCCGCGCGGCTGCTGCTCTCGCACCGCCGCGTGCACCTGGAGCACAAGCCGCACGCCTGCAGCGCCTGCCACAAGAGGTCACCGAGTCTTACCTTAAGGCGCACCAGTTAGGTCACGGCGGCGCGCGGCCGCACGCATGCGCGGTGTGCGGCAAGGGCTTCCCCTCCGCGCGGCTGCTGCTCTCGCACCGCCGCGTGCACCTGGAGCACAAGCCGCACGCCTGCAGCGCCTGCCACAAGAGGTCACCGAGTCTTACCTTAAGGCGCACCAGTTAGGTCACGGCGGCGCGCGGCCGCACGCATGCGCGGTGTGCGGCAAGGGCTTCCCCTCCGCGCGGCTGCTGCTCTCGCACCGCCGCGTGCACCTGGAGCACAAGCCGCACGCCTGCAGCGCCTGCCACAAGAGGTCACCGAGTCTTACCTTAAGGCGCACCAGTTAGGTCACGGCGGCGCGCGGCCGCACGCATGCGCGGTGTGCGGCAAGGGCTTCCCCTCCGCGCGGCTGCTGCTCTCGCACCGCCGCGTGCACCTGGAGCACAAGCCGCACGCCTGCAGCGCCTGCCACAAGAGGTCACCGAGTCTTACCTTAAGGCGCACCAGTTAGGTCACGGCGGCGCGCGGCCGCACGCATGCGCGGTGTGCGGCAAGGGCTTCCCCTCCGCGCGGCTGCTGCTCTCGCACCGCCGCGTGCACCTGGAGCACAAGCCGCACGCCTGCAGCGCCTGCCACAAGAGGTCACCGAGTCTTACCTTAAGGCGCACCAGTTAGGTCACGGCGGCGCGCGGCCGCACGCATGCGCGGTGTGCGGCAAGGGCTTCCCCTCCGCGCGGCTGCTGCTCTCGCACCGCCGCGTGCACCTGGAGCACAAGCCGCACGCCTGCAGCGCCTGCCACAAGAGGTCACCGAGTCGCACCTTCAAATTAAGAGAACAGAGGGGCTACTTCTTGTTTCCCAATTTTATTCAGGGTTCGGCCATATTCTGAGTCTGCGCCAAGACTACCTATCCCTGTTTATCAGTGGTGGGATTTTTTGCGCTCCAAGTCTCGACAGTGGATACCTCATGTAGTTGGCTCTTTCCCTTACATTACGTTTTAATTATTTTTTTTCAAAATAATTATTAAAAATCTGACAGTATCTGACAGTCCCCCTCTACTTCCCCAAGACTTATACTCTCCTTTGAAAACCTCTATATGAATGCTTTTATGTTGCAGGTTCCGTCACGAGTCGACGCTACGCACACACGAGCGCACGCACACAGGCGAGCGGCCCTATGTGTGCGCCGTGTGCGGCAAGAGCTTCATACAGAACTCCAACCTCACACTGCACACGCGCACACACACCGGTAACTAGCTACTACACACACGAGCGGCCCTATGTGTGCGGCAAGAGCTTCATACAGAACTCTAACCTCACACTGCACACGCGCACACACACCGGTAACTAGCTACTACACACACGAGCGGCCCTATGTGTGCGGCAAGAGCTTCATACAGAACTCCAACCTCACACTGCACACGCGCACACACACCGGTAACTAGCTACTACACACACGAGCGGCCCTATGTGTGCGGCAAGAGCTTCATACAGAACTCCAACCTCACACTGCACACGCGCACACACACCGGTAACTAGCTACTACACACACGAGCGGCCCTATGTGTGCGGCAAGAGCTTCATACAGAACTCCAACCTCACACTGCACACGCGCACACACACCGGTAACTAGATACCATTTTTGACTGCAAAAGTCAGTCAAAACAGATTTTGACTAAAGACATCAGTCAAACCTCCTTAGCCTAATTATTTCAGTTAGATCATTTAGTACATATATTTGGCCGGGGACCGACCTCATTCACCCTAGTGTTAGGGCGCTGTCAAATTAGTAGTCCGTATTCTCTGAGACACGGAAGCGGCACTTTCAACAGCATAGTTCTCTATCGAACAGCTCTCGAGCGGCGCATCCTACATACAACTTACAACCTAAAAGATAGGCATATCCTAAGCAGTTGTACAGTCTTCTGCAAAGAAAACGGACCCCTCTGTCATAAGCGGTAACTACCTGCCGCTTACGATAGGGGGGGGGTCCGTTTTCTATGCAGGAGACCGTACGTAAGAATGTCATGAGTATCTAAGACGCACGTAATAAGTACCCCTACCATGAGTTGATAACCAAAGTAAACGCGCTCGATAGCGAGAGCGTAAACGCGATTTTGTATGGTATTAAAACTACGCCATCTATTGACAGTTATCTGAAGTAAAATTGTATTGTATTGTATTGTATTGTAAAATTTCTCCATACTAAATGCACGTTTACGTTGTCGATATCGAGCGCGTTAAGTTTCGTTAGCAACTCATGGTAGGGGTACTGATGTGTTTTGTCCAGGCGACCGTCCGTACTCGTGCGCCACCTGCGGCCGCCGCTTCTCGTCGGGCTCCACGCTCAAGACGCACATCCGGACGCACACCGGAGAAAAACCCTACGAGTGTCCCGACTGCGGGAAGAAGTATGTGCTACTCCTACGTCATAAACACGTGCAATCCAACAAAAAAAGAATTCTAAAGCCCGACCAAAAATACAATAAATCTCACTGCCCTCATTATTTTATTAGCGTCATCTATAAAAATCTTAAATAATGCTCGTTTTTTTTTTTAATTTGATGCTGTCTGATACAAAGATGTGCTGAAACGTCACTTGAAAATGAGTGATATAGCACCTGATCAGTGGGAGCAGCTGGCTGTCAGGCGACCGGAATGGAAAGCCTTAGTTAAGTCCAAGGTAGTTGACTTTGAGACTCAGAGGCACTCTGACCTGGACTTAAAACGCAATCAGTTGAAAGCCCGTCCACCTGCGGCGATCAACTATAATTACCTTAATGGTCTACTCACGTGCCCGTATTGTGCAAGGTCTTTCACACACAAAATAGGCTTCATAAGTCACATACGGGCACATGATCGCCAGAATCAGAGTTGAAGCAGTCGCCGTGGCCGAAATCGTTCAAGGGAGTATTATGCTGTCTGATAGTCTGTGGTGGTGTGTCAGGTTCGCCCGCGTGGACCTGCGCGCGCACCGGCGGCTGCACTCGGGCGAGCGGCCGTTCGCGTGCGCCGTGTGCCAGCGCCGCTTCCCCACCAAAGCGCGCGCCACCGAACACGCGCGCCTGCACACCGGTCTGTAACCAATTGTAGTACCTACCATCACAGTAGACTGAGAACAGTAAGTTATCTCCATACCGACTGGCCGCATCGGTTTGAATGTGAGCGCGCCGTGTAGGCACGCGCTGTCACGCACACACTTGCATTTAGTCCATACTGCAGCCCCCTTATTCCCCCTTGTTTTGTGCTAGTGTGTGCGTGACAGCGCGTGACTACACGGCGCGCCGCGCGGACGCACACATTTAAACCGACAGCGGCACGTTTGTATGAAGATAACTTACTGGTTTTACTGTGCTACCATGGTCCAACAAAACAAGGTCTTACAATTAGACCACGTGACTGACACGAGCCTACGTCATTTCTACGTCATTTTGCCTGTTCGTCCTTGTCGAATGCGTGTAATAGACAAGGATGAACAGCGCAAAATAACGTAGGCTTGTGTCAGTCACGTGGTCTAATGGTTAGACCTTGTTTTCTTGGACCATGGTACCTACTACCAAAAAAAGCATCAAAAAAAATAAATATACTTTGTGAATTATTTTTTGAAAACATAATTATTGGCAAATGCTCGTACCAAGGCTCGATCCGTAGAGTATAAATAGAAAAAAATCTGGGAGGGATAGAGTACGCCTAATCGAGTATGAACCGTAAGCACGGATATGAACAGTCCGAATATCTTCAGCGCGTTCGTTTAGTATTAAATGGTTATCGGAGCTGATTGTTTTTCCCGGTGAAAATAAGTAATTTAATAGGAGAACATTTTGAAATGTGCAGTGATAAGTTGCAAACATGACTCTACAAACAAATCCAAAAAGAAAAATGTTATTGATTTCACCGCCCATATACAACATCTGCTTACGCTTGACATAAAGGCAGCGGAGCGATGCGCGTGCTCTATGTATATTTATTCTCTAAGGCTCGATCGAAGCCGTGCCCATGTTAACAATGCTCTTTGACTTCTCAAGGAGGCTTAGGCCGTGTAGCATGTCACGTATCTGCTACTGTATCAAGTGAGTGCTTTGGCACGAGCCCGGTGCGAGCCGCTCGCCGTGACCGGCCGAGTGGCGGCATCACTGCCAACACTAAGGCGGCTGGACAAGCCGTACACACTTGCAGGTTGATACAGTACAGGCTAAAGGTAGCCGTTCGAACCAAGCGTCAGCGAAACTGACGCTGCGACACGAAAAAGGATAATGGACTCTAAGGTAATGGATTTAAGAATGAAATACTCAAAAATGAGTTGCCGCGACGACACCAGACCCCGGGACCGCCGCGTCACTGTCGCTTACCTCCATAGTCCACCTTAAATCTATTACCTTAGAGTCCATTATCCTTTTTCGTGTCGCAGCGTCAGTGTCGCCGACGCTCGGTTCGAACGGCTATCTTAAGTGAGTACCCACCTTTATATTGTTTTTTTTTTTCACTTACAGGTGAAAAGCCGTTTGAATGCGCTCAGTGCTCTCAGAAGTTTAGCTCCAAGTCGCATCTATCGAAACACATCAAAACAAAACACCATATAAAGACATACAAACCCAAACAGGTCTCTAACAAAGCAAATAATGTGAAACATGCGGACAAAGCAGATGTTACTAAGAAGATAGACGTAAAAGATGTATTATTGTTAAGTGAAGATGCAACCAAAGATGTTATTGTAGATTCCTTCAATGACGATGCTAGTGTGATTGAAGAAGTAATTATACCTAATGATGGTAAGTGATTAAATATTATTTATATTTTCGAATCATAATTTCGTCTTAAAAAGCGCTTAAAAATAATTTACAATAGCTGAAAAAATCCTTACATACATGTTTATTTTTTATTCTGTCGCATTTCAAATAGATATGAAAGTCTTCTATTTCAAAAATTTCACAGAAAAATCAACTTCCACTGTCTTGTGATGATTAATAAGATTGTTGCACAAAAGAAATACTAAAGGTCCTTTTTTGGCGAGTTCAAAAAAGGCTGTCTTAGGCCGGGACTCCACCAAAGCGGAGAGGAGAGGAGATGTCTCATTTTTCTATAGAATTTTGTGACGCGCGCGAGCTTAGCGGCACAGCGCGGCTCAAGATTCTATACAAAAATGAGACATCTCCGCTCCGCTCCGCTTTGGTGGAGTCCCGGCCTTATGTGTAGGTACGTCATCACGCTGTTCATCCTTGTCTATTAACATGCATACGACAAGGTTTGACGTATAGGTTTGTGTCAAGTCACGTGGTCCGAATGCAAGACCTTGTTTTCTTAGACCATGGTAGAGAAGAACTCCCCGGAAGAAACTCCACAGGCGTTGCATCCGATATGCGTATAATTTGTGAGCGAGAGGTCTGATAAAAATGATTTCAGACTCACGCACGTTTGTAATGGCTCAAGTATAGCGTCCAATGTGGGCTTATGTTAGCTTTTCGTCGTCGGTCGGATATAGCGATAACACCGCTTGATGTTTATCCGATGCTTAAATGTTTTGGATCATCTGTAAAGCCGCATCCTCACGCGTGCCGTGTTTGCCAAACAGAGCGAGACGCAGTTATGCGTTAGAATGAGATACAAATCATGCGCTCAATCTAGCGCATAACTGCGTCTCGCTCTGTTTGGCATACAAGGCAGACGTGTGTAGCCCGTATAAGAGTGTAGTTGGAAATTGTTAAAAGCTTGACCAAAGAATTAAAAAACCTCGCCATATTGCGTAATTTCAATGGAACTAATGTTATAAGGGAAATTGTTGCCATAAACATAAAAATATCCACGTGGCTAGGGCTAGGCTAAATAGAGGGATGCCTGTCTATGGTACCTAAAATGCCTGAATTTTCAGAAAAATGCCTGTCTAACTAAAGCAAAACGCTGTGGTAATAAGTAAAAGCCAACAAAATAATGAAGAAGAATATTTATTACTGATATTTGTCAGATGACATTATTTTTTTAATAGTTCTTTCTTTTCTAATAAGTACCTACATAAATGTAAAAATTTTCACGAGATAGTTTTGTAATTTTTCTGAATAATCAATATTGCTTTTAATTATTCAATTGTCGCCGCTTTCTTTCTATATTCCACTGGGCTTTGACGAAAGAAAAGGTATTCAAGTGCAAGTGCGAAAATTAAAAATGTCTGTCTCAGATCAATGCCGGCCGCACGCCTGTCTAAACCTTAAAATGCCTGTCAAATGCGGCAAACGCCTGTCATATGGTAACCCTACACGTGGCGCCCCCAGAGCAGGTTTTTTATTTCTTTGGTCAGGATTTAATAAATAAACAATGGTGGGTGGCGGCTAGCCTAAAAACGAATGTTGTTTTCCAGTAGCAGAGAGCCCGGCGGACACGTGCAGAGGCGCGCAGGGCTCGGGCGTGCGGCTGTACCAGCTGGACAGCAGCGTGCTGCGCGTGCACAGCGCGCCCGGGCAACTCACCATCACCAACATCACCACCACGCTCACCGCCAACCTCTAACTGGCTGGCTGCCTGCTACTCAATACACTAAATGAGCTTCTTTTTATGAATTTCAAAACAATTTAATGGAACATTAAAAGGCATAGCTGTAGATATGTAAAAATTCCGTAGACCACCAAAAAAACAGCGTTGCCACCTTTCAAATAATTAAATCACTAAGTTTGCTTACCTAACTTTCTTTTTTTCATCTGCGATTTCTAGGGAAAAATTTGATGGCAATTTGATTAGCTAGTGACTTTAGAAACATTTAATTGTTTGGAAAGTGACAACACTGACCGAAAATGGTTAAAGACCGGTAGTGTACGGAATTTTTACATCTATAGCCATAGGCATAACCAACCTGTGGGGGTCAGCTCACATACTGACTGGCTGGCTGACTGTTACTGACTAGACAAATAAATATGTTATATGTAATTTATGGGAATAAATACTATTGAAAATTGAACCGTAAACCAAGTAGAAAATTCTGTGGACGGCGACCCTTTAATTCAATATTTCGACTTCAGACTACGAGCACTTGTATAGCGTCGCATATCGTTTTAAAAAAAAGTCATATTTTTATCTCTCGTGTTAAGTTTTGTCTTATTCTTCTTTGTCCATAAATTATAATGACAATTCCATCATTTTCGTTCCAAACTGTCTTGTTGTGAATATAGAAAGGACTTGGACAATTTGTTTTCGGCATCCTAGTCAAATATTTACGCCTAGTTTTTTATCTACATCTTATATATAAAATTTTCGTGTCACAGTTTTCGTTCCCATACTCCTCCGAAACGGCTTGACCGATCTTTATGAAATTTTATATGCATATTCAGTAGGTCTGAGAATCGGCTACTATCTATTTTTCATACCCTTGAGAGCAGGCGGAGCCGCGGGGCGAACAGCTAGTTTTATAAAATAATTAATAGAAACATTCACGTCAAACACACACACATTACAACAAACTAGCTTGTTATTGGTAATACCTTTGTAAAATTGACTTTACTTATAATGGACTATTATTGTGTTATAATAAAATGTTGTCCACACACCACAAAAGCATTTTCATTTAACGACAGACAGTCGAATCATGCTAATAGGCCGGGAGATGATGACAGAAATTTTTAGGTCATTTGTTACAGTATGGCGGTTTTACAGGGGTCTTAGTACGCAATGACAAAAAGAAAAATGATGGTCATAGCGATGGTACTGGCGGCCCAATCGCGAAAAAAAAAATTGCAGATTTTCGGCAGTATGGCGACCATTTGGAGCCGTCCGAAAAGTATGGCATGGTGATTTTCGTAAATGGCTGCACGAAGATGATCAAACTGTGCAAAAATTACCCTGGTACAAAAGGTTGAATTTTTATTTTTCGCGTCGGTATGGCGGGCTGTAAGTCACACCGGAGAAGTATGGCATGACACTGTAGTCTAGTTATTTTTTACGGGCTATCGGAAAATACTAAATTTTATGTGGTAGGTACAATTCGTTTGACTTTCGTAATTTATCCGACTAGTTCACTAACGCCCACGCGATTGGGCCGCCAGTACCAGCGCTATGACTATCATTTTTCTTTTTGTCGTTGCGTACTAAGACCCCTGTAAAACCGCCATACTGTAACAAATGACCTAAAAATTTCTGTCATCATCTCCCGGCCTATAATATCAAATATGGATAAAAACTGACTTGGGTTTTTGTGTTATACATAATAATATCGAGGGCATCATTCCATAGGGGCGTATGCGCAAAAACCAAATTTTACAGGAGAGACAAAAAACTTAATATTTCAGTGAAAAATTAATGTATCAAAATGATTTTTTTAGTAGGGTGATATTATTTCATGTTTGTTCGTTGGGTAGGAATAGAAATTGGATTAAAAATGTATTTTAAGAAATATTGCACATACGCCTATTTGGTCCGACATCTATGGCAAATATCTGTTACTCTATTTTCATATATTACAAGGGCGTAAAAATTAAAAACATTATATTTACTGTTATTGTTAAATTAATTACGGAATTCTTTGATAGCCTTTTAATAATATTATAAAATAATCACCAAACACTTGACAATTAATCAGTTTCTTAGTTTATACGCCCATATGGCACAAACTTGAATTCAGTAATTATCAAAATAAAACAAGGGCGTACAACACATACTCATAAAACTTCGGTAAAATAAAAGAGACATCAACTCAATCAAACGACGATACAACTAACCCAAAAAGATACAGCCTCTAAGGCATCAGTTATACCGAAGTGGCGTGGCGGTGGCATATGGCGGAAGCGTGGCGCGTCGCCAAACACAACGCTATTTAACGTACTATTAATGAAAATAAAATGAGAATTAATAAATAAGAATACCCTCAAAAGAAAGAAATTGTTTGTTTCGAACTGAAAAACCGATTTGAATGTCAAACTATGCTAGGGAGTGCACAAATACAATGACAGCTTCGTGGAAGCTGTCCATACAGCGGGGTCCAAAATACTAAAACTAAAAAGAAGGAGGAAGAAAGACGAAGGATGGTTCTGCAGTCCAATTGCCGGCGTCTTAACAGGCAGATCTCAAAATATCTTAATTTAATACGTATTGTAGAGGCCATTGGGCGTAACAAAAGCTTCGATGTGTTCGCAAGAGATTTGTCTGTTGGGCAAAGTCAATTGACAAAGCTGAAGACTGCAGACGGTAGGAACTGTAACATCTAAGCTTGAGCTACTAGAGGAAATCGAGTTCTATGGACAGTTGTACACAACATCGCGGACACCTGTCAGCCAAGCTGCAGCAGACTGTCTTGTGTATAAAAAAACCCAGACAAAATAAGGATGGCTCTCTAATAGTTAAAAATCAACAAAGCACCGGGTGATGACGGAATAACTGCTGAGCTTCCGAAGGCAGGTGGTATACCGGTCTTAAAAGCCCTTCAGAAACTTTAATTCCGTCATCCTCGAAGGAGCAACGCCGCAGGTTGCTCAGATGTGTGGTGGTCCTCTTCGAAAAGGGTGATAACACTCTTTTAAAGAATTAGAGACCCCTCTCGCTTCCCTATTAGCCATATTTACAAATTGTTTTCGAGAGTTACTAGTCTAGCTTGCAGATTCAACGACTTCTAGCGTCCCGAACGAGCCGGTTTCTGAAAAGGCTATAGTACATAGACAACATTCACATTTTGCGGCAGGTTATATACAAGATCGTAGAGTATAACCAGCCACTATGCTTAGCTTAGAGAAAGCCTTCGATTCGATCGAGACTTGGGCAGTGCTACGGTCTCTTCGGTTTGTAACAGAACGCTACCATCCCTACCATCTGACTCCAGGATCAGAACTCTAGTTAAATCCAGCTGCAGCGGGGTATGAGACCAAGAAATGTTATCTCTCCGAAATTGTTCACCGCTGCACTGGAGGATGTATTTGCTTCTGGACTGGGAAGGACATGGTATCAATTATAATCAGTGATCAGTAGGTACATTACGTACCTTAGGTTTTCCGACGATATCGTGGTCTGGTCATGGCTTAAACCTTGTTTGGAGGACCTCAGCGCAATGCTTGATGACCTTAATAGTCTCCCAACAAGTGGGTCTGAATATAAACATGAAGAAGACAAAAAGTAATGTCGAATGCCCATGAAGTACTTAGGGTTCTAATAAAAGTTGGGGACTCTGCTCTCGAAGTTACAGACCATTACGTCTATCTGGGACGAAGAGTCCAGTTATCTAACTTCGAAAATGAGATTAATCGTCAAATACAACTCGGCTGGGCAGCGTTTGGGAAGTTGAGCAATATATTTTCGTCCCAAAACCGCAGTGTCAAAAGTCGTTGACCAATGTGTGTTGCCAGTGATGACTTACGGATCTGAGACGTGGTCGCTTACGATGACGGGCCTCATAAGAAGGCTCAAAGTCACTCAAAAAGCGATGAAGAGGGTTATGCTCGGAGTTTCCCTGTGCGATCGTATCAGGATTGATGAGATCCGCTGGAAAACCATAGTCACCGACGTAGCCCGAAAAATTGCTAGCCTTAAGTGGCAGTGGGTCGAGCACATTGCGCGTAGAACCGACACAGTAAGTATTAAAGGTATTAGTTAAAGTATACAAAGTAAAAATTAAGTAAAGATTCTTCGTAATTCTCCTATAAAAAGTGAACCTTTCTCTATGTGGCCCTTTTTTACAAAGCAGCGAGCTATTACAAGAGACGTACAGTGTAGGTCCCCTCCGCCCTCGCGCCTTTTTATTATATTTTGTAACGGACCAAAAAGGCATACACGTTCATACTACTGTTTGGCTTGACAAAATATTAAAAATTGGGTGGTTACGCCTAGTATAAGTCTATCTGGTTCGATGTTTTTAATTTGTTATTAGGTTACGCCTATAAAACTTTAAGCAATATTGGGAGTAATATTTAAGTTGCTAAAATTAGTGTTTTTGCATCTGGTGCGCCATTTCAAACAGAATCCAATGGCATCATAAAAAAAATTTCGAAAATCCGTATGTACGCCCCTATGGAATGATGCCCTCGATATAAAAAACTCTTATTTACCAAATATTTTTCTGTTGCATTCTTTAACACCTCTGATGCTTCTATCAAAGAACACCAACTAATCCACTGCTTTTTAAAGTTTTGGTTTTTAGTTGTCGATAAACAATAGAAGTGGAGAAACAATAAAACAATCAGTAAAACAAAACTATTTTTACTTAAAAGAAAATACTTTGAACTTGTCTATCACTAGTAAAATGCGTTTGTCAATGTTTGTTCAATCTGGGTTGTTAGAACCATGATGTTTTCTTTCCTGCATTATATTTCTCAATATTAACAAGCATTGAATTATGAATTTCTGTAGCATTCCTGTTCTGTCCATAGTAATCAACAAATTCACCATCAGGATTCACTAAGTAGATGATAATTGTGTGGTCAACCTGAAAAAGAGAAAAAAAGTACTATAACAATAAAATTGTAACATACATTAGCTGTACAAAATATATTTGGAACCATAAATTAAATACAATATTTTTATTGATATCAAAATAAAGGCAACCCCTACTAGCTACATAATAAAACTGATATTCTGCTCACAAGTTTGAATTAATAGAATAACTTACAATATAATCATTGTCAACATCTTGGGGCCCTGCACTAAAGTACACCCTGTAAGATTTGCAGGCTTGCTGTATTTGCTCTTTTGAGCCGGTCAAACCCAGTAATCTAGGAGAAAATTCCTTGCAGTATCTGAAATCAAGAAAATGAGTTACTAAAACTCAGGTCAAGACTAGAGACCAAACCCTCTGGTTTGGACTTGTTTGCTTACTTCCTTAAATAGTATATACTTTGCACATCAGGAGGTACACACTACTACATACTACTACTACATCACACTAGGGTAAAAGTGGACAAATAAGCAACCTTATTGCCAAGGTAGGTAGCCATTTCTACCAGGGAACCCATCCTCCCTAGTAAAACCAAAGACAGATGTTATTCTCAAATTAATTGATAATTTGTATTATCACAACTATGCTGCAATTTTATACTTCAAATGATCATAGACTAGACTAGAGTAACAGATATAATGGTTGCTGTGAAGAATAATCAAAACAATGAAATGTATTTTGTTTGCTTACTTTCCTACAATTTCAGGAGTATCTCTTTGAGGGTCTACAGATATGAACAGCGGTTGCAGGGGTGGTGCCATGGGTGTTTTATCTGTAAATAACAAAATAATTATTGAGCCATTAATGTCATTCATTATTATTAAAGGTAAAAAAAATATTATTAAAAAGTGTATTATGAAAATTTCACCATGTCTGTTCACTACTTCCGCTAGTTTCTCCAGTTCATCAGGGCAGATGTCGGGGCAGTGAGTGAATCCAAAGTAAATTAACAGCCACTTGCCCAGAAAATCTGCACTCTTTACTAACTTGCCCTGGAACAATAAAACATTAAATAGATCTCCAGAAAGGTTATACAACTTACAAGATAAAACAAAGCTAAATGGACTACCCAAAGAACTTGGGACTTTCCAAAGCTATCGGAACTATTGCAAATTACTTGGCACAACCACAGAATACCAAATAGTAGTCCCACAACTTTGAAAAATTAAAAATTTATTACTAAAGGAAATTACTACGTAAGTATGGTTTTTCAATGGGTAAATTGCAAGAATAGAAGGATAGAGTCCAAGCTCAAAAATTTTAGGTTACAATTTTCATAATAAGTATGGTGAGAACAAACATTTTCTAAATAATAATAATAAACTTAAATAACCAAGTATAAAACTAACCTCTGAATCAACCAGTTCGAAATCGCCTCCAATCTTAGCCTTTCCTAGTTGTCTTTTTCTTTCCTTGTCCATCGCCTCTTGTTTTTCTTTGCGCACGTACAGCATGAAGCCCGTAAGCCCGCCACCGACCAGCGCTGTTGCCGCCATGGACTTCCATGTTACCGGCCCGAAGAAACTCTTCTGCGGCCTCTTGGGCGGCGCGGAATTACTAGTGTTCCGGCGAAAACAAGAAGTGGAAAACGCACGAACAATATTACTGCTCCTCCACATTGAGTACATTATAAAGTCTGTCACGATTTAGTAAATATTATAGATCAAACTTAAGTAATTATTTATTAGACTACTGCGATAGAAATAACATTTTCCAATTGATTTTTTGATGATAACACATAAAAATCACATTTTCAATTTTTTTATTCCTTATGTCAGCTGTCATAGGTATATTTTTTTAATTTCCATTCTTCGTCCATTCAAATATGGACTTTACTGCTATGAGAAAAAGCAAATATTATAATTACGACGACTGTATTTTATTTCTGGGTTAAGCAATTCGTATTTTTAGCCAATAATTATTTATTATGTATTATTCATGATGATTGATTGATCACCTTTTTAATGCACACACACACAACTTACGGTCAAGTGCTGCACTGCATCATGCTGCATGCAGGGTGTTCCCACCCTCTCTTTATCCAACCGACCTAAAATCGGTGCAGAGTCCAAAGTCTTCAACGCTTCAACTTAGCGCGCTTTTAACGGTATGTAATTTCGCGGGAATAAGTTTGAATAGTTTGGTTTCAAGTTTTTTTTTGTCTCTACGAAAGCAGTCCATGATTAGTTTGGCCATTGACCATTGGGAATATTAGGATAAGCTTATTCGTCTATTATTTATTTTCATTTACCTTTTCGTTTAATTTTGTAAAGTTAGTAGACTTTGTTGTAGATACCTACCAACCACAAGGTTGCACGATATTACTACAAACAGTCTCGACCGCTGAAACCACCATCTTCGAATTATTTAGGTGAGTTTTCATTGTGGTGTTAGGGCCTACAATTATTAAGTAATAGTCAATGATTATTTTCATGGGTCGTGCCCGTCTGTAATGAAAAATACCGAGAGATGGCGATTACAACCGCAACCCTGAGACTAAAGATACGTTTTTACTGCACCGTAACATTGCAGCGCGGTACATTGACGGCTCCGAACAAAGAACTTAAGAAGTTCGTTTGAAAAGCTCTCAATGGACGACTACTTTTCTTCGTCATTGTGTATTTTTTTCTTCTGCGGAAAGTGTCTGAGTTAGATGAAAACTTTATAAACGTAGAACAATCGGAAACGGTTCTATAGTCCTTTAGGTGCCTTTTCGTCACGCACCGAAACTCCGGCACGATGTGGAGGATAGTCTGTGTAAGTTTGAGACCTGGAGAGACCTGGCACTGGGAGTGCTTTTCTGCGTCATAATCTTCTGTACAGCAGAGAGACTATAAAATAAAACAGCGTCATATAGATGCATACCTCTCCTCTGAAGAATATTATTATTGACGCCATGTTTTACTTTTTACTCCTTCATAACTTTCGTTTTTGGGTGGAGTTTGTTCTTAATTTGAATCTTTGTTATTATAGGCTAATTAATTGGATAATTTAACTGAGCTGATGTAAATTAAGCAGATTTTTTTTGCGGTATTAGCCAAACAGAAGTCGAGAACTGACTTCTTCTAGAATGAACAGCAAATTCGTATTCTATGGTGTTTCTGTTTTAGTTATCTATGCTGTCGATGTCACTATGGACATGCATATGGGGCCAAGAGTATCTACCTCCCAAAGCTGGCGGCAAGAAGAATGGTGAACCATCGGTATGTCTCATTTAGATACGTTTTGATTTATAAGTATAGTACCTATATGTTGAATTTAAATTCACAATGTTGCACCTGACGTGACTATAGCAGAATATTTTCTACCCTACTGTCTTATAGTCAATCGACGACGTTTATCTTCTTATATATAAAAATGAATTGCTGTTCGTTAGTCTCGCTAAAACTCGAGAACGGCTGAACCGATTTGGCTAATTTTGGTCTTGAAATATTCATGAAAGCCCAGGGAAGGTTTAAAAGGTAAGAAAAAAAGGAAAAAAAACAACGCGGGCGTATAGCCGCGGGCGGACAGCTAGTACTATTATAAAATTTTCATTTTATTTCTAGATGCCTGCCAACTACGACTTTGCATACGACGTGAATGACAACACAGTAAGCCTCGACTTCGGCCACAACGAGAAACGGAAGGAGGACAAAGTGACGGGGTCCTACCACGTACTGCTACCAGATGGTCGCATGCAGCTGGTGGAATACGAAGCTGGCAGCGACGGGTATAAGCCACAGGTATCTTAGTGCAAATTATTCGACAACTGTTCAAATGTTATGAAGAAATGAAGAATGGGACGACGCTCCCGGTCGCGACTACGAGTATCAGCGCTACATTGCTGGCAGCAACTAGATGCGTGCGACTGAAGATAGGGCCAACAAGTAGAGCCAAGTAGTGCACCCTGGATATTTCTTTACAGTGGACTCATACTTCCCTTTCTGGCCATAATAATATCCTAGGCTAACGCTACCCCATCTGAGAGTGCCTTGAATTTGACGCTATAATTTGTACCTATTATAGGAATGTAACTTTTACGCGTTGTGTTACCACTCCAGTAGAAATATGAAGGCCTCACCAAAGATGTCCTCAATGATTAATCCTGTACTGTCCGCAATCAACGGCTTCTCATGCAAGACTATTAATTTGTGAGTCCATCTAGTCTGACTATAAGACTACGGTCTTCCTAAGAATACCAGTGACATCACCAGAAACTAGTAGGTATAATAAAAGATAAAGATTTTGTTTACTTTCTGTCCTACTTTCTTGTGGAGTGGTAGTTATATATATCCTTAGGTACGTACTTTTGGAAATAACAAAAGGCTTCCGACCAAAGTTTTAAAAGTTATTTTTTCCAGGTGATGTATATGGGCACGGCGACATACCCATCACCTAGCGCAGATAAGTTTGACGGCTACCACTACAACGCCGCATCCAATCGGCAGTCGGTCCGGCAGCCTGCCCCCCGCACGCGCCAAACCCCCACAGCCGCCCCTCCGGTGCCCATCGCACCCCCCGCACACTCCCCCCACTCCCCGACGCCGCACGCGCCACCAGCGGGAAACGGAACGCTACCACAAAAAAACACATAGCGGAAATAGGCGCCATTTTTATTTTGACTCAGCAAGGACTCGGGCTATAGTATTCCAGATTTACACCCAGGTCGATTAAGTATAAAAAATGTTCACAATAATTTCAAAATAACTGAGCAACTTGTCCTTAACACCTCGAATCCTTGAAAGGCTCGATCGAGCCCTTGGAGGGATATGAGGTGATAATGGCAGGGAAATATTTTGAAGGAATTTGTGAACCCATTCTCAATATAATATTTTTATCAACTTAGGTTTTTGTGTATAGCATTTAGATACACATCTACAATTAAGTAGTAGAGTCTGTCTGTACTTGATATGAAAATGTAGGAATAGTTATTTTTGTAATGTAAATAACAATAAAACAAAGAAGTTGTCTATCTAAGGAAGTACTTTTATTTTCTTATAATATTGTCCCCTGCATGATTAAGTACTACACACTACACCTATCTTAGGTATATAACTTTCAATGATAAAACGAGAAAATAATATTCTTTACACTTTCTGTATTTGTCTAGTGAACACAACACTGTACAAGATCTTAAAAAAAAACTTATTGTTAATTAAATACTAAGTGTGATATAAATTCAATCTATTCTATTTAATAAACCTAGAATACATTTACCTACTTATTTAAGACAAATAATTTACAACAAAGAAAAACAACATTGAATTATAAAAATAAATATGGCTCTCCTAGAAAATTACAAAACTTGGTGTTTCGGCCTTGTTCTACCGGTGAGTAAAATAATGCACAATTTATATAAATTTCCACGCTAAGCTTGCCTTGTTGACTTAGCCCAGCCCAACAACTTTCAGTGTGCCTTCTATCCCGTCTCCAAATCCTAAATACAATACAATACAAATATTCTTTATTGACACCAGTAATAAATAGGACAGTTACAATTTTAATAAGTGTGAGACATGAGCCAATAGGCGGCCTTATTGCTAAAGTAGCAATTTCTTCCAGGCAACCAAACAGGAAATTGCGAAAATATCGCTAAAATAATCGCTATAATTGCTAAATATTATAAACGCGAAAGTTTGTGAGGATCACGGAGGACGTGAGGATGGATGGATGTTTGTTACTCTTTCACGAAAAAACTACTGAATGGATAGAAACTTTACAACACTATAGCTTATACATCAGAATAACCATAGGCTACCCTTATCCGCGGAAAAATCCCGCATTCCCGAAAAACTGTTAGCGCTGCCGGAAAGCTAGTTTCGGATATATTTTCTCCTTTATTACCGGTAAGTATAGTATCTACGTATGAATAGTGTCAAGATGTTGGTCTGGCCAGTGCACCCGGCGGTGTGTGGAGATCGTGTCGAAGCCGACGTTGTCAAACGATTGGTAGTCCTTCTGCATGTTCATCTCAGCCAGATTCCGGTACCTGTAATAAGGGACAGAATAGCGAATCCAGTGATACGCGTTTTGCGATTTCCTTGAACAATGGTTTCATAGTTAGAAGACGAGACTAGTTAGTTACTCAGGTTCAGGCTAGACCTTAACTCGTTTTGTGATTGTTCTTTTTCCATAACTGACCTTAGAATAGTGGTAAATATGACGTGTTTCGGTATTTGTCTTTAAATGGGAAAAGGTATTCCATAGTGATGCTAATCCTAGTTGTGATCTAAGTACTTTGATTTGTACCGTTATTGTGAGTAGAGTCACGCAAGTAGAGTGCCGAATAGTGGTCTTGCTATGATATTGACGAAGCAGAAGAGAAACAACCGTAGGTAGTAGCGCCCGACGGGTGTCGGACAAAGTATCTTCGAGCATTGAAGCACCTCGAATACATCCTATGCGCCGACATGGTGGCAGCGGGAGGCGGGCGGAATGCTCGGCGAAAAGAAAGCAAAAGGCAATTGCCATAGAAGTTTTAGATCGCCACCTCCAAATATTACTATGAGTGCAGTTCTCGGGTGTAGTTTCTATATACGCTAGTACAGTAGCCAGCACATACGGCTGAACATGTTGACCTTGAGAGCGCCCGTATTCCGTAGCGTTAGGGATGAATTTCGAAGTGCGGATGTCCAGCCACATGTGCTGGCTTCTGTACAATAGTAGTTCGTGTGCCTTTTAGGGTGCTAACAGACCAACTGCACTTTGTTAACTGCAGCCGCCGCCACCTGTCAACTGCAGTCGTCGACCGTTGACTACATCTGACGTCGACCGTTGACTACAGCCGTCGACCGTTGACTGCAGCCGTCGTCGCGCTCACGGCAGTCGGCAGTCGACAGGTGGCGACGGTTGCAGTAGGCCTACTATGTAAGTAGCGACAGGCTCAAGAAGCTGTCAAACGCGACATATTGACAGAACTGCTATGGCTCTAATGTCACTATGTCTCGTTTGACAGCTTCTCGAGCCTGTCGCTACTTACATAGTAGGCCTACAGGTAACAAAGAGCAGTTGGTCTGTTAGCTCCCTCAGGTGTGACAGACCTGTTGACGAGGACGCAGCAGCCCAGCAACAGCAGCACCTGCACGGCCAGCCAGCCCAGCGCCAGCGCCACCAGCAGCAGCTCGTGCATGCACACCATCGCACTGTCCGCCCTTGCCTCTTCTTCTGAAAATATAAGTAAGTAAGTAAGTAAGAAATAACCAAACCACCACCACCACGATATACAATTTTTTCTGGAAACTATGAACAAATTTTTTGGGGATTCATTTTTTTTTGTCTGAAAACTGGGAACTTATTGTGCTGGCATTCTCTTTTTTTTAATCACTCACGGAGGTAGAGCTAGAGCCTATACTATGGGTGTCAGATAGCTGATATACGAGTACATACATAAATAAATATACAACATCCAGACACAATGCATACACAAGTGCTCATCACACGAATGTTTGCCCTGGGCGGGATTCGAAACCGCGACCCTATGCTTTGAAGGTATGCGCACTATCAAATAGGCTACAGGGCCGTCAACATTGCTTGCTTACCGCGTGGATTTTGAGCTCAAACATACAGTTGTGGTATGATTATGATTTTTTTGTGAGAGAACCGTGAGAATCTTTTCGCCCCCCTTTAACTATCCCTGATCTGCCTGATGCCTGACTACCCTGACTCAGTTTCAAGAGCCAAGTCTTCCTGAGTTCTAAGAAGACGACATGACGAGGTTTTGATAACTTTATAAGTATTCGAATAATGAAAAAAGAAAATGTGAATTGAACAGGAATTTTATGTTTCCACTAGCTTTCACAACATCGGCTCACTTAACATTGTAACGATTTACGACCAAAGTTACGTATCGGTACGTGTTATTTTGATTGTTAAACCAGTACCAAGCAATCGATCAGACACACGTACTTGAGTTTAGCTCTTAATGTGTTCGTCGATTGTACTATAGCTTACTGCTTAACAATGTTATCTGTCAGTCACCTACTTATGATGTACGAGTATGCGGGTGACGTGATGACATAATATTATTCAGTGTAATGTTCGGTCGCTTAGACTTTCTAAAAGAGAAAGCTTTTTTTCCTTGCGGTAACGTAATCAGTTTTTTTTTTAACTGTAGCCCTATATTATCATCGGATAGAATAATCCTAGACCCAACCAGTATTTTCATACAGAGGAACTCTACCAGTGCCGTCGTTTTCGCATAAATAGCCGTAGTTTCTCCTATAAGTTGATATTTTCTGACCTGGAATCCTATGATCTGCCCGTACTAGCGTATCAGCTGACAGAATATCCCTGGAGCCAACAACCATCTCCAGCTCCAAAGGCACTCTCCCCGTGCCGTCGCCCCCACAAGCCGTGGTGCCTCCTTGGGCCACCACTCCTGGTCTCCCGTCCCAACTGCCGTCCTCCTTTACAGCCGCCGGGACCCCGTCTTCACTGTAGTCATTGTAGTCGAAAGACGTGCTGCCGTTAGCCTGCCGGGCGTTTCTTGTCGGTTGAGCAGTCCTGCAGTTAATCTGGAGTAGAACAGAGTTACCTAGTTAAATAGTGGTTAAATACATATCTGCATTACATTATTAATCTGAGAAATATACACACACTAATTGGTAAAATGATTGTTTTTTTTAGTTCGTACTAGGCAGTACAAGGTTTGCACTAAATTCAATCACAACCATGTACACTGAAGGTACCTTCAGGCACCTTAAGTAGACAGGTACATACGTCGATCTAAGGCAGAGAACAAATAGTGTAGCTTGTCGCGGCGACAAACCGCGCCACGGTACGCCACGGAGCTGCCTTTACTTCCGTCGCGCGACGTAGTTAGAGGGGTTCGCGTGGATTTTATACAAGTACATAGAAAGGCAAGCTCCGCCCGCGAGAAACCGCGCCGTGTGTTTATCGTGAACTTGAAATAGAATAATAATGTATTTGTAACAACGTACCGGCGGGCATTTTCCGTCGCAGAAGCGCACCATGAGCGCGAACCGCACCACGTGCGAGGTGGGGAAGCGGAACGCCTTGAACCGCGCGGCCAGCCGCTGCGTGCCTCCCAGCGACGCCCGGCTGAACGGGGGGAAGTCCACCTACAGAGGTAGCATGAGATGAGTATACAAGTGATAAGACATAGTTCTGTAGTGCGTATTCTCTAATCGTATTGGAAGATATTTAAATATGGCGGGTTTTTCGTATTGACAGTTAAAGCCTAACCAGAAACCAAGAATGTTATAGGTAAACTGGTAAACATCCTTGCCAGAAACATTAAAACTTCCTCTGGGACGTCATGTGTTTTTAAAATATTTATTTGCAATATGGCGAGGTTTTTTACTTTTCTGGTCAGGCTTTAAATAATGTGAGCTAATCTCTTGTCGTATTGCTTCGGGCTGGAAACCAATAATCAAAAGGGTTCACCTATCAAAAGCAAAACCAGTTACTAATTGTAAATACTCGCTCGCGATGAGTGCTGGTAGATGTTATATAAAATTTCTAACTGACACAAGCACAAATAAATAGTCAGATAGGTCTAGCTTTAAATGAATCAACCCGAAGATAAATAGCAGGACAAGTAGCGAAACTTCAAAGAATTTTAAGTTCTGTCGTAACCATAGAGCATATCCGTCGCATGCTTAAATTGCTACATACCTGTCCTGTAGGACATCCTCTGCTGTCAAGTAGAAGTACCGAGCTATCCCCAAGCCTTGAAGAAGCCACCAAATGATACGCCTCAATCTCAGCCTCCTCTGCAATCAATTACTTCCGTTACATCACCAATTCAATGACAACTGCATTCGTAGGAACAAACAAATAGTTTTCACGAGCAATTGACCGTGAAAGTAGGCGTGAAAATTACTATTCGGACGTTAGAAATGCTGTGACTGTGTCCTGCCCACTGTGGTGCAACGATAATAGTGCTGCTGATCCATGCATGACAAATAAGTATTCAAATACAGGTTCTTGTTAAATAAAGGAAACGTAGCATCCTAGTTAATATCTCATAAAAATTTAGAACATTCTTTTCGTAAACGGCAAAATATTTTTTGTTTCGAAGTACAACTCGTAAAAATAACATGGATCTGTTCTTTTCTTGCTTCTTGAGAAGACGCAAGAGAGAAGAGGGTGAGATCTTTAGACATACGGCATAAAGTCTGCTGAACGACAGTGTAAAGACGAATCATGCTTTTGGATTCGCCTTTATGATAAGTATGATCTGAGCGTCTGTTTATTTTCAACGTAATTTGAATCTCTAGACCTCCTGAAGGTGGACCAGCAACTTGGATGCAGGATCACCCTTAAAGTTATCTTTGGAGGTCCTAGTACAAATACAAATATAAATTTTCTTTACTAGCTGTCCGCCCGCGGCTATACGCCCGCTTTGTTTTTTTTTTTGTTTTTGCGTTTATTTTTACCTTTTAAACCTTCCCTGGACATTCATGAATATTTCGTGCTGATTACGTGTTGCTGGTTACGATTACGATTACGTGCTGATTTTGATAATATCCGAAAATGTATATCTGAATATGACTGGGAGAGGACTATTTCAGAGGGTAGCATTGACGAAGCTTTAAAATTATTTTATTCTTATATCTATGAATTAAGAGAAAGGTTTGTGCCAACTTGTTATCCACGAAACAATAATTATCCACCGTGGTACAATCCGGCTCTCATCAAGATGATAAAGGAAAAGTTTAAATATAGGAGGAAGCATAAGGTTTATGGTAACAAATCAGATGAAGGATCTTTTTCAGTGCTTCGTGATCGAGTAGCAGCTTGTGAGAATGAGTGTTTTGAAAAATATATAGCTGATATTGAAAATAGTATATGCACTAACCCAAAAAAAAATCTATTCTTATTTCATAAATAAACGAAAGGGAGGTGTTATTCCTTCACGTATGTTATTTGGTGACAAAACCTGTGATCGTGGTGAAGACATCAGTGAACTTTTTGCAACTTATTTCAGTACAACATTCCTTGACGGCAACTCTTTATCTCAATCGTCTTCCTCTATTACTCATATTACTAAATCCAGTACGGTTTTCCATCTTTCACATGTTGAAACATCTCTTGATTATATTTGTAAACGTCTTAAATCATTGGACCTTAAGAAATCAGCAGGACCTGATGGCTTACCAGCATTTTTTATTGTTGAGTGTGCTGATGTATTGGCGAAACCAATTTCATTGCTGTTTAGAAGATCTCTTGATGAGGGTGTAGTCCCATTGAAATGGAAATCGGCCTTTATCACACCAATCCACAAAAAAGGTCCGAAAAATTTAGTTACCAACTACAGACAAATTTCTAAGCTTTGTTTATTTGCAAAGGAGCTTGAACGCATTGTGTTTAACCTCGTTTACGACACGTTTAGATCGGTTTTCAGTTTGAACCAGCACGGTTTTCTTAGAGGACGCTCTACGGTTACAAACCTGACTGTATTCAACGATTACCTTACTGATCAAATGAGTCATGGAAACCAGGTTGATGTTATATATACCGATTATGCTAAAGCCTTCGATCGTATCAATCATAACATTCTCCTTCGTAAATTAATGGATGTGGGAGTCGATGGACCGCTTCTTAGTTGGTTTAAATCGTATCTAACCGATAGGAGTCAGGCAGTAGTTTTGAACGGTTATTGCTCTTCATGGAAAAATATACCCTCTGGCGTACCGCAGGGGTCCTTGCTCGGTCCTTTACTTTTTACGATTTTCATCAACGATATAGATTTATTGAAATCACGCAGAGATATCGCTGATGTTATACTGCTTATCAAAATTATTAGGGGTGTGATTGACTGTCCTACTCTCTTGGCCAAAATAGGGATAACAGCTCCAAGTAGGTCTCTAAGGAATCGACCAATATTTTTTGTTCCAGTTTGTCGCACTAACTATAGAAAAAACTTCTTTCTCATTAGAGCAGCTATTACATTCAATAAATTTCTAAGCGACGAGATTAGTATTGATGTATTTCACTCAAGTGTTACCTCGATCAAATCATTGGCAATTCAAAAGTTTTCTTGTGAATAGTACTTACTTCTATCTTAGACTCTTTACATGCAGGCATAGGCTCGGGAGTGAGCGGTGGTTTATATTGTCATCAAAGCTATTGTTTTACCTTTTTTTTGTAATGCGTTAGATACTATAACGGTAAGACTTAGATGTAAGTTGTAGTTTAAGTTCGTATATGCGGAAGCTTATTATTAGCCTCAGCTGTTTTTATATAAGTAGTCTATATATGTAACTTTAGTGCTGTTAGCTTCCCAAAGATATTAAAATAAAATAAAAATAAATAAAATAAAATAAAATATTTCAAGACCAAAATTAGCCAAATCGGTTCAGCCGTTCTCGAGTTTTAGCGAGACTAACAAACAGCAATTCATTTTTATATATAAGAAGAAGATTGACACCAAGAAATACAGACAAATAACACAAACAAAGAAAACAATAGGTTTCAACCGGCGGCTTTATTGCTAATGTAGAAATCTCTTCCACCCAACCCATAGTAAAAAAGTTCTATTCGGCTGAGATGAAATAAAAATCTGATACCAGTGGTCTCGATCCTCAGTTCCAAGGGTTCTCCTAATGACACGGCGCCGGCAGCGTCTTCTGACCGCACCACATACATGGTGAGCGGCGCGGAGTTGGCGCTGTACACTGCGCTCGCGGCTGCTGGTAAAGCGCTTGCTGAAGACTCACTGGCTTGGGAGGGTTTCCTATAACACGTTATTATTTTCAATATATTTTGGTTTTAAATTGCTTATGCTTCTGTCGCAAAGTCGATGTCAAAAATATCTGTGACGGCGGCGGCGGCGTCTTACACACTGCCCGTATTGATTCTTAAGCATACCTACTACAGATAGTTTTCAAATCATCGCCGAACGTTTTTGCAAAAGTAGTTATAAAAAATACTTCCATATATTATATGGTTAGATCGAGTCGGCGTCTATTATAGAGAGAGAGGTAAGAAACTTCGACGAAAAATAATTACCATTACGCTACTGACGCTCAAATAACGGACTCTAACTAGGTATGTATTTATTGTAACAATATAGGTAAGTCAAACGTATCATTAGGATGAATAATATTACCGGAGGAGGAGACTCTTAACACTGAAGGAAAGACCTTTATCTAGATGTGGACGTCTTTTGAACTTAGACCAATGTTACCCCAGAGAATAAAAAACACTAGAGGAAGTGGCATGTGGCCCACATGCCATTGTGAAGATCATTGTGGAGATCCTTGGGGGAGGCCTTTGTCCAGCAGTGGACGTCTTTCGGCTGAGATGATTATGATGATGCGCAAGTTACTTGCACCGTGTCGATGCACGCTTATATTACATTCCGTGTATTTACCCGGTGTCCCTGACTGCGACGGTAGCGTCGACCTGCGTGGCCGCCTTGGCGCCCGGCGAGCAGCCCACGCGCACCCAGCGGTCGCCCGCCGTCTGGATGATCGGGTTGTTCTGGATCATCACCATCACGTACGCCATCGTCCTGGAATTATATTTTTAAATCTTACTAGCGACCCGTGCCGGCTCCGCACGGGAAAATGGTTATTGTGGGTTATCCTTAAGTATATTATGCATGTATTATACATATAAACCTTCCTCTTGAAACACTCTATCTATTAAAAATATCGCATCAAAATCCGTTGTGTAGTTTTAAAGATTTAAGTATACATAGGGATAGGGACATAGGGACACAGAAAGCGACTTTATTTTATACTATGCAGTGATAGTGATTTTCTCCCAATGCTTACACTAGTAGGTACATGTTTGAATAAGTAGATAGTTAGTATGTATGTTTATATGTCTATTTTATTTGTATTCTATGTATTGTTTAAGTATGGTGAGTGTAACAATAATAATAAGTATGTATTATATTTTCAATTAAGTACAGCGCCTTGTTCCTGCAATGTTTGTATAGTTTTCTCACATTTGTTTGTATACTTCCGCTTATATTTACTGTATTTAGTTTTTTGTGTACAATAAAGAATCTAATAAGTTATCTTTTTTTGTAGTTATATGGAAAGTTTTGCTATAACCAATTAATAACCATACTTAGATTTTCGCGGTTGTTAACTGCACTAACACACATTTTCACGGGTTTTCTTCACGATTTCGTTTTAAATTGAGCTTACCGATATTTCGACCGAGTTACATCGATCATGGTCACAGCGGATAAAAACCCGTGAAAATGTTAGTGAAGTTTTGCTATAATCTTCATGGCTGGCGGGTTCGAAGCATATGCGGCTGGACTAGTTGGCGCCCGTATTTCGTAGCGGTACGGGTCAATTTCGTATGGTGAATGTCCAACCGCATGTACTGGCTTCTGTACATGAAAAATATCGGCTTGAATTCGTTTCGATACTTTTTCGAAAGCAATTTAGTTGAAGGCAATTTTAAAACGGGACATGCAGAAGCAGGCTTTTCTAAAATTAAAGAACTTACCGATTGATGACCCCAGCAGGACCATTTGAGATAGCATACGCGAAATTGACATCGCAGTCTCCGTACAGAGGTAACGTCAGCTTGACCGTCCCACCGCTGGATCGAGCACTACATTGCTCGCCGCGGCCCGGCACGTACACTCTGCCTCGGAACTGACCACGCGGTCGATACTTCACTACGAGATCTGTGCCTTCGCAGTCCACAGTTACTGTTAAAAGTAATAAAGAAATAAGTAGTAATAAAAAGTAATAAGTAGTAAATAATAGCTAGTGAGCATGTGACCCAGTGTATCTCGTCTTTATTTTACGAAATACGGAAAATAATAATTTATTTATTTATTTTATATGATATGTCGTACAAGAGCCATGCCTGTCTCATGGCTCTCTGTGTCGCACTCTAGTTGCTAAATAACACTGGTCCAGCCACCAATCAGAAAAGTACGAAGGTCTGAAGTAATAATTGTTTTCTGTTACTATTACTAATAGTTTTCCGTACAGTTATCTACATTTATGTCGTAGTTTAGGTACAGTGCTATATCGAATGTTTATAAGCAGTAGATGCGGTTGATTCAAATTTCTTTCATCAACATATCCAATGCCTTCTTCTAATTTCACGTAAACCTGATTATTCTATTACAGTTGACACACGATGAAAGATTTTCATCTGCTTTAAAGTACAAGTTATAAAATCTAGGGTAACTAGTAGAGCTGTATTATATAGTATACAGATAACTTCTACATATTCAGCGTAGGGGACCTACTCTTGCTACATGCACGTATTATGTATCCTTGGCGAACAATGCAGTTGTTATGGAAATGGGCAAGGCGAGTTCACTGTTCGCAGGACATAACAAGAGGCGAGTTTTGAAAATTGCTGCCCATCCATCTTCATAGTTGCTCCAATGACCTCTACGACATGTGTAAACATGGCAGAATAAGCTGTTTAACTGTGCCCCCGCTATTGTCTTAAAATGCTTTGAGAATAAGTCCTTGTTTTCGTTATTCAAATTCAACTTAGGTAGATAGAAATACCACAGTCGTATTTTAAGAAGTTATAATGAATTATTTGAAGCAACGTACCTATTTCAAAGAAATTTAATGCATACATAATTTGAAACCATCAAACAATTAATAAATATCTGGAAGTCTTTTTCTTTTGTTCAACCTGCTCCGATTTTCCATTCCTTACACCGACCAAACCTTTCGACGCAAAGAACATAAACACTTAAAACATCAATCTCAATCCAATCCACAGATTAACGTAGAACTTTCGGCCTTCGGCGAATGTCTAAAACACCGTCATGGCTTCAATGCAACGCATGCAATAAGTTTCCTGGGACTACTATTTGAAAAATTGTATAGTAAGCAGCACATGTGGCTGGACACTTTGACCTTGTGAGCGCCGCCATTATTCCGTAGCAGTAGGGGCGAATTCCGTAATGCGAGTGTGTTTAGTTAGCCGCTTGTTCTGGCTACTGTCCTTCAAATATTAAAGTTACTAAACAATAGTATGAACCTCTTACTGTTCAAGCAGATGACTCTTCTGTAGTAAGTGGCGGTGTTGGTCCTGCGAAGGAGCCAGGAGCCGGTGGTGACCAGATCCTCGCTGTGGAGGTCGCAGAGCCCCCGGCCCTGCTGCTGACCAGTCCACGTGAACCCGCGACACACGAACCGCTGCTCTGTCTCGCAGGCCGACTTACACTGGTCCACAGAACATATTGTTTTTTTAAAGACACTCTTGACCTAAATCAAGCCTAGATAACATGTTTATGACAGTGCTGTTTTATGGCAATTGTTTTTTTTTTGCATTGACTCATTCGTTTGATACAACAACATCAAAATAAAAATGTTTTATTCGAAGTAAGATTTTACAATTCATTTTTCAAGTGTGAACCTTAATCTTATAAGAGTAACCTTATCTATCTCCCTTTGCTTTAAAAGTTCGAAGAGGAAGATAGGAAGATGGAATGAGAACAGTATTACTTTCATAGAAAAGACATCAACGCATTCAGTTTAAGCAATCCGTTTTATATACAAAAGACATCAACGCGCTCGGTTAAACCCCGCGCGTTATCGACCCTGCGTTCTATGATCCAAAATCCTTTGTACTCAGTAAATGAGTACAAAGATTTATGTAAAAAATTGTAAACAATTATTTATTTTTTAATTTTTGCCTGGTTATTTATTGTTGTGAATTTATTATATTATTTTTTGTTAATATTTATATTATCTGGATATAAGTATTATGATATTTTTTTTACCTTATGACATGAGTTAATTTACGATTATGGTAATTATTTTTTACATACACGTAATTATTTTATTATTTCCTTGACATTAACGAATTTCTTTAATATACTTAATTTTTATTTCTAAACTCGTATTGACGATCATACTACGGATGTCCATTTTTATACTATTGTAAAAACGTGTGCAATCTTGAAGTATGAGATAAATAAAACTAAACTAAACTTTTACAACAAACTGACAAAGTTTCACATTTTTAGTATTGTGTAATTTTTAATAAATCTAATGAAAACCGATGTTAAAAAAAGGACTTTGTCAAAGTATATCTTCTTCTTTGGCCTAGCGTTTTCCGGGTCATAAGGTCGCCTAACACATATTTGCTTTTTTATTAAGGTTTGTATTTAAGTATCCTTCTGTGCAATAACGTATTTTACTATATAATTCAATGTAAAATATATTGTATTGCCAAGGTATTGCCTGACTAAATCTATCATTCGTCGACCTAAACCCTTCCTCACGAAGTCTAAAACAAGTAGTCTTCATAGATTTTTTTGCAGTGTTATTCATGGCACGTCACGACAGTTTATTGATAAATTCTATGTTGAGTAACGAATGATTACCTACTGGCGTAGTTATTTGCATTTATTATTTACGTGTTTCGCAGCACGAAATGCGGGTACGTACCGCAGATAAGATAACACAATGTGGTACTTGCTTGCTTCTGTCTAGTAATAGACAGATTTATTACAAATCTATCTATATCAGTCAATCCAACAATGCTAGTGCAAGACTGGTAGTCCAGTGCATTGCTCGTTTTTATTTCTATTTCTAGAAAAACGATGCGTGGAGTCGTAACTATGGGCGGTATATGTTTAGTCAATTTAGTAGAAGGTAAAATAAGAAGGTAATATATAATATCTAGACAATGTTATTCTCGATGTTACGCTGCTGAATTATATTCTTTTCAACTACAAAATATATGTTTGTTTATGACTCACCATTTCTTTGGTATAGTTCTTGGTAGTCAGCTCTACATGCCTTAGTGTTTGATTGTAATACTCCTCATACGAACATCGGTCTATTTTCTTTGGATCTACGAGAAAAAATAACTGTATAAATAAATAAATATACATAAGGATGGGGACACTCACACACGGCCATCTGACCCCAAACTAGACAGCGCTTGTAATAAGAGTGTCAGACAGCAGTATACAATACATACATACTATATAACTATTCAACATCCAGACACAAGGCAAACACAAGTGCTCATCATATGAATGTTTGCCCTGGGCGAGATTCGAACCCGCGACCCTGAGCTTCGAAGGCAGAAGTAGGTGGAGGTACCTACTACCAACTAGGCTAGGGGGCCGTCTAATAGATATAAGTATGATTATGTTATTTACGCAGCAATTTTCTTAAAGGTAAATCTATGTAAAAATATTTATTATTATTATACATGGCCACTAACAATCTTGAAGTCCGGTATTACAAACAGTAGTCTATTCAGTCAATCAGATTATGACGTCTGAATTCTCTGAAATTACTTGTTAAAACATATTTAAAAACCCGTAGAGAATTAACACCTTTGTTTATCTCCGTTGATAAAATAGAACCATTTAGTTGAAAAAATATAATCATTTAAAACTTGCAAACCTTGGTCTATATTAAATTTACATAATCAATTTGTATGCAGTAAGTTAACAGTTTCCGGAATTGACCTGTACCAAAATTGACGTAAGACAATCCCGTAGACTGCCTAGTCGTCAGTAGTGTGCCTGCCTTCATAACAAAGGGTCACGGGTTTGAAACCCGCCCAGGGCAAAATTTGTGTGATGATTAAGTACTTACTTGTGTTTGCCTACTGTGGCTGGATGTCGTATAAGTACCTATAGAGGGCATGAGAGCCAGAATGGCCTATTTTCTTAAAAAAACAAAAACAATGAATCCTGATTTCTAATGTATAGAAAAAAATACAATGAGGCCGCTCTAGCTCTTTATGTAAGTACCTATATCTGCTATCCATACCCATAGTTTTCGTCGGCCGTGTGTAAATTAATATCCCACATATATTATGTTTATTTATTGTTAATATTGCACTATATTATTGTTAGTTCCACTCTCAATTGTTAATACTTTTATTCTTCTGTGGATAACTGTTATTGGCTATTTAATTTGTAACTTGAAATATGCTTTAAGTTTTTGTAACAGCTAAATAAAACAAAATAATTTTCACAATACTCACAATCATGCCTGCACTGGTTCTCAATATAGAAGGTGTAATAGTTGGAGACTCGGTAGGACTCTGGTTCGGTGAATTTGTCCTCGGCTTGCAGAACGCAGTTGCCGACTCCATGGTCCGAAGCGGCCACAAGCTCATTGTCCTGGCTGCCTTGTAGACCCACCCACTGCGCCGACCTTCACAAAGATCCACAATGCACGGCCACATCAATGGAAGATATAAATGTAAAGAGCGTCACATAATCGGTCGCTAAATGATGAAGAATGAAATTGGAAGCCGTCCGGTTTGTTTGAATTTGGAATCTACTTCTGTGCTATAATACTACTAATACTATTTCCTAATACTATTAATACTATCACCTACTGCTACTACTATTACCACCAACGACTACTATTAGATACTACTATAACTATAGGTACTAATACTAGAAATAGAAGTGTTTTAACGGTTTAGTATAGGTATATTCGTCACTTTTAATGTTTTGTCAAATGCGGATATTTGTAACAATAATTAAATTAAATTAATTATTAATTTATATTCATTTATAATTAAAATAAAACAATTTAATTAATAATTTAGTTATTTTTATATTTAACCGTATTTGAAAAAACATCAAAGGTACACTAAATCGTTTTAACCAACTCAAGAAAGGATTAAAATCATCCACAATTTATTCAAAATAATTACCACTAACTATTTAATTACCTTTATCGTGACATCAATGAGGTACGAGTATTTTTTTTTTTTAACGAGTATCTACTGCTATATCGTGACAAAGTTGTGAAATCAATATAAAAGTGAAACTCGGTGAATCTATCGAAGACAATGCTATCTAGAAAACTAACTTAACGTCATTATTTATAATATCATTATCTAGAAAGAATAACTACCTAATACATAACCATAATTATATACAACAAGTCAAACACTCGCTCCTATCCTAGAATGTTAGAGTTTATTGTTTGCAACTTTACTGTAGACATTGAAGATCTGTGTACATAGAAACAAAATACTAAAAACCGGGGGATGTAAGAAGTGATATAGAACTTCCCATTTTTTAACTTTTGTTTCTCTGTTTGTCTGTTTGTACGGGCTAATTTACAAAACTGTTGAACCGATTTGAATGAAATTTTGCATGGTGGTACCTTATATATCCGGTCAACATGTTAGATACTTTTAATCCCGGAAAATTAAAAAAATGCCGTGGGATAGTTAAAAATTACTACGGAAAAGACGAAAAACAACGCGGGCGTAGCCGCGGGCTGACAGCTAGTTAGTAAATCAAATCAAAAAGATATTTATTAAGGTAGATAAAACGTTTGCAGTCTGTTATTTTTGAAAATTGTTTTTATAGTTTTGTTTCTTACTTACTACACTCATTTCTTTTCGCCCGAAGGTCGCTTCGATGGAATACCACAAATAGCAATAAGGCCGCCAATTCCTTTTATACATCTTACACATTATTATTATTAGCAATACAGTAATATATATGAATTTAATGTATTTGTTGCGTCCGTTATTTATGCGACAATTTAGTTTGGGTCGAGCATTATGCATATTTAAACCTTCACGAACTGATTAAGCAAAAATAAACTAGTTTGATTCATCAACGGGCTATAAAATGGCAACTCACGACACGACACATGAAATATGTTCTATTATGCAACTCCACAAGGAAATCCTTGAGCAGATGTCAATCTGTAGTTTTATCTTATTAGCGATTGAGGAGAACAGTCCAAGTTCTTATATTCTTATACTGAATATGGAGGTAGAACGAGGACGAATCGTGTGACACGTTTTTAAACATTTTAAGGAAACAATAAAAAAAACATTATTTCAATGTAACTAGCATAAATCATGATTATGTTCCTACTACTCCATCCTACAATCCTACGGTCTACAATTTTTACATTTAACATTGGTCATGTTGTAATTTTACAAGACACATTAAGTTTCAACCTTTGATAAAAGAAAAGAGATCTGAAGCAAGCACAAGCTCTAAAGTAACAGCAAGTAAATACCTATCACAATTTTTAGAAACATATTATGTAAATAAAATCGATGATCAGTCGCGGTAAGGATACGTTAGGTTATAAAACGTGTTAATTAAAACATAAACATATTTCACGTGTTGTATATGTTGCCCAAAAGAGGTCGATTGTGCATTGGCTATTTGACGTAGTGATTTCTTTTCGGGTGAAACAATGTCAATATCTAAAAGTTTTATCCTACAGGGATTGTCTGGACCTAGTTCTAGCCGGAATGATATCGGATAGACCTAGTTTTATCCAACAGGGAATGGCCGTACCTAGTTGTAGCCGGCATGATGAAGGATAGACCTAGTTTTACCCGAAAACAATCGGCTCGTACTAGGTTTAACCAAGAGTAAGTGGCTACACCTAGTTCTAACCGGCTAAAACTAGGTGTAGCCGCACTTCGGGTTTTAGCCGTAACATATATATCTATAGACGGAATTTTAAAAAGGAATTCATCAATTTATATAAGAAGGTAACTACTTTGTAATTGACGCTGTTTCTAAAACAATGAAAAATATCAAGTACTTAGGTATTTTTTCTAAAACTGAATTTATATTTACACATTACATACAAAACATACAACACTGTAGAATCTTGTTACATTTAAAAAATGTTTTTATCACGTTTTTATGAAGGTGACTGTCAGCGATGAAAACTTATATGATTGTTAAATTTAAGTTTTGCAATATGTTTTACTAGCAGCATTTAAGTTAGTGAACCTGCCTTGAAAACGGTAGCTAAATTAAGGCCTAATGAGGTAATATGTACGGCCTACTGTTCTCAAATAATTTCAAGGTAGACAGGCGTTTCACTGCAGGATATTCTAGGAAAACTGATATGTGCAAAGAATACCATGGATAGGATACATACCATGTGTTTGGGTCATGTATTACTTTAAAAAAAATAATCCTCCTGCACAATTTTTAAACAGCCGCCGTTAATTTTGGAAGGTTGCATAGAATAAAACGATAAGGCCGCTTTTACCTTTCCTCCTTAAAGGATTTTGCTATTGTAGTTAATAAACTGATCTCAAAACGAAAATAATATTTTACAGAAAAACTCTCTGTTTAAAATGTCAATTTCTTATGGGGCCGATTTTATTTTCGTTTCCGAGAGAGATTGCTTAAGATCTTTGACTGATCATGTCCTTTCAGTATAATACATACACCCTGTAAACAAAAATGGATCTTTATGTATGAACTTACCGGAATATTTGTCCTTCACTCCCAGCCAGTACAGCATCATAGCACTCGTACATAGTGGAGTTGAGGATGACTTTGAGACTCGGCCCATCCGAGTGCAGGTGGTAGCCAGGAGTCACTTCCAGAGCCCACCATCTCCCACTGCACGATTCAGGCACTGGGGGAAACCAACTAATGAGTGCGGCCCAAGTTTCAATTCAACCCTTCCGGTCCATAACGTCTAGTGAATAATGTGCTAAAATGTCTAGCGTACTAAAATGTAGATTCATAAAGAGTCCAGTCTCTAGTGAAACTGAATGACTAGTGTCCCAAAATGTAACTATTTAAAGCCTGTCCAGAAAAATTGGAAGAAATAATTTTCATTTCATTTATTTTTTTATTGTTCTGGTCGGGCCTTAGGCAGACTTTTGACAAACGGTCAAGTACAAAACTGGATACTTGCATAATAACTAAAACCTGTCGCAAAACTATCCTATAAGCTTCACATGACTTTCGAAAGGGGTAATTAGGTACCCCCTAATACAAGGCAAAACGAGGCAGCATTTTTGTTCTGTTATAAGATGTAAAGACAAATTGCTGGTAACCTATCACATTTTCGAAAAACTGATAACCGAATTTCAATATTCCGTAAACGATTCATACATTTTTCAATTTCCATTGTATGACTTGACATATTTTTAAATCACCACAATAACACTTTACAGAATTATTCTTTCTCCGCACAACGTTATTCCGTTTTACGATTAATCTTTTTTACTAAATCCCGTAATCTCACTTGGTCTTTTTTTTAAACGATTGATTTTTTTTGTTGTTATTTTTATTATTCCGAAGTAACAATTATTATTTTTTATAATTACGACACATAATGTTCTTGGAGTTCGGGGCACCCCGACATCTGTCGGTTAGGTTAGAAGGGTATGGCGGGCGTGGTGGGCGAGCAAAGCGAGCCCACCTCGCCCGCCATACCCTTCTGTTAGGTTTGACATGTATGCATGCCTGCTTGTGCTTGGTTGCATGTTTGCTTGCTTGCTTGCTTGTTTGCATGCTTGCATGCATGCTTGCTTGCTTGCTTGCTTGCTTGCATGCATGCTTGCTTGCATGCATGCTTGATGGAATACAGAATGTAAAATGGAGAAATTAAATTTGACCTTGCAATATAATGGTTCAATTGAGCTATCGCACATGTAAAAAAATGGTTAATGATGACATGGATTTTCGGTATACTGGTAAATAGTTTAGCGGAAATTTGAAACATCGGTGAACAAGTAAGAAGGTCAATAAAAACGCGGAAACATAATACAATGGAAAATGTTATTTCGGACAATAAATAAAATTTCCAACTGATAAATGTCAAAAAGTTAGCGGAATAACAATATTCGGAACAAAAAATATCGGAAATACAATAGGTAACCCAAATTGCTATAAGAAATAAACTAATAAAAAAGTATAAAAAATCGGAGCAGCCTACACACGTTCCAAGCAAATCTTCTTGAAGTATGCAGCGTCGTTATCGGCCTTCAGCCGTAGGTCCTTCTCGGCTGCCACGCCAACACAGTTGCCTTTCCCGTAGACCACGACTACGGCTGCGCAGTCTTCCAATTCTCGGCATCGGGCGAGGCAGGCTCCAGCCAAGGACTCCTCATCTCCACTCGCTGAGTACACGAACACAGGAGAACCTCCTTCGGGAGACATTCCCGACCAGCGGGCAAAGGTCATGGATTGGTGGCCTCTGCATTTTGCTTGTACATCTGTAGGAATTACAATCATTTGCACTTAGGTGCCAGTTTAGTCATCTTGGTGATAATAGAGTTCACATAGAATCTATCGTATCAGAGAAACCATGGAATACCTATTAATTGTTTCTAATTTCAAAGCTGATGAAAACCACTACAAAGATATTATTATGTGATACAATTTCGTATATTTTTAAACTGAACCTTGAAATTTCAAAATTGTCTGTGCGAAATTATCGCAAAGACAATTTTGGCGTAATTACTTTTATAAAAATGTAATATAACGCTTTAGTGTCCCCAATAAAAGTAAATTATGTCACGTACGAATGATATAAGTAAGAGCAGTAAGAGTGGCATTATCCGTTGATAGTGATCTGGATACGCAATCGTTTACGTAACTCTATGTTTACAGTTGGGCTTTGATATGTCAACTGGACAATTGGCAATCGGGTGTGAGTACGAAAGGTAAGTAAGTGGTCCCACCCGTGTGATGTGATCATACAAGAGTCAAAGTATCTCGGATCTATAGAAGGGGAAAGTTCAGGGTCGTATTGGTCGCCAGCTCCAGCCTGATATAGATGCAAAACCAGTTTGAAAGTTGCAGGCTTATATTAAATTAATGTATTTGTTTTTGTCAGTGGCTACTCGAGTCTCAGATAGAGAAGTCGATTGGAAAGTCCTGTCCGGCTGTTGAATAAAAGTGAGTGTATAGTTTTGTGCCCTTGTGTACATAATTAAAATGGATTAAAACGGTATTTGCGTAAGTTATATGAATTAACAAAGTTATGTCTACATCGTCGTAATTGTAACATTAAATAATTATGTTATGAATAATATAATGGAAAATGAATGATGATGTCGCGTTGAACAACAGTCTGATCCAGTTATTAAACTTTTGTTTAACTTGATTGTTCTATGTTATAATTATAATACTAAGTTCCTTTACAATAATGGTATGTTTCTAGTTCTGATCACAATGTCTTAATGAATTAATAATTAATGTTATAAAACTTGCATAATTACTTTTACTCCAGAACAGATTTTCTAAATTATTAATTACTAATATTGATCTTGGACTTCCGTAGTCAAAATATGGCCTCGTTACATACCTAGCTACCTGTTTTTTTTATAATTGTGCGAAAGCTATAAAATAGGTATGCTTGTCTTGAAATAGGTAAGCGGAAGACACGAGGACCACGATCAAATCCAAGGGTTCTATTAGAATAGTTTCTGTACCGCACTGAATTTCAGGCTTCAGAGTAGTTTCATGCCCTTCAGCCGCCTGAAGTACCGAGGTTTCGGTTACAGAAGCCAGCCATGTGCTGGCCGCATGCGGTTGGACATTCGCACTTCGAAATTCACCCCTACCGCTATAAAATATGAGCGCTCTCAAGGTCAATATGTCCAGCCGCATGTGCTAGCTACTGTACCTACAGACCGGTCTTTCTTTATCTTATAATTATAATATTCAAAGACGGTATTTAATTTTAATTTAATATTTCATTTAAATTGTTTTTTTAATTGACCTATTTTTGTCGCAAAATCGATGCAACTAACGGGGAGCGGAGGGGTCTACCAAAGTATTTATACAAACGCGTGTAGGGGCGCGGCTCGACAGAACCTCGGACCACAGCCAAGCACCTTATACGGAAAACATCGTGAAGGAACATTGAAAAGGATGAAATGTACTAAAACTGAAACATTTCTGTGGAGGTTGTCAGTCAAATCTCTACCTATTTAACCCACGGAGACAAATGCACTGTTTACAGATGAGACTCCTGAACTGCTTCCTTCTCCTGGCTGCGGTATTAGCCTGTGTGTATGGTGGAGCCGTACTCCAGACCAAGTGTCCGGACGGGAAGCCTCCAGCCAACGTCAAGAGCATATGCCTTCCGAAAAATGCCACCGCTGAAGAAGTGAAAAAAGCCCTATTTGCTGCACTTAAGGATTGAAATTAAAATGACCATGTACGCTCGGACTCTTGTTAAGGATCGGAATTGAATTTTTAAGGATTTTGTGAATTATACTTGGTGCTAACTCTCTTTATAAAAACTTTTTTATTTTATGAGAAACTTGAGGTACTTATCTCGTATTTATAATACGTAGGTATTATTTATAATTGACGCTACGTTTGTGTCGCAATAATGACGTACTAAGCTTCACCGGACTTTTCTTGTGCCGTGATATCTATACTAATATTATAAAGAGGAAAGGTTTGATTATTAATTGTTTGTTTCTTTGTTTGTTTGCATCGAATAGGCTCCGAAAGTACTGAACCGATTTAAAAAAAAATTTCGCTGTTCGGAAGCTACATGATCCCTGCCTGAGTAACATAGGCTATATTTTATTTTCAAAAAAAATAGGAATCCTTACTAAAACTTCAATAATGTACTGTACCCAAAGTGAAAAAAAAATACGTAAAATATTCCTAATAATTGAAAATGCTCCGAAAGTACAGACCGATATTGGTGAAACTTGGCACAAAGTTAGAATACAATTTACCGCGGGAAAATTTCTGATTCCTACGGGAAAAATAGTTAAAGCGGGCGGAGTTGGAACAAAGATAGACCTTGCGGAAGCACACAGGCTAACTTTTACCGCGGGAAAATTCCTCATTCCCACAGGAAATACTATTAACGCGGGTGGAGCCGCGGCGGAAAGCTAGTATAATAATAATATACTTTATTGACACAAGAAAATAATTACAGAGAAAATAACAAATAGAATGCAAGAAGTCAACAGGCAGCCTTATTGCTATGGTAGCAATCTCTTCCAGGCAACCTTAGTGTAAGTATGGAAAATAAAAGAAAATAAAAATAATGTGATATTGGTGATTAGCGGCCTTCTCTTTTCTTTCATAACGATTTCTTCCAGGCGAACCTAACCCAAATGAGGTACGGTTTTATATGATTTCATTATAATCAAAGCATTGAAGCATCACCACGTAAGATTCGAACGTGTCAATATCTAGGTTGGCGTTATTAAATACTTACAACACTGCATAATGTATGGATTTAGTTGTAGATCATGGCTAGCATGTGATTTATTTTATGAATCGTTTATAATTAGTTATTTTCGTCAGTTTTATCTTCTCACATAGCTAAATAGATCTTTAGTACTTAAAGCTGCGATGAAAGATATAGTGGTCCAAGTTCGCCAAAAAAAAACTACAAGTCAAATACAGGATAGCCGTTTACACAGCCGGTACACAATCATATTGACCGGCAGTTCCCAAAAATATTTCCTTATGGGGCAGATACGACGTCATATTTTTTTATGGGCCTTGAAAATAGTTTTTTCAGAATCCTCTCGTATGTGGTATCAAATAAAAGGGCTTCTTGAGCCGGTTCTAAAAACGGCTATCCTCTATATCGTTTTGCGGTATTTCGTCGATTTTTACGTCGAACCAACCGCAACCCTGGCCATTTGTTGAGCTTATGGTGGAATGGTGGATAGCCAAGGACACTTAGGTTCGATTCCTCTCCCAGTTCAAGAAAATTTTATATTTTCGCTACGATTTAAAAAATATGAAACGCTAACAGACGACATTCGTGGAAAAAGTAAGTAGTAAAAGTACCTTTAATATTTTTATGTAAAACTACTAGATACTTACTTAAATTACAGTATTGTTTAAATCATACATTACTTCTAAAGATGAGTCACTTACCGTGCGCAATCGCAAAGACGGACAATGCTACAATTATTCCATGAGCCTTCATAATACACTTTTTATATGCACTTATATTTTCTAAATCACCACTTTTATTTATTTTTCGAATTGGAGTTTAGACACGCTATTGTCACAGAATACCAAATAGTAGTCCCTACTACTGTTCCGAACCCACATATCGTTACATTTAAATTGATAACTAATATCGATGTTTCTCTACAAAGCGTCTATAAAAGACTGCATGAGGACGATGTAACAGAGCCCAACAAAACTTTTGTATTCAGGAACACTTGCGTAACCCGCCACGATTTGACATGACCAGCTGAATAAATAGTAACGCTCCTAAGTAACTACAGCACTACTTCTTTATATGACACGAATTTCATGTGGACAAGTCCTTAGAGAATATCCGTTAAAATAAGGAGGCTGCTTTTAGGGCTGAAAGCCGTCGTTTCATAGGATAATTTATATTTAGGACTGTAATTTTGTTCAGGTATTTCGGCACTTTCTTACAAATATAAGGTCTTTGTATTTTTTTAAAATTTTCCAGCTCTTTTTACAGATTTTTTTACTGCGAGGGGTTTATTTACGTAATGTCAGCCAGTACCACGGAGCCGTGGCTGACTTGATACGGCGCTGAAGCGATGGCGGTACGAGGTGCTCGCGAAGCCCCCACCACGTGCGGTCGACCTTGCAGTTGATTATGGCTCAGCCTCAGGCTAATCACAATGGAGTGACGAGTTCACGACTCGGCGAGTACGATAGTGAAAATGATAACATCCTAACAAAACGTAGTTTAAATAAATAAAATAAATAAATATGTGGGACATCTCACACACGGCCATCTGACCCCAAACTAGGCAGAGCCTGTACTATGGGTGTCAGATAGCTGATATACGTACACATATAAATATACAACATCCAGACACAAGGCAAACACAAGTGCTCATCACACGAATGTTTGCCCTGGGCGGGATTCGAACCCGCGACCTTGTGCTTCGTAGGCAGATGTACTACCAACTAGGCTACGAGGCCGTCAGTTATCGTATCTCTTCAGGCTAGACTTGGTAAGACCGTTGCCATTTTGTTCCTGGCTTAGTATTGGACTAACCCTACTGTTTTTAAAATAGAAGCGAAAATGTAAAACAGGCAGATTGAGCAGGGACTCGAAACCGCATCTCCTTGACTAGGTATCCAGGCCATACAGGCGCAATCACTACCTACTGTGATGTGCTGTCTGTGTTAAAAATAGTAAAAATACCCTCAGACAGTATACAGATTATAGAGATTTTGTAGAGATAGATTTTAAAAGTAAAATAGTAAAAACTAACTCTACCGACTCTTCCTGTTAGTGTCGTAAAAGGCAAGGGAACTTAATCAAGCTCAACCCGCCGACAAGCCAGGGCATTATGACAACACCTCTATTACAAGGGAACCTAAGTCCAGCGTCCGGTGTCGACGGCAAAGGAACTAAAGCTATTGCTTCGTATTTGGTACATTCGGGTTCTACAAACACCGTGTAAAAGTCCGATTTTAAAATTTGTTTATAGTGTGTTTAACGACTCGTATTGGGCTAAATCAGAATAGATTCAAGCTTCTCGGTGGGAATTTAGTGAACTAAATAATTATTTATCAAGCAATAGCAAGAGGCCGGGCGCCACTTTTTAATGTCTTCCTATGGTCTCTTGCTTGATAAGGCTTTCCACTTTAGTAAAGCCTTCTTCGTCAACCTGGTTCTTTCTCGAATCTGGCGATGTCACCTGCTTGCAAGCCGGAGTCCTGACAGATTTTTTTAAAACCTTTTATTTAACTTGCACTGTATGTATGTATGTAGGTATGTATGTATGTATGTATGTATGTTTGTTCGGGTGGAATTTTTGAACTCAATTTTGAAGTAGATATCTTCACCCGATTGTGCTGAAATTTTGTATATGTCACCGTAAGATTATAAATACCGTTAGATTACAATTTAACTCGCGTGATTGTAAACTGTCGAAAGATTGTGAACTAAACGTACTGATTACAATTTAACAGATTATTTTTCGATAGATTGTAATCTATCGAAATGAAACTGTTAAATCACAATCTGCCGCGCGTTAAATTGTCAACTGTCCAAAGGCTGTTCCTGATTGGTCGGTCTTACAGCAGGCCGTTCTATGTCCATACAGTTTGAAATAAACCACAGGCATCAGTTGAATAAAATTAATGCACTTTAAGAATTGTGACATCAAGTATTTATCTATTATTCAGTAGATAATCAGTAATTTTGACATCATAATTATGGTATGTTTTTGGAGACTTACACTAACACATTTATCATTCAAACTTCTATTCTTCGATTAATCATGGATTCATTTTACTTCCACAATAATTTTATAGAAATTATTATAAAGCAGTGAGTTATTTTCAACACGAAATTAATTGAAATTCACTTAAACACAGATTGTTTACATTAGATAATAAACGAAAAAAGAAGCAAATATGGCGGCGCAGAGCATATGACGATCAACCAATCAGCGCACGAGATGCGTTCCATCCTATGCCATTTCACAATTTGACGGTTTAATTTCGATAGATTACAATCTATCGAAAAATAATCTGTTAAATTGTAATCAGTATGTTTGGTTCACAATTTTTCGATAGTTTACAATCTCGCGAGATAGATTGTAATCTAACGGTATTTATAATCTTACGGTGACATATACACGTTTAGGTTGGATGACAATGCACGATATAGTTTATGACGTCACGGTAAATTCAATATAGCGGGCTATCCAAGATGGCGGAGTAGTTTTTTTTTAATGCATTTCTACAATATGGGTATCAAATGAAAGGGTTTGTTAAGAGTAACTCGAAAAATAATGTAGCGTCATTCTAAATTCAATGTGGCGGGCTATCCAAGATGGCGGAGTGGTTTTTTTTTAATGCACTTCTACAATATGGGTATCAAATGAAAGGGCTCGTTAAGAGTACCTAACTCAAAAATTAATTTAACGTCATTTTAAATCCAATATGGCGGATCATAGCCAGCGAAGACTAAAAAGTGAAAATAAATTAAATACAAAAAAACACTTTTTTAAAGAAAGCCTTTATTTGAACGCTCTAAAAAGAAAAAAATATGTTATTTCTCTCAAAAATAAAATTTTAACTTAAAAAGCCCGACCAAATAAATAAGAAACCTCGCCATATTGCGGAATTTCAATGGAACTAATTTTATAAGGGAAATTGTTGCCAAAAAAAGCGTTCTAGAAAGGAAAGGGACAGAGCGGAGCAGTTTTCAGCTGTTCTGAGGTTTTCAGCATCGGCGGCGGCGGCGGCGGCGGGCCGAGCGAAATTTTCAGATCTTTAAATGGTTTCGGTTGAATTGAGAGAAATCAGGAGATGCCAAATGGCTTTATCGGTTTATTTTGAAGAGACAGAAGACGAAAGGTACGTGCTCACTCACTCTTGCGCATAACTGCGTCCCTTTCGTCTTTTGTCTTTGACTACCGTGAAATTTAACCAAGTAAACAAGACCTGTATCCACCTCTTGTAGAATTTACAATTTTGCTATTTATTAACCTTTTGAAGTTTTAAACAAATGACTTGGCTGTTTGGCTTGGTTTTTCTTGGCTTTTCTCTGTTTACAAAGAAAAATTCTAAGTGTTGTCAAAATAAAGAATTACCCAATATTTGGGCAAAAAATAAATAAAAATAAATTGATTGGGTAGGAATTAAGGAGAAAATCGTTCAAAATTAATGTGTGATTCTTCTAAATTGTTGATATTAAAGTTGTAATATTTTACTTTCATAGTTAAATTATAATATAATAATAATAATTATGTATTTGCAACATTTTGGAATACTTACGGTAATATTGTAAATAATAAATAAATAATTTTGATAAAATAATCAATTAATCCGTGTCTCTTACAAATAATTTAGTAAAGCCTGACCAGAGATAAAAAAATCCTTGTCTGGGGGCGCCATGTGTATATTTTTGTTTATGGCAATAATTTTCATAGTAACATTAGTTCCATTGAATGAAATTCCACAATATGGTGAGGTTTTTTATTTCTCTGGTCAGGCTTTAAATATTATTTTGCAATGAAAGCTCAAAGCCCAGTCAGAGAAAACACAGTCAGTCCCCCATTCTGATGTTTAGGGAAGTTAGAACATTGGCATTGGCAATGGCAACACAATCTAGTTGATTGTTTTTTTTTTTCGATTATTTGCAATTTGCAATTTTGCGGTGGCCGGTTATCGTCCGTCGGATTTACATATCGGTAAATACATATTTAGGAATTTATTTCAAAATTAGTCCATTTATTACAATAACAATAATAAATATTCGTTTGGGTATCTCATTTTCAGATTTTACTGTACCTATCTGAATAATATGCCAAAAAACAAAAAGAAGAATGAGAGCAGTAGCAGCGACAGCGATGAAGGTCCTACAGATGTAAGTTTACGTTTATTTTATAATAATTTTGCTAAAATTACATTATATTATTCTATTCCATTCTGTAAAGTCCTTGCTACGATTAATTAAGCTGTAATTAGACTGTTATATCCTAAAAGTAAATATAACCTGTTCGTTCATAATGCCACCGTAGCACAGTAAGTACGACAGAACTTTCGATCTCCACCTGCATTTGAGTAGGTATTTACATATTATTATTTTTATGCATTTTATTGGACTGATCATCACTACCCATAGAACGTCATTTCTCTTTTACTTTTTGACCTATGTCCAAGTGGGGGGTGGGTGGTTTAATCGAAAAACACACCAACCAAAAAAAAATTTTTGTTAAATATTTTTTTAACTTGTTTTCTGTGTTTCATAGTGCCCCAAAGGCTGCACTCCAATTCCTATATTCCACCTCGAACCACAGAATCTCGAATTTGACTTTCTGACCGAACTGTAAGCTCTCGTTTCAAAATGCAAAATTCTCAATTATTATAAAATTAATATTATGGCTAAGGTCTGTCGGTTATTTTATTTTGGCTGTTCAGCTTTCACACTGAAATAGTTGTAACCACAGATTTAGAAGCAATTTTGTAGGTAGAGGGAATGGTCTCACCACAGACTCACTAATACACATAGGCTACTGGTGGGAAAATCTAACTTTCTCAGAACAGACTAGTTTCTAGGCAGTGATAAAATATTTTTTTAATTTCTTTTTGTACCGCTATTCTAGTTATTTTTTTACTTAGGTAGATTTTTATTATTGCAGAGGAACCCTCCGCCAGAAAAAAAGGCCAAAATGGGATCACGCACTGATGACAAAGAGCCCACATGGGTACTTGAGGGCAAGAAGTTGGTTAAAGTTAGAGAGTTCAAAGGCAAATGCTATGTGGATGTAAGGGAATTTTATGAGAAAAATGGTGAAATGTTACCAGGAAAAAAAGGCATCAGTCTTACACCTGAACAGTGGAGAAAGTTATTATCGCTTGGCGATGAAATTAATGAAACTTTAAGTAACTTATAAGTTTAATCATGGTGTTGTATTTTGTATGATTTCTTTAATATAACAAAGTTATATAATAAGATTGTTATTCTATATAATTTATTAGAGCAAGGTACAGCAAATTAAACCAAAAATTGTTTTAATTTTTAATAACCATCACATAAAAGTAAATCACAAATACTATTCTAGATCCTTAGTCAACTTGCTACGCATACATTATCTTGTTTGTAAGGAGTTCATTGTAAAAAAAGTAAATCTAACAGGTACATACAAAAACAGTAATTCTAGAAGTAAAACAAGATGAGAAAATAAAATGTCAAGTATTTCTTCAAATAAGTAAGGTTAAAATGCTAAAATTACTTATTTGGCTGTGTGGCATTCATAGTAGTATTTTTAATTAGAGGCCAAAAATGTAAACAAATAATGTCACTGTAGTGAAGTGACATTTCAGCTAACAAAAACTTTATTTTCTGTCCAAACTATAAAAATGAGTTTCGCAAATCTAGCCAGAATATTTTTTTCTATATCCAATCTCAAACAAAACATGACTTACTTACTCATATTATGTGGATTGATAGGAACTGTGCAGGTTGATCTACTACTTTACAATTTTTGCATACTTAAAGGTACATACTTCTGCAAAGAGAAAAGTGTTCATAAAGAAAATTAGAGCAGCTTTTTACATTGAGTCATTGTTTAATTATTTTAGCTTTGGCAAAAAGACAAAGGAAATACATCCAAAGGTTATGAACATCTTTAGTGTTGCAATGAGCATAGACTTTTACAGAGGAAATAACTGTTTTCCTATAAATTAAAAGTATATTGCAGCAATTTAAAACTTCATTGATTTATCAACAGGTGACGCCTGTTAGTATATACCATTAAATTATAATCGAAGCGAAAAATTAAGATCATTGAGCTTGGGCAGGGACTTGAACCCGCACCTCCTGGGCTATCCGGGCCGTACAGGCGTACTTCCAATTGTACCACCAAGCCTCCGTACAAGCGCAATGAAATAATTTAACGCTTTCGATTTTTTACTACGTGCTTAGAGTGCACACAGCTCCATCTATCTTAGGCTACTACGAACCACTATAACAGGCGTCACCTGTTGATAAATCAATGAACTATTGATCGAGTCGGCGACATCGTACTTGTGATATCTTTCAATGCAATTTGAAAGCACGAGTGTCTATAGTGGTTCGTAGTAGCCTAAGATAGATGGAGCTGTGTGCACTCTAAGCACGTAGTAAAAAATCGAAAGCGTTAAATTATTTCATTGAGCTTGTACCACAGCTTGTACGGAGGCTTGGTGGTACAATTGGAAGTACGCCTGTACGGCCCGGATAGCCCAGGAGGTGCGGGTTCAAGTCCCTGCCCAAGCTCAATGATCTTAATTTTTCGCTTCGATTATAATTTAATAATTTAAAACTTTTTCTGACTCGGTATGTATAGTTGTTACAGAAGTGTTACTTTAACAATTTTTATGTTTACTTATAATAATCGTAAATAATGGTAATTATCGATTGAGCAAAATATTTATTACTATCTTTCCGCCCTCGTTAACAGTTTTTCCCGTGGGAATGAGGCATTTTCCCGCGGTAATAGGTAGCCTATGTTACTTAGGGTGACTTTAGCTTTATAATGGTGATAGAATTTTTGAAATCGGTACAGTACCTAGTTTTCGAGTTTGACACATACACACACACACACACAGCAAAAATACAAATCTGTCCTCTTTATAATATTTGTATGATGGTAACATCTTTCTTTACATTTTTGGCCTCTACTTTAAATTACCTACTTTAAATCACTAAAGTGGCAACTGTAGTTTTCCATCATAACTAACCAATATACAGGGCGTCCCACGGCTATGCCACATGGAGGGAAAGTACCTTCAATATTGCAGGTAGATCATTTTACTGAAAGAAGACATTATTTTATTTATAAAAACTATTAAAACTGCATTCATACATTTTTTAATAATTACATGGTTGAACCGGGAATCGAACCCGCTACATGAGGAAAAAAAAACACCCTGTAGTTTTATCATACCAATCGAAAGGCTCCTTCATAAGGATTATTTTTTGCTAAATAACATAGTGTCAGAAATAAAAGAAAGATCATGAATTTTAACATTTGAAGTGGTCGCCGAGATTTTTTTTAATGCATGGGGTTACTAGCGACCCGCCCCGGCTCCGCACGGGAAAATGGTTATTGTGGGTTATCCTTCAGTATATTATGCATGTATTATACATATAAACCTTCCTCTTGAATCACTCTATCTATTAAAATCAAAATCCGTCGCGTATTTTTAAAGACAGGGAGTGAAATAATCAAAAGAGTGCGACTTTGTATTCAACAGCGTAGGGGTCATAGCAATTAATAAAATTGATAAATTTTGTATTAAAAATGTTAAAATACATAGTCTTCCTTTTATTTCTGACACTATGTTATTTAGCAAAAAATAACCCTTATGATGAAGCCTTTCGATCGGTATGATAAAACTACAGGATATATTTTTTTATCGTATAACGGGTTCGATTCCCGGTTCAACCATGTAATTATTAAAAAATGTATGAATGCAGTTTTAATAGTTTTTAGAAATAAAATAATGTCTTCTTTTAGTAAAATGTTCTACTTACAATATTTAAGGTACTTTCCCTCCATGTGGCATAGCTGTGGGACGCCCTGTATATTTCTATACCTTTAATGTAAAACTATTACTTTTTTGTGACAAATTCATTGAATAGTTGATAAAAGAGGGGTGATTCTTAACCAACCTCATTTGTGTAGGAAACTAGTGTATGAAGATACAACCATTATGTATGAAACAAGAACAAGTAATATAAAAATATAAGACTTCAATCTAATATTTTATATTAAATTTACGAGAGAGCAAAATATGTACATATCTAAACATAGACAACATTGATTACGATCTAATTACATCTATAATTTTAAAACAACTAACACAGCTAATATTAATTTTTCAATTGACTACCTTAGTAGACAATTTTTTGGTATACAGAATCACAAAACTTTTAGGCCTAAAATTATGACTAGGGTTATTCTAGGAAAGCTTCAGATCAGATCAGCAGTAATTTTTATTTGAAAAAGTTACTGGTACAATATTCACGACAAATAACCCAGACTACCATGTAACTATAACTATAAATATGTCCTTTTTATAGGACGTTTTAAATATTTACTTTAACTCTAGTATAAATAATATAGTATCCACTTAATTACTGATTAGCTATATAGCAGCTCTTTCGGTTTAGTAGGTTTACGGGACTAGACTCCAAGATTAGTGGATACGATTGCCGATTTAGCAGCAATTTATTCTTAAAATTGTAAATAAATGCCCAACAATATATTTAGCTACGTTTCGTTAAATTAACATTAGAATTACCCTGTACATACAAAGGAAAATAAAATAAAAGTAAACTAAACATAATGTAGCATTTCGCAGAAGTCCTATTTGTAGACAGCTGCTTCTTTCTGAACATCACACCAAATAAAAATTATTTTTATCTAAGGAATTTCATAATTATCTTAGACTTTTCAATGTTATTGTAATTTGGGAGCCACAAAAACTAGGGTAATTTTTTTTTATTCATTGTTCTTTAACCTTTTAACCGCCATGCAGGGACGTAGCTAGGGGGGTGCGTTGTGGGGCAATGCCCTACCTTGAAATCACAATGCCCTACCTTAAAAATACCAAAAAAATAAGATATTTTTTAAAATTTAATTGTTTGTTTATAGTTTGAGATAAAAAAAATCTAGAGGTATTATACATGGTGATTGATTTAGGAGCCCGTGATCCGAGGGCAGATGAATTATAATATTTTTTTACTTCCGCCCTACCTGTAACCAATGCTGCCCTACCTCAAATTCGACTCTAGCTACAGCCCTGCCGCCATGGTCTGAAATATAAGACTTACCAAATCGAGCTCACGAAGCCGCGGTCTTATAAATAAGACTTATGTTTTGACTGATTGATATATATTTTGTTTCTATGGCTGGCGGTGGGAGCAAGTTCTTAGAAAATATGCTTGGCGGTTAAAAGGTTAATGGATCGGGAGTTTACTTATAATTCGTGGAATGTTGTAAAGTGACGTAGAGATATCAAGGAATTAAACCATCACAGAAAAATAGCAGCCAGTACATAGTTTCCAGTCACTCACACAATATTTGAAAATAAACGTAAACTTTTTTACAAAATTTGAAACTACTTATACAAAATATTATGGAATAAAAATTGGAAGGCGTTATTGGGATATTTATGTATTAAAAAAGTCGAGGACTTAGCCTAGTTTGTAATCAGTCTGTAATGAGAAGACGTCCGTACTGGACTGAATATGGATCCAAAGAGGTAACGAAGTCAAGTCATATTCGAAATTATTCCTAAATATGTCACATTGCAACGAGATTCTTCCTATTTTCATAGTTCCGTGCAATTTTTTGTTGTTTCCAAATAATGTTTCCAAATAACTTAATTTACCTTTGGCTTGATATGGAAACAGTCAATTTTAAAATGCTCGCACATTTCTTGTACCTGGAAAATAAAAAATTTCATATTTAAATGTGCCATAATTACAGGCTTTGTTCGTCGTCGTTGACGAAAATGATAATAATGACATTCATGTGGAAAATTCTCATACAAAGCAGGTTGAAAAAATGACCTACATAATTCATTATTATTTTAATAAGTAGACATACATGCGTACAGTAGGCTGCACATTCGGCTGGACTTGTTGACCTTGAGAGCGCCCGTATTGGATAGCAGTAGGGGTGAATTTCGTACGAGTGTCCAGTCGCATGTGCTGGCTTCTGTACCTACATATAGTTAGCGGCAAACAACTTGAATAAGATGTCACGTGGTACAACTGCGCGCGCACATAAAGTTCACCGTATAATGTATTATTTTCCCTCGCGCTCATCCCTCACCCCCGCTCGCTTGCTCTAGTTGTATTGGAGGACATTGGGCTCAATTCTGCGTGGCCGCTAAAATATCTTGTTGTTATGTCTCTTTCACGTTCTTAAGAACGAAAAGGGACAGGTGATTGCCAACCTGCATTTAGACACGTCAAACATCGATTTTACGCGTAATTTAGCAGGAATTTAAAAACATCCCGACTAAATTACGCTGAATTTGACAGCTGCGCTGCTTATTTTAAATATCATTTATTCAAAATTAAATTCATTCATCTCCCCATCCTTTTCGATTCCCATATGAATGAAAGAGACCAACAACTTAAATTTAGAGATTTTAGCGGCCACGGCAGAATTAAGCCCAATGTCTGTGACAGACAGACGGATGGACGGACAGACATTCAAGAGATCCTATAAAGGTTCCATTTTCGCTTTTCGAGCTATAAAACCCTAAAAGGAATCAATAGGGAATATACACGTTTTTTAAATAGATAGAGTGATTCAAGAGGAAGGTTTATATGTATAATACATGCATAATATATTTAAGGATAACCCACTATAACCATTTTCCCATGCGGAGCCGGGGCGGGTCGCTAACATGAAATAAACCATAGTAAAAAAAGAAATGTGTTGAGATTGCTACCTTAGCAATAAGGCCGCCTTTTGACTCCTGTATGTATTTTTAATTTGTTACTTTGTGTTTTTTTGGTGTCAATAAAGTATTTTGTATTGTATTGTATTGTATTGATCACAGAACATTTAAAAGAGGTTAGAATGGCGATAATGCGCCGTCCGTATGAAATCCGGTGTCGCCGATTCCACCCCACCTTTCACCTCCACTACATACTTCAATAAAGATGGAGTTTACGCACATATTTGCAATTTCAAATCTAGCCAATCATAGCGCCGCTCAATCACGCGATTTTAAATGGAAACGAATCATACGCATGCACGCATACCGATGTACATTTTTATAGCTATGTGTGAGTTAGACAGCGCGATCGCGTCTTTGCGTGGAGTATGAGCGTTTGCTCATAGTCTTGGCGCGCCGGCCCCGCCCACAGCGCCGCCCTAACCTCTTTTAAATGTTCTGTGGTATTGATGCTTACAACTTTGGTGCCGTATCGGATGTGTGAGACGGAGCTGAGCGCAGTAAGAGCGAGCAACAGTAGCAGCTCGGTGGCGGGCGACACTCGCAGCAGGAACACTGCGGCCAGCGCGGCGCCGTACGGCAGCAGGAGCGCGTTCACAGCCTCGCACCGCGTCTCAGACATCTGGCTCACGATCAGCCGGCACTGGCACAACGGAACTCAACTCAATACCAAGAAGAAACATACCCAGTAATTGCACTCCATACAAGAGCGTGCGAATCGTCGCACGCACACATATAAGAATCATTTACACGGCCTTGAAGACCTATCCATAGATACCCCACACGTATGGGTTAAATGAAAAATTTTTTTTTTGAGTTTCAGTTCTAAGTATGGGGTTTTCTTTCTAACCCCCCAAAATTTATTGTTTTCTTTCTAATTTTTTTTGAAAATCTTAATGCGGTTCACAAAATACATCTACTTACCAAGTTTCAACAGTATAGCTGAAAAGTGGCTGTGACATACGGACGGACAGACAGACAGACAGACATGACGAATCTATAAAGGTTCCGTTTTTTGCCATTTGGCTACGGAACCCTAAAAATGAAAAGATAACGTTAACGATAACGTTAGACAGAGGGTTAAGGTTACTCTTTTATTGTATTAAAACGTCTTAACATAAATAATGCATCAATTGAAACTTACATTGATATTAGAGAAGATGGTCCCGGTAAGCACGTAGAAGAGGCGCGGGCTCCTGTTGATGATGTCGGACGGGGACTGAACGGCCCACAGCGAGCTGAGCGCGAAGAATGCCAGCAGCGGGACCAGCGGTCTCACAGCTTCACTTAAAGGACGCATTTTGCCCGTGCGGTCGCGGTATGACCTGAAAACACTCGCAAATTTTACCCAGGTTTAAATAAAGTATACGAAATGGAAGTTATAGTCAGTTTGGGTTTCATAAAGCATCATCTTTTTCGGACATGAGTGACAGAGGGGACGCTCTACAAATCCTTACCCACAGCTTCGCACGGCAGCGGCGGCGGCTACCGCGAACAGCGAAGAACGATGGAAACAAACGTAGGCAATTGTATGAAGCCGTCCACAGCTAGTCGCGGCAGCGGCGGCGGCGAGACGAACACCGAGCGAATAGCGAAAGGGGTGGGAGGGGCGCGCGGCGGCGGCGGCGGTGGGTGTATGCGGCGTCTACAGGCCGTCCACTATAGATGACCCCCGCCTGCCATATGGTACTATGGCAGGCGGGGGGCAACTTACGGTGAACGGTCTGCAGAACGAATACGCGTCGAGGTGTGGCCTACCATCGCACCGCAGTTCGCGCCTCTGGTCTCGCCGCGCGTCGCACGAAGCTGTGGCCAGGTCCTTAAATGTTCGTCTAAAAGTCTGGCGTGTCTGTCAGGAGTTCAGGACCTCAACAATTCAAAGCATCTGTGTTATAATGAATGAATAGATATATTCCTGGCACTACTTCGACGCTCCAGACGACGCAGTGTAGGGGTTTCAGTCTTCAAAAATCAATCGCCGAATGTACAGTGTAAGAAGTGTGCGCTCACTTGTAGATGTTCCAGAGTATGATGGTCTGGCTGGTGATGATGGCGGAGAAGTAGAGCACCAGCTCGAACACCAGCCCCGGCGACACGCCGCCCGGCAGCGGGGCGTGCCACGCGCGCGGGCCCACCGCTGACGTCACCAGCAGCAGCAGGCACGAACCCTGCCAGCGGAGAACACACCTCCAATACATTTCGCTCACTTCTGGCGCGGAGTTGTTTGTCTCTTTCATTCTTAAGGGAATTGAATAGGATGGGAGATGAATGAATTTAATTTTGAATGAATGATATTTAAAATAAGCAGCGCAGCTGTCAAATTCAGCTTAATTTAGTCGGGATGTTTTTAAATGCCTGCTAAATTAGTGCGAACTACGCGTATTTTACGAGAAGTTGGTGTCCGTAAACACCAATTCATATTAGTATGAGTGACGTTTCTAAGCACGCATAGTAGTTCAATGCATTGTCACTGACAGGACACTCCAACGCAATAGGGATTTCAACTGTATTCAAAGTAAATTACTTTACAAGTAAATAAATGCCATAAATTATTACTCTTAAAAAACTTATTTTTATTACCAATTTATGATTAAAAATCGAAGTAAAAATCGTACAAATACAAAGATGTGACGGACGTCATATCATAAGTTTGTACATTTCATAATAATAAGCTCATTTGACTAGCCAGTCAACATCCCTATTTCACTTACACACATATTCACGGGTTTTCTCCACGATTTAGTTTTAAACTGAGCTTACCGATATTTTGACCGGATTACATTTTCCCGTGGGTAGGAATAAGAGATTTTCCCGCGGTAAAAGCCTATGTGTTATTCTGATGTTTAAGCTATATTATTGTAAGTTTCATTAAAATTCAATCAGCACTTTTTGCGTCTAGCCTATTGCCAGTGGTGATAGATTGATTGGTTATAAATCAGTCGTACCTTTTCGATTCAAGCATAGGTCAATTAAAAAAAAAAAACCGAATATCTTCAGCGCATTCGTTTAGTATCAAATGGTTATCGGAGCTGATTATTTTTCCCGGTGAAAATATGAAATTTAATAGGAGAACATTTTGAAATGTGCAGTGATAAGTTGCAAACATGACTCGAGGAACAAATCCAAAAAGAAAAATGTTAACGATTTCACTGCCCATACAAAATCTGCTTACGCTTGACATAAAAACAGCAGCGGAGCGATGCGCGTGCTCTATGTATATTTATTCTCTAAGGAGTAAATGATTTTTGAATTTTGATAGGTACTCACAATCATGGTGAAGTCGTATCCCCACGGCAGGAACATGACGCCCGTGTTGTACTTCTCCCAGTGCGTCAGGTAGAAGTTGATGAAGATGTTCCAGATCACGAAGAAATACCGCAGCGGCGACACTTCGTCTCTGAAACGGCAACATGAAACCCTTTATGAGGCTACAATAGTAACATTTGTTTATAATAACACCGACGATCTGGTGAGGGTCGCGGGTAGCCGCTGGATGCGGGCAGAGCAGGACCGACTCGGTTCGAACGGCTACATTGGCGATAGGTACGCGATGCAAATTGCGATGCGACGACACGGGCAAAATCAAAAGGTTTTTATTCGAAGGAAGATTTAAAAAAAAGTTTAAACTCGTAGTTTAAAATGCAAGCGGGCGTGCGTGACAGGGCGTGTTTACACTGCGCGCGGCGCGGACGCACACAGTTAAACCGACAGCGGCACGTTTGTACGAAGATAACTTGCTAGTTTTACTGTAAAGATTAGAGGAATACCTGCCGAATATGCTGTAGAGGCAGGTGGGGATGAGCACCGCGGAGTACGAGTCCAGCCCGTGGTCGAACAGCTCGCCGAGCGGCCCACTGGTGCCCGTGCGCCGAGCCTGCTTGCCGTCGATACCATCTGACACATTCACATCACATTTGGGATACTAATAACTCGACGCTGCCACAAATATGGCTGTGGTCTGTTTCATGGTCCAAGAAAACAATGTCTTACAATTGACTGACACAAGCCTACGTCATTTTGCGCTGTTTATCCTTGTCTATTACACGCATTCGACAAGGATGGACAGGCAAATTGACGTAGGCTTGTGTCAGGCACGTGGTGCATATAAATCCGGACAAAAGTTCATTGACCTATTTCATTTCTTGAAAGTTATTAAGATGACTACTTAGATTAGATTATTTATTTGCAATCATGTACATAGTAGCAATATAACAGGTGTCAATGTAAAGAAAAGGGCAGTTAGGGTACATGCACTCTTTTAGGGTAGCAAAATATACCTACAGTAAAATTATATAGGTACCTACTAATAATAACCTGGTAACAATAAATCATTCCATAACACATTTACATTAAAATAATGTAACGCCAAAATGTCTGGCAAGGTCACACGCCCACCCCGCTTTCTACTACGGTATTATATGCCAAATTAAGTATTAAATAAAATTGTTAAATATATTTAATATTGCTAAATATCAATATCGTTATCTTTATACAAATACCTAAGCCAAAATTTTACTGCGTCGATTTTGTCGTGATTTAATCGTGTTTCAAAGGAAGTGTAGATAATTCAATTTATTATTTATCGATTAGATAATACCAATAAATTTGTATTACAGCTTATGTAATAATTATGTTCCATTTACGCATATCTATCTAGACTATAATAATACTGAATAATCGGCGTGTTTGTACATTGATTTGTTTTTCAAAAAACTGATTGTAGGTGATAAAGGGAGTGTAGCTGAACACAAAAATACAAGTTTTGAAAAAAAAAATGCCTGTCTGACACGACATAATCTCTGGAACCGTTGGACCGATTTAAATGATTATTTGCATGATGGTACCTTATATCCCCGGTCAACAACTTAGATACTTCTTACCACGGAAAAAAAAGGTGGACAGCTAGTAAGTACCTAAATATAGATTCTGTTTGAACTTCGAACTTACGAGTAGGTACATAAATGCAATGTGTTATTTAGCTTATTCAACTGTTCGTCTGCTATTCTTCAAAGTGATTGACCTCTGATCTGATCTCATAGCACTTTAGCTGATATACCCAATGTTACAGCTAAATAGAACAATTATATGGGAAGTGGTCCTTGTGAACCCTACCTAAGGATATTTACAGAATTCTGTAAAAAATTGAGAACACCTATTTGATGACAGGAAACAACAAATTAACTAAATTGCGACTTTTGAAACGGTTGTAATTAGACGGATGGACAGTCAGTACGCGCGACGCAGTCAAATCAATGGAGATGGAATAAGGGGCAACGCAAACAGAAGACGGCGAGGCGAGGATACGGTGCAGGCGCGGCGATGTATCAATCAAAACCAAACCTTAAATATTTTGACATACGGCGGCGCGGCGGTGTCGCGCCGGCTCTCGTGGCAGCTTCGACGCGCCGCGCGCTACTCGATTTTGGCATGCCGTTTTCAACCGTATGTCAAACCAGTTTCAGTCGATACACCGCCGCGCCTGTGCCGTATCCTCGCCTCGCCGTCTTCTGTTTGCGTTGCCCCTTAGAGAACAATGATGAGGCAACACGCGGATATCATTTGAATTTATCACGACTCGCACCACGCTGCGGAGCTGATAACAAGGGCAGCCAAGGGGCACCAAACGCGAGAAGCGACATAAACCATCCGCGTCTTCACTGATAGATCTCACCAGTTGACCTATTTGAATTTGATAACTCGGGAAATTATAACTTTGATATAAAAAAGCTACGGCTATTTTGTCTTAGGAGAATACGCAATACTATTCTTACATTAATTTATTATTTAAAGTTAAAATAATTGGTTAAAGTACAGTATCCAGCACATGCGACAGGATTTGTACCTATTTGTGTTCTTTTGTTATTATGATGGTCTTTCCGAAAGGAATGTGATATTTTCCCGTGGTAAAAATTATCTAAGATCTTTGATATGATTTAGATTGACCGGGGATATAAGGTACCACCATTCAAAATTTCATTTAAATCGGTCCAACAGTTTCGGAGATTAGCCCGTACAAACAGACTGAAACAGAAACAATAAACTTGAAAAAAATATAGATATATTTTATATCACTTCTTGACTAGATTTTTAGCATTTTTTTTTCTATATCTAGATTTTTGAACTCTAATGTTTTATTATATAGATAACCAGAAACATAACAATGTTTGGTTTGAATCATGGTCTAAGAAAACAAGGTCTAACCGTTAGACCACGTGACTGACACAAGCCTACGTCATTTTGCGCTGTTCATCCTTGTCTATTACACGCATTCGACAAGGATGAACAGGCAAAATGACGTAGAAATGACGTAGGCTCGTGTCAGTCACGTGGTCTAATGGTTAGACCTTGTCTTGAATTGAGCATAGTTTGAATCGAGATTTTATATTTTTAGCACCACATGTTTAGCTAAGCTATTCATTATATTATTATGTACTTACTATAAATACTACTCTGTGAAAGTTTGTATAGAAGTTGCTTCAGGTGGAAACAATTCGACAAATTTTGACGCAATGTAGCGAATAACAGATCAGGTAAGTACAAGATTAACATTTTACCGTGGGTGCATGCATAGTTATTATATTAATCTATACTTTTTAGATATTATTCGCTATAAGTTGATTGTATGCAGTATACCTGAGGAAATTAAATAAGTACCTACATAACAACAAACTAATTGGATGATGATTGGCTGAGCGAGGTCGCGGCCTTACTTTACGACTATGCTTACGACTGCGGTTGCTTACAGTAGCATTATTAGTGCATGGATAAAACGCGGATATTCAAAAGAATTTAAAGTATAAGTAAAAAGTGGTAAAAATATATTATCATTTATTTATTTACTGCAATGTACAGAAACAGATACACCCTAATTACTAAGCAAAGAACATCAAACATACCATAGATATTTATATTTAAAAAAGTAATGCTAATGATAACAACAAAGATTCAGTAATATGCTAATGAGATCTATCATCATCATTTCAGCCAAAAGACGAAACCTAAACTGAATAGGCGTGCCGCGGGGGACAGCTAGTCTAAATAAAACTGTAATCTGTACATAGAAAAAATGCTTAAAACTAATTATTGGAGATTAGAGATAGGAAATCTGTTAGTGAGCCGAGCCGGGTGATATGATTTTTTGTACAAAGCTGTTTTTGTTACAAACATGCATAATATATCAAATGGATTTTCTTATGCTATTGAAGTAAGAAAACCGATTTTAATCTTTCCTACCTGGTAAGAGTAATCTAACTAATTGAAAACCACGGGGGCATAGCTGTTTAACTGTGCGGAAAAATATACAAACACACATATACATACACAGACAGACACACGAATGCACATTTTGTTTTATACTTTATTAATACGGGTTGGCTGGAAGATCTCTATTTAGAGATTAGCTCGCCCTTGTATAGTTCTGCTAATATGTTGTACTGTAGCCCCTTAAGCCTTATAGTCTGATCAATAAACTAATGTAGAGTGCGTGAGCGTAAGCCGAAACTTATTCAGGGTGCTTAGGGATAAAACATACTAAAAGTACTGACGTCTAGGAGGCGAGCCGGAATGAGGGGGGGGGGGGGGGGGTGTCAAAGGTCTAATTTTTCAGTTTTTAGCCAATATTACAGAAACGGTGCGATGTTGTATCAAAATATGATCTTGGATGAAATGAAAGTTTTATGAGCTTGACATAATGATCGGATCGGATTAATTTTTGAAATCGGTTCAGTAGTTTTTGAGTTTATTCATTACAAACATACACACACACAAAAATACAAATCTTTCCTCTTTTTAATATTAGTATGACTAGCTTTCCGCCCCGCGGCTCCGTCCGCGTTTACAGTTTTTCCCGTGGGAATGAGGTATTTTCCCGCGGTAAAAAACATCATTCCTACGGGAAAAGATGTTAACGCGGACGGAGTCGCGGCTGAAAGCTAGTAATGGATAAACTCATAAAGGTCTATTGTATCTTTGTACCATGTTCCATTACGATCAGATCAGTAGTTTTTGAGTTTATTTATTACACACATACACACAAAAATACAAATCTTTCCTCTTTATAATATTAGTGTAGATGTAGATAGTGTAGACTAACTTTTGCCCGAGACTTCGTACGCGTTTTGAATTTACGGAAAAACTTTACACAAAGTACCTGCCTAACGATTATTATTTGCTAAAAACAAAAATTTGTTAAAAAAGTAACACGACAATTAATAAAAAAAACTAAAAAACTACAAAGAATCTATGCTTCCCCCTTGACCTACGTACGGATGAAGCAAATTAGGCCAACCACTTGATCAACAGAGGTAAAACTGACTTGTCAAAAGCTGTGAAATTATCGTTCCCATGACGCGACTGTTCCGCATTGTCGTTAACAACTTACAAAGACAACTTGCAATAAATCTTGAATCTACAAAAATAAAACACATCTAAAACATTTTTCTACACCCAAAAACCCCTATATAGCAAGTTTCATTGAAGTAGGACGCGCCATTTTCGAGAATTCAGAACATTTTACTTTTATACCCCGCTCCCGTAGGAATGAAATATTTCCCGTGGTAAAAAGTAAGTAGCCTTTCTTTTAATTTGGACATTCAGGACCATATTATTAATCCAAATCAGTGCAGTAGTTTTTGCGTGATGCGATAACAAACATACAGACACAAATTCTAAAAACATTATTTTTGCCTTCTATTACTCTCATATAAGTACCTATACCCTAATTTTTTTTTCTATTAGGTATCTCTCAAGTAGCGACATCGACTTGTTAGATTTTTATTATAAATAGATAATATTTGGAGAAATAATTATTATAACCAAGGTAAAATACATAATCATTTGTAACTTCAAAGTTACAGTACAGGTGAAGGTCGGCGCGTGAGGATTTAGTGGAGAGAATTACCGCAGAATCCACGCAGAGCGCGCTCGTGTAAGCAAAAAATAGTCAAGACGACGCGTTAAGTGTTTAAATAAATATTGCGTCAAAGATTCTTAGTTCCGTATAGAGACTTCACCCGAATGCTCTCTTAGTTGCGGAAAAATAATATACGTCGCACAGTCAGAAGCCACTGGGTATTATCAGGTTCTATCTTCTTTAAGCTACTGGGCAAAGCTAATTAAACAAAATACATGACGCTTCCGACCCACGGCTCCGCCCGCGTTAACAGTTTTTCCCGTGGGAATAAGGCATCAAAATCAAATCAAAGGGATTCTTATTCGAAGTAAGATTTTACAAATCACTTTTCGGCGTCAAATTTTATTTTTCCGCACAACCGCATTTTCCCCCGGCAAAAGATAGCCTATGTGTTATTCTGATGTAAAGACTCATAAAATCCATTCAGTAGCGTGAAAGAGTAATAAACATCCATCTATCCTCACAAATTTTCGCGTTTATAATATTAATTGGATTAAACCACTGTTCTCTGTCGGACCCAGGATCGATTCGTGCGTCTTTCTCTTGGCTACTTTTTAGGACTACTGAAGTCGAGCTTTGAGGGCGGCCCTAAGTTATTTACGATACATTTATAGAGGGCTGACTGAGCCCTTCCAATGTGAAGGACCCTGAAGGTTACTATATGGAAAAAAAGAAAAACATTTGGCTAGGAAACCCTAAAAACGTGACGTCTAATCAGGGCTTGTATAAATCAAGCACGCGGTGGTTTTTTTTGCGGTAATAATAAGTTTTTTTCCAGTGGAGCAGCCCATATGGTATAATATACCTACTTAGATAATAATTGGGTATGCTTAGTATATCTTGAAACTTGAATCATAATGTAGCTGAAACGACAGACCTTCGGATGTTGTCTGCTATATTTGTTTTGTACTATTTTACTTTATTTGAATATTATTAAAATATACTTGCTAAGTACGTATTTCTAAACCTCTAAGACCTTGAATTGAAGTCATCTTATTTTGTTGTAATCAATTTTGACGTTGTATTTCTTATACCATGTTTAACACGTCACGTATAACAATTTATATAGTCAGGTTAATTCTATTCGTGAGGTAGATTAATCTTGAAACTCACGCGATAAGCAAGCAATAAACTTTTTAAAGAAAAAATTAAAACTATTCTCAGGGACTAACACTTGATCTTCATTATACAATACGTGACGTATGTTAGGAACAAAGTTAAACAAAAAGGTTCAGTTTATGTGTGTTTTGTATGTGTAAGGTAAAAAAGTACCTACTCTCTAATTTAATTTGTTAATTCAGTGATGTAGAAAATTTTAAAGGCACCAAGTACACCGGAAGCGTAAGAGTAGACGTGCACGAACTACAGTTGTAATGTATGGAACTGTATGAGACAGGACACGCCGCTTGCGTAATGTAGACACATGAGTAAATAATCGGAACAGAGTTTAAGCTTCATAAGAACGTGCAAAATTGTTACCTATTTTGGTAGGGTTGTCACAATAGTTTATGACAAATTAAAGAAATATTTGTATAAATAGTTTTATTATTCAGTATGATGAACTCCTACTTAATTGAAGATGAATGTATGGATGGATTAATGGATGTTTCCTACTAATATTATAGACGTGAAAGTTTATGAGGATAGATGTATGGATGGATGTTTGTTACTCTTTCACGCAAAAACTACTGAATAGATTTTAATTAAACTTTACAATAATATAGCTTATGCATCAGACTAATACACAAGCTAACTTTTACTGCGGGAAAATCCCTCATTCTCACAGGAAAAAAATGTTAAGAGGGCAGAGCCGCGAAAACTCTGTTCCGATTATTTACTCATGTGATATAGACACATACGCATCCGGTGTGTTCCAACTATGTGCAAGTTAGAAAACCTCATGCTCACCTAGGGTATACGCTACGAACAAGTTGACCGCCGACACCGCCCACACCCATCTAGGTATTTGGGCATCGTCTGGGTTATCTTCCGTGAGCGCATAGAACCCATAGTCGTAATACGAGAACAATAGGAAGTTGAGAACTGTCAGCAGGAAGCCAGAGAATGTTAGCACGTTGGGTGCCACCCAGACTGGGCAGAACTGCAATCAAGTTAATAAGATGACTAAATTAATATTAAATTAGCAGCTGGCCAAAAATTTCCTTGTAAATGGAGGGCGCGGCGCCAGTAGTAAACTGTGTGCCAGTGTCAAGTTTTCGATCTTTAACTTTGAGTTTTATTATTTATTCTGTGCTTTTAGGCAATTCTGTTCACCTTATGCCATCTGTCAAAATGTTAAGTTGGGAACTTTTTTAAATAGTATTATGCTAATTAATTATGTTAAAAAGGCTAAATGCAAATTATTACCCATACCCATACCTTTGTGGTGCTGATTCTGTTGTCACACTCTTATCCTAAATTTTAATTCTATGCATCTTTTTCACACTTATAAAGCATGGAAAGGGACAGGAGATTTTTAATTCATATTTAGAGATGTCAATCACCAATTAGAGTGAGTCATATGAGAATCACCATCAATGTAAATTGTATACTATTGTGAGGGTAATATAAACTATTTGTTTGAATTTGGACCTATAAGAAATTACACTACATTATCAAATAAAATAAAAAAAATTTATAGCAGAAAACAAACAATGAAAATTATATTAAAAAGAAATATTTTTTAAAATAAAGTGTCGACATTTTTGCAGTAAAAAAAATAGGACACTAAAACCATGTTTGTATTACAATATGTACCTATGTACTTTTTTAGTATCTCATAGGTTATATTAGATGGGATTTTATTGGGATTATTATTCTAATTCACTCTCACTGTCCCATATATTTTACAGTGCAAAATGTGTGCATAAGTAAATATAAATAAATAAATAAATAAAGGTATGACATACCTGGACGCACCAATTCCAAAAAGGGTGCATAACATAGTTGCTGAGAACACTTGTGTCTATCGAATTATACTGAAAAATAAAAGATTGTTGTTATTTTATTACAAGACAGACACTGAACGAAAAAATTATAAAAAATAAGAGGCCTTGAACTTAACAGAAGAGTTGGAGAATAAAGTAAAATGGTTAGTATTTTTTACGATTAAAATAGAGAAACACGCATGTAAAAGCCACTATACCTAAAAACATAAATAGCAAGAACCGGTCCTAATCCTAATCAATTCTTGGGCATGCAAAAAGCAAATTCGTTATTTTTTCTATTTACCAATTTAGTTAGATTGGAAGTTTGTCTCTACATATCTAAATCAACTAAGGTACAGACAGACCTACAACAAGACAACTAAATAATAATGACGTGATTGTAAAATTTCAGGTAGGTACCTACCTTGTATTTTTCAAAACCCTTCAGCTGCTCCTCTGTCAAATACCGACCCATGATCAAAGCAAGAGTAATAGGGCAGTAAATTCTTTAATTCATTCCACAAGTTAAAAATATGCACACTAAAGATAAGGTTGCTTTTGCGGAGTGTTAAATTAAAATTAAAATTAACACATCTCCCTTCTCCAATTGACAAATGACAACTGAAAAGTGAACTGACTGGACTGACTGACTGATTGTCTTCTTGAATTTTTTTTAGTTTCTTTCTCCCTTATGGGAAAGGCAAAGGGATCTAAGCCCATACAGCCTAGTCTTTAGTAGTTTCTTGCATTATCCAAGTTTAATGTCTTCTTCATCCTCAGTCATTATTTCTTCAGTTTCATTTCGTCGTCTTTAGTCATTTCTTGCATCCATGTTAAACGTCTTCAGTAGTTTCATTTCTTGTTACGGGATCTTTGAAATGCGGGTGATTCTTACATTCCAATGATACCTACTGAAGTTTAACGCGGGGTATCAAATCAGAAACAGCTAACCACTCATTATTTCTCACTTTCATTGAATAGTTCTTCTGTAACGGCATATTATCGCACTAATTCCACCATATTAACACCACAATTACCATGAAAAACTAATTTTAAAAAGGACGAAACAAACAATGAACCCGCCATTTCTTCTCGATTCATTACCGTCATTCCCCATGTTCCTTACTGGACTGACTGACTGACTTATGAATGAACTTTTTTTTGGGTGAATGTGTGTGTTGGGTTGGGTATTGATTGTGTGATGGATGATGTAAATTGGTTCGTGTATAGAAAGCTTTATTATGTTGTTTATGGTCATTTATTTGGAAATGTGTTTTTAAGCGGGAATCTAGAAGAAATGGCAGGTTCATTGTTTCCTTTTCATTTTTAAAATTAGTTTTCCATGCTTTGCTGTACAGCGGAGTCAGTAGATTATCTGGGGGCACGGCCGGCAGTGCCCCCGCCAAGTCGAGCAAAAATGCAGCACGGCCGTACCATACTTTTCTCGTAGCAGTTCGGGCCATTTTCGACCCCCCTATAACTTCGTTGTGGATATATAAATGACTAAACACGACGAAATGAAACTGAAATAATGTGACTGAAGACATTAAACTCGGATATGATGCAAGAAACTACTAAAGACTAGGCTGTATGGGCACAGATTAATAAATAGTTACGTATGGGCTTAGAACCCCTTGCCTTTCCCTCATGGGACAAAAAGAAAAAAATGTTTGTTTGTTTTGTTGTTTCTTTCTTGTAATTCTTGTCGATACATTCGTTGGTCGTCGATACGTTGTTTGTTCGTTCAGTTCTGTTTATTTGTATTTTTCTGTGTAAATATGAATAAAATTTGTAGAATATGTTTAGAAGAGGGAGTACTTTCATCTATATTTGCTAAAAATTTTAATGTTTCGTTGTGCGATATGATTGAATACTGCTGTAGTTTAAAGGTAAGTAGGTTCCATCTGAATTAATATTTCTAGATCTAGATAAACTAATTAATTACTTAAAATCATTACTATATCTTTGATTCTAGATAAGCAGAGAAGATGGTCTACCGGAACAAATATGTAGCAATTGTATTTACAAACTAGGAATAGCCTACCACTTCAAACAAACTTGTGCTAGTGCTGACATACGTTTGAGGCAATATCTCGGGTTACGTATACTTGAAAAGTATGTTAAAACACATTATTTCTTTTAAAACCCTTGGGTCAGGGAGTGAACTTTTATACTTTAACTTCTATAATACTTCTTTCTTAAATTTACTTTTATTTTAATCTTTTGCTTACGCCGGGTCGTATGGTTACCTGGGCGCAGAAGTGAATAGATATAAAATTGAATTCCTGGTAGTAAACCCCGAACTTGACTCTCTTTTTATGAACTTCTTTAATATTTATGTAATTTAATTTCAGATCTGTTGATGCTGCTGTGATGACAGAACCAATGGTAATGTTCATGTAATGTGTATCTAAACGTTTTCATAAACCTTATATTTAATACTAGCTGTTTCCAACTTTTCCAAAGTAATTTTTCACTATCCCATGGAAACTCTTTAAATTCCCGCTGATATTCAAGATTTTGACCAGGGATTAAAAGAACCACCATGCAAAATTTAATTCAAATCAGTCCAATAGTTACGGAGATTACCCTATACAAACAGACAGACAGATAAACAGAAAAAAAGAAAATTGGATGTTCTGTGAAACTTACATCCTCCTGACTCGGATTTCATCTTTTTTTTTCTATGTACAGACATTTGACTTCTACAGTTTAATTATATAGATTAACAGGCAGTTTGATAGTAAAAAAAAACTTTCCAAGCGAAGTACATACAACAATAAAACCCTTAAATTATAAAAACAAGGTTTTATTGTTTTAACAAGATCAGAATGTAATAAATTCCAGTTTCTTTTTATTTCAGGTTGCTCAACAAACAATAATAAAAAAATGGTAAGACCTAAAAATACTTTTTAATATCAAAAGCAACAAACAAAAAAAAATTTGTTTTAGGAATTTATGTATTAGGAATGTGGAATAAATATTTATTATAAGCTTAGTTACTAAGGCAAATATTTGTAAAATTCATATGTATTTCGAGATTTTTTTTGTTTAAGTCTGTTGTGTACAGTCTCCTGCAGGTAAACCGAACCCCACTCTTTACAAATAAACAAACAACAACAGTTAATTGCTAGCTGTCGTTCTTAATAGGTAGATAAACACTTCTCACACACACACTTCTGGTTTCTTAATTTATTTATTTTATCGCATATTGCAAACTCGTATTTTTTAAATATAATAAATCGCAAGGACGGAGGTTCGAACTTCCAACCATGCAAACATCCCCGTCTCAGCTGCTCGTGTTCCATTCCACCCATGTTACCACTGAGACACTGCGCTCGTTAAGAACTAGCTCAAATAAAGTAGTGTCTTGTTTGTTGCATTCGTCTACGAACTATTCCGATGACCGCCGACTGCTGACGAGACGTTAGAAGGCGAAGTTAATAGATACTTAACAAAATTAAATTGTGCGTAAGTAAATATATATAAAAAGTAATAAGAACGGGACAAGTCAACCATTATCATAAGGTGTGCGTCTTGCATTTCAAACTTTATACTTAGATTAATAATTATTAAGGACGTCATGCTTCACTTCAAGTGTTTTTCTTAACAGTTTTAGGTAGTCGTCGCTTACGACCGGAGGATCTGGTTTCTTTGCAGGAGACTGTACATGATGCTTATGAATAAATAATGAGGTATAACTCTGTGGTATAACTCAGTTAATTATGATCTTTATATTTCTAGTAAATGCAAGCAGAATCAACAGAAAAGGACAAGCTCTAACTATAAGAAAAAACCAGAATCAGAGAAGCAAAAAACTGGTCCTAAACCAAAACCAAAACAGGTCCATGAATGTTATCAATGCAATAAGCAATTTCGATGTCAAGCACAACTAGAAATGCACATAAGGTATCATTATGTCAGATTCATCACATAAATAAAATATATATTTTGTTTTTAAAATTATTGTTAATAACCTAGGATAGATGGAGATGTGTGCGTGCACTCTAAAGCACGTAGTAAAATAGAAGCGTTAAATTATTTTGTTGGGCTTGTACGGAGACTTGGTGGTATAATTGGTAGTACGCCTGTACGGCCCGGATAGCCCAGGAGGTGCGGTTTCAAGTCCCTGCCCAAGCTCAATGATCTTAATTTTTCGCTTCGATTATAATTTAATAGTATACGCTAACAGGCGTCATCTGTTGAAAAATAAATAAACTACTTATTATAATCTTTTACTTACTACTTTTTTCATATTGTCTCAATGGGCTTGGGCCCCGTATTATACTTATTTTAGTCTTTGGGCTTTTTCCAGAACTCACACCGGTGACAAACCTTTCAGCTGCATGTATTGTACACGTCGGTTTACTCAGAAACACAACCTTACCATACATGTCAGGATACATACAGGTGAACAGCCCTATCAGTGTGAAGTTTGTAGGTAAGTAAGTACTTACAAAACAAATAAATGTAAGTATACTTACCATAGATTTTGGCTACCCCAATTTGAGCATTCCATATACTATACCATGAGAAATTCTTACTACGCGGCTCTTGCTAACCATTTCATTTCTTTGCAGGTATAATATGCAGGTTTTCTTGTGATGTTATCCTTCGCTGTAGCTTATATTAGACGCACTTTTAGCTTATTGTATTTTAATGTTTTTTTTTTTTTTTTCAGTAAAACATTTTCTGCACAGAGTAATCTTAATGCACATCTTAAAATACACACTGGCCAAAGGGATCATGTAAGTCGTTTTTAAATTCAAAAACAAATCTGTCTCAAATCTCCAATTAGCACCACTATTAAACAATTTGTTTTTTTTTAGGTATGTACAGTGTGTAATAAATCATTTATTACTTCAAGTGAGTTAACTCGTCACATGAGTAAGCATCGCGGAGTTAGGAACTTCAAATGTGATTTATGTGGTTCTGCTTACATACATGCTAAAGATTTGGTAAGTTTTCGTCTTAGTTTATCTATTTAATTGAAATTTTGGTATTATTTTTATCTTATGTATGATAATGAGAAATAAATAATTTAATTTATAATATTAATAGCTGTAAAACAACATTTACATAAGTTGAGTAGGTACCTCAAATCAAATTCAAATAGGTACTAATATTTTCATAATTTTAAATAATCATTTTTTTTAGAAAGTGCATAAACTAAGGAAGCATCAAGTCCTACCGCAATCAAAACTTCAAGCAGAAGCATATAACAACAGCAATGTTGATGTAATTGGCTTAGATGTAGGCAAGGATGTGCCACCTGTAGCTGCTAAAGACAGCCATCATATTGTTCACTTGGTTAGTGATAAAAATCAACCGAGTATTCCACAGCAACATCCAGCAACTAGTCAAGGGCATTCATTTCATCCTTTTGAAACTCCAAGTTGTACTATCTGTGGTGAGGCATTTGGATATATGAGTGCATTGGCACAACATTACTTGCATCAACATAAAGATATATAAATTTGAACTGAGCTAATAATAGTTGTTCTTATTTTCAAGTAATACACTTAAAAATTATTGTACAGATAAATTATTTAATAAAACATGAAATTAACATAATTTCTTTCAATTTAACTAATTAGATTTTTACGACTATTTTAACGAATTGGGATCCAAGGTTCAAAGATGTCAGCAATTTTCTTTCTCTCTGTAATAAAAAAAAAATTAATTGAAAACAAAACTTTTGAAAAAAAAACAGTTTTTGAGACTTGTACTGGAAGAATTACTAATAGCACTCAAAAGTAGTATTCCCAAAAAGATAGTAAATGGTACTAATGGAAAAAAAAGTTGCATTAGTTCAATCATGGAACTGTTCAATGGAACTAGTGGGAGCAAACAGTCCTACCTGGTTCAGGAAAGTCTTCTGGATGCAATTCAATGTAATGTCTCAGGACAGCATCTTTTTCCGCGTAATAGTCGTCACGTTTCTGCTGAACGAAAGTTAGAACTGCTGTCCATCCCACGATACCAATTACGTGTTTCTGAATACCTTAAAATAATATTCAATAAAAAGTCACATCTATTTGTTTTCAATATACTTGTTAGGTATTGTTATGTAATGAATGGGTTACCGCTGAAAGGAGGTCGTCTCGTGCCGAAGTTTATCGCCACACCAGAGGCAATACCAAAGCCGAGTCCGAGCAATTGCGCCCAATACTGATTAAGTTTTGGTTTAATTCTTCCTTGATCTCCTAATTCTAGAAGTTCCTGAGCAGATAAATGGGAAGTCATGACGAAAAATACAATTCGCGTAAAAGAAAACCAATGTAACCTTGTTTGTTAGATTGATTTGATTTCTCTCTCTGACATTGACGTTTTATTTTTTCTCTGTAGGCCTATAGGAAGAAAAGAAAGGTGGATATAGACGAACCAACTTCAGATTTTCCAAAAGCCAGCACCAGCAAGCAAACACACAGATGTCTGCGTGCGAATCCGTGCGATGCGGCTCATGCGGCATGCATGGCATGCGTGTGGTGCGACTGGTGCGTGCGGAACATGTTGATCTTGAGACGCCCGTATCCCGCCGTAGCGTCGTACGGTCATAATACGTAGCCGTATACGTAACGTACGTAGCCGTATACGTAACGTACGTAGCCGTATACGTAACGTACGTAGGGGTGAATGTCCAACCAAACGGACGCACGCACGCATCATACATAAATAATCATAACATACATAATACGCATGTTGTGCTGGCCTGCTTGCTGCTTGGCTACAATTTATCGGGCTGTCTTTATGATTGAGTATCATTGCCTTTCTTCTTTCATTTAAAATTAAAAAGAAAATGGAATGACAGTGACAGACTGTGCGCGTGTTGTGTGTGAGTGAGTGAGACAGACCGTCCGTCGTCGTCTCGTCGGTCGTGTCGTGTCAATCGTGTCATCGTGCGTGTTTGAGGTTATTTTATTGTTTTCGTAAATATTCGTAATTTAATTTTGTTTTGAACGAAGTAGAAGAGGTTAGAGGAGTATAGTATTCGTTGAGAAGAGGTGTTAAAATATTCATCATCGATATAATTTTAAATTATTCATAAAATTAGAATACTGAAGTGATTCTACAAACAAAATGGTAAGTTCTTCAAAATAAATTGTTATTGTGCGATTGTGGTACACTATATAATTAGATCATAGGTAATTATTCTAATGCTGAATTCGATCGCAGGGTAAGGCAAAGAAGACTAGGAAAATCGTCGAAAGAAAATTTGCTAAAATGAAGAAACTAATTAGTCCAAGTGACAGCCGTATTAAGGACTCTCAGAGAGCTGAACCCAAAAAGAAGAAACCAGTGGACCCTCATGAAATGAAGATTCGAGAGGTGCCGCAAGCAAGCTCTGCGCTCTTCTTCCAGTACAATACGCAGCTGGGACCCCCATACCATGTCCTCATCGATACTAACTTTATTAACTTCTCAATAAAAAACAAACTTGATATTGTTCAGAATATGATGGACTGTTTGTATGCAAAATGCATTCCATACATTACAGACTGCGTTCTCGGTGAGTTGGAGAAGCTTGGAAGAAAATACAGAGTAGCTTTAAGGATAATAAAGGATCCTCGATTTGAGAGGGTAGCTTGTCTTCATAAAGGAACTTATGCTGATGACTGTATTGTACAACGAGTGACTCAACATAAATGTTATATTGTTGCTACAAATGATAAAGACTTAAAGAGAAGGATAAGGAAAATACCAGGTGTTCCTATAATGTATGTTGCAGAACACAAATATACCATAGAAAGAATGCCTGATGCTTATGGTGCACCTAAAGGTGCCATATAGTAGTATTTAAAATATAAATTTGATAAATCTATTTGCTTTGTTTTTTTTTTCTATTATTTCTATATGATATTAAGGTTAACCCTTTTTTTAATTAATTTATTTATTTGTGTTTATATATTTTTTAAAGGCTTATTATTTTTGAGGTAACTAAAAAACGTTAGCAATTAAAATATATTTTGGCAGCATTTAAATTATTTGGCTTATAAAACTCAAAACGTGGCTGTCATCACAAACAAATAATGGCAGCTACTAAAAGGTAGCAAAAATAAAATAATAACTTGGTGAAAACTAATAATTCTTATGTGAGGTGTTATACATTTTAGATTGTGAACTGTTGGTTACATCTAAAAAAGCTCGTTTAGGCATTACTTAGTTGCCAACACAAATACTCTGCCAGTTAAAATTTAAAAACTTCCTTTCAATTAATTTATTAAATTTTTTACATCACCAATTTAGATTTCTTTGTCACCGCGTTAAATATGTGCCTTATTTAAATATGGTACAACTTTTTTAGACAGAATAAAATAATATTTTTAGTCTTATTGGTAACTAGCGACCCGCCCCGGCTCCGCACGGGAAAATGGTTATTGTGGGTTATCCTTCAGTATATTATGCATGTATTATACATATAAACCTTCCTCTTGAATCACTCTATCTATTAAAAAAAACCGCATCAAAATCCGTTGCGTAGTTTTAAAGATTTAAGCGTACAAAGGGACATAGGGACATAGGGACATAGGGACATAGGGACATAGGGACGGAGAAAGCGACTTTATTTTATACTATGTAGTGATTTAATATTTATAATACAAAGTTTGACCAGGCATTTGACATAAACATGTCTTTACTGATAGACTTAACATTATAATACTAGATGGTTGTGTTATGTGCGCTTGGCGATCCAACAACGTCAATGATTTCACCCGCTGGCTTGGTTTCGTTGTCTGCACTTGAGCTGCAGATAGATGGAGGAATGGTAAGAGTCTGCAACAAATGATATGTTTCTGGATGAATTTCAGTTAGTTTAATGCTTGCAAATACTTGGTGTAATATTTGGACAGTGTTAGGAGTCTGGGGCAGTATGTAGTGGGGTCATATGGCGCCAGTTCCGTATTCAAAATATGTTCGTAAAAGCAGGTTAGAATACGCAAGTGAAAAGAAAACGTTACGAATCTAAAAATGGCGGCGCCGATCATATTCTCTCACTTACACACTATCACTGTGCCACTATTGCTGACCTTGTCACCTGTCACTTCAAAGCACCCAGACGCCATTTTCAATTCGTTTATTTATGCGCTGCTTAAAGAAGTTTATCTCCGGTTGATGTGGCGCTGGGGATAGTGGACACCTGGGTATAGGTCGGACACTCCATACAGCAAACGCGTTTTGACAACCTACTGCTTAAAATGAATGACAACTGAATATAAACTACAAGTCAAACACTGAAACGCTATATGAGTCCCGCGGCGCCTATCGTGTGCGGGGAGGGAACTCATTTTAGTGCGGGGGGGGGGAGGGGTGAGTGTCCTTTCTGTACGGGTTAGTATAATTATTTTCTTCTGTGACCTGGGTTAGAGCCCGTCCCCATGTCCACGGTGCCGCGGACGGTGGCGCCAATTCTAGTAGGTAATAATAGGAGAATAATCCTATCGCGATCTATAGAAATTATTCTCCTATTATTACTAAAATTGGCGCCCGCTGTCGTACACCGTCCGCGGCACCGTGGCGCCGTGACGTGCCGCACCGCGCCGTAGACATGGGGACGGGCTCTAAGTGGTGAGTACCTACCTTCCCGGGGCTGAGCGCCTCGAACTGGTGTCTGAGCGCCTGCAGCTCGAACTGGCAGGCGGAGAGCGCGCCGCGCAGGTCCACGCACAGCGCCAGCTCCGAGCGCAGCTCGTTGAAGTGCCGGCACACCGCCTCCGTCGGCGTCGGCGCCAGCTCTGGGGGAAGCAACCGCCCGCACCACTCGCAACGTTATCACCATCATATAAGGCTGCATTTCCATCAGAGATGGGCGAGGATTATAGATGTAAAAATCCGTAAACTACTGGTAGTTTTGTAACCAAAGTTTTGGTCAGTGTTGCCACCTTGCAAATAATTAAATCATTAATTTTGTTTACCTAACCTTCATTTTTTCATCTAGACTTATTTAGCGATTTCTAGGGAAAAATTTTATAGCAAATATTCGATTATCTAGTGACTTATAAAGCAAACTTAGTGATTTAATTATTTGGCAGGTGGCAACACTGACCGAAAATTTGGTTAGCTACCGGTAGTGTACGGAATTTTTACATCTATAGCGAGGATGAGTAACGAGGGATGTGTTTGTAAAGAACCAATAGAATCGTTTCATTTACCTCATCTAGGTTAGCACAGCAATTCTATTGGTTCTTAACAAACACATTCTTCGCTACGCATCCTCGCTCATCTCTGGTGGAAACGCAGCCTAAAGCCCGACCATAAAAATACAGCTCTGACACAACACCATCACCTTTATAATTCACAACACTATCACCGTAAAATAAAGTCCGAAAAGAAAAAAAAATTCGCTATATTGCGGAAATTCTATGAAATACCTATTTATAATAGAAATTGTTGGAAGAAACAAAAAATAAAGTGACAATGTCGCCCACTGTGCAAGATTTTTATTTTTCAGGTCAGGCTTTCTTTACTTTTCTCATAATATGGTATGTCTTTATTATTCTCTTGTTTATCTCAGGACAAGTGCGGAACTTTGGAAGGCTTGTGGGGAGCCGAAGCCAGCACGTAGAGGCCCATTAGTCAATTTTAATGTTTGTGATGTGAAACCACAAAATCTAACAAAACAAAAAACATGTGGCGGCGCCCCCCAGATAAGATCAGGTTTTTAACCCTGCGAACTTCGTGCCACAGATTTTTGTTTATTTATATATAGATATTTTGAATGGTGAAATGATCCCCTCACCGTCGTCGTCGTCCCCTCAGCGATGAAGTGGACTATGCTTGGAGTTTGAGAATGATGAGATCCGCAGGCGAACCAGGGTCACCAACATAGCCCGAAGAATCGCTAAACTTAAGTGGCAATGGACTGGGCACATTGCGCATAGAACCGACGGCAATTGGGGCAGAAAGGTTCTTGAATGGCGCAGGAAGACGTAGTGTGGGCGGGCCCCCCACGAGGTGGACCGACGATCTAGTGAGGGTCGCGGGAAGCTGCTGGATGCGGGCAGCGCAGGACCGATCATTGTGGAGATCCTTGGCCTCTTGGCCTTGGAGATATAGGCCTCTCTATCCAGCAGTGGACGTCTTTCGGCTGAGATGATGATGATGATGATGAAATGATCCCCTCAGCTGAAATTATGATGAAATACCCTATATTATAAGTAGGTCATATAGCAGTGCACGTACCGATGTTGAGTTTCCTTAGCTCAAGTTCGAGCGCCTTGGTCTTCCGCTGGCCGACGCCGGGCGGCAGCTTCATGCGCTGCGAGCGGAGCGCCGCGCCCGCGCCGCGAGACTCCGGGAACCGAATGCCCGACCACTCCACCGTCTGAAATTACACAAATCCGTTCATACTCATCGTTCTACGGATGTACTCGTTATTGGAGCCATGTTGGAAGTCTAAGGGTCTATTTATACTACGTGATGTCGGAATCATAGAACCGCCTTAGGGTCAATTTATACTAGCGCAGAGTCGAAGCGCAGCGAAGCATCAATCCATACAAATTCAATAGGGCGCGCGAATTTCGAAGAAAGCGCGCGTCTTTTTAAATCTCAAAATGTGTGCGTTACGCTGTGGACATAAGATGGAATTTGTTAAGTTTTGGATTGACGCTTCGCTGCGCTTCGACTCTGTGCTAGTATAAATTGACCATAAGGCGGTTCTATGATTCCGACACCAGGTAGTTTGTAAGGTAGATTAACCTTGAAACTCGCACGATAAGCAAGCTGATCGTAATATCTCGCTGTAAGCGGGCCAGTAAAATGTGGGAACGGGACGCCACCTGGTGCCTCTCTGTCGCACTGACGGGCCTTATGGACGCGGGTGGTGCCTCACTACTACAACAGTCGGCATCTCGTTCTCACATCTTGTTGCCCCACGTGCAGAGAGATATTACGACATAATATAGTTGAGCTGTAGAAGTACCTACATAATCTGTTTGTGTTGGGCTAACAGTACTAATACTACTAGTCCCTTGACCGGTTTCGGCCATGGCGACTGCTTCAACTGTGATTTTGGCGATCATTTGCTCGTATGTGACTTATGAAGCCTATCCATAGCCTAGCAGTACTAGAATGTGAATGCACTGATATTGAAATTGAACAGACTACTAATATTTATAAATGACTAGCTTTCCGCCGCGGCTCCGCCCGCGTTAACAGTTTTTCCCGTGGGAATGAGGCATTTTCCCGCGGTAAAAGGTAGCCTATGTTACTCAGGGTGAATGTGGCTTTGTAATGGTAAAAGAATTTTTGAAATCGGTTCAGTAGTTTTTGAGTTTATTCATTACAAACATACACACATCCTCTTTATAATATTAATGTAGATGTAGATATACTCACAACACTTTCCACAGCCCTGACTGGCCGCTGTTGTGAAGCAATCTTCTTCTTGTGCAGTTTCCGGTCCTGTCTCCGGGCAATGTTGGCAGCATTGGTGGAGGGCGCGGCAGCTCCCTCAGTGGCCGCCGCTGGCCCCGTCGGGAACACCGCGCCAGTGTCCGCTCGAGATATCAACTTCTGTAAATCTTGTGTCTTTCTTTCTCTTTCACGCTTCCTTGCTTCTATTTTCTTTAGTTCCGTTAGGAGCATTTGTTCTTCTTCAATCTGTAAAGAGTAAAATCGTGAAAATTCTCAATGGTCTAAACTTTATTGCAGATTTAAAAAAACAAAAGCGATATTATGAATATTGGATGTCTCTTAAGAATATACAAATCATAAATGACTAAAGTAATTAATTAATATATTAGCCAATAGACTTTCTACTTTGTACTGTAGTCTTCCCCAAGAATGTTCCAACAACATAATTCTACTTGGCCCTTCTACTATCTTCAATAGATCATCCATTGAGAGTAAAAACATTAGTTGTTAATATATTAACATTTCAACAAAAACAATTTCATAAATTAATGACCTGATCCTGCGTTCTCTCAAACAACCTCTTGAGCTGTTCTTTCCTCTTCCTCTCGTGCTCAGCGTCGTACTGGTAGGTCCTCTTTTCACCATTCACCATTGTTACAGTATTCGACCATGGGTTTGTTTTCACCTTCAAAGAAAAAGAGGAAATTCAATCCCATTTTAAATCATAACTTCCCGATTATGAAAAAGACAAGTGTGAAAAATTTTATATTAAAAATAAATTCTTCAATATTAATTAAAGGCATAGGAAATTGCATTTTTTAGTATTTCTTTTGCCATATTTAACAAATATTTAGCTTATTAAAGGTTTTTAAACAGTCTATTGTAAGCATTATTTCTGTAAATAACCACTCCTTTTTTTAACCCCCGACGAAAAAGAGGGGTGGTATAATCTGTGGCATCATAGCTCCACCGATACAGATACACCGATTTTAATCTAGTTGTTTTTTTGTTTGCTGTTTTCTTTTTTAGTTATTGAAAGGATCAACCAACAGTTTGGTGGCGGGGGTTTATAAAATTTTAAATTTAATGTTTTTTTGAAAACAACATTTTTTGCTGTGTGATTTTTCTCTTCATACCTTGCTCAAAATACCACAGATATTGTAATATCTTTCCTTGAGGTCCTCCACGCTGCGGTCCCTAAATGCAGCGCGGTCCCAACGATCATGGATCACTATAAAGCGCAGGTCAAACCGTTGACACAGGTCTATCAAGTGATCAGTCTCAGCTTGACTCCAATCTTCAGACTTCAAGTACTGGTTGTATTCTGATTCAGAGTATGATGGTATTGAAACTTGCTGAAACAATTATAAAAAAAGATTATTATATGTTCTTTAAATGGAAGTATGAATTAAAAATATTGGTATTAAATAGACTTGAAAATGCATCTGTTTGACATTATCTGTTGAAAAAGTAAGTTAATGCAAGCAATTTATTACTTTTTCAACAAATTAGTTTAGCTTTGTAAGTTGAACTTATGAAAATTTTTATTATGCTGTTTGTTAATAATTGCATTTTTTATTTGCAGGGTATTTAAATACCAAAATATTTATAGTTTTAGAAGAAGTTTAGGAACTTTTGTACAATATTAAAAAGAAGTAAAATATTATGTATTAATTATGTTTTAATTACCTTATTAAACTGAGCAAAAGGATACTCCTTCGGTTCATCAGACACCCTCTTCCAGTGATGGAATACAGCATGGTCCTTGCGAGCAGGATTTGTGAACGGAGCCCATACCCACTTACGCACCTTGCGCATACCAAGCTTAGCCTTTTTCTCTTTGTATGCTTTACCTGAAAAATTGCATGTAGTAGAGTAAGTAAAGAGACATGTATTGAAATGACACCACTAGACAATTTGATCTGGAGTCATCAGGAATAATTTGTATTATTGTATTGTTTGTTAGAAGTAAATAGGATCTGCTCGAGATTTATTTATTTATTTAAAAAATATCATCTATGCCATGTATTGTAATTTTCATACTAATGATTAATTATTATCAATAAATTCAAAGGTTTTGAATTAGATTATAATCTTTCGGCTGAGATGATGATGATGATGATTATGAAATAAAGTGTAAAGTAGCTTTCAGATGTGGCCATAAGAACCCTTATTCCATAGCAGTAGGGATTACTTCCATACTGTTCACCCGCATTATTATTATACTATTTTCTCACCTGTGTCAGTTGGTATCAAGGGGGGCAAATCATTGTTGTCATTATATAGCAAAGCAAACACCTCCCTATGCATCCCCTCAGGCCTCTTAGCAGCCTTTGCAGTAACATACTTCTTCTTGTTCTTGTCTCCATGGATGATGGTGTCGCGACTAATTTCGGATGCCTGGGGCTGGTCGATGTCCAATATATCCAGAATATCGGCCATTCTTAGTAGATTTCCAATAGATTTTTCACAAGAAGCCTCACATTTATACAAGGAACTAGTGTTTGTTCTTTTGTATTATGACTCGCGCAAGCTTTATGTAAATAAGTCTCGGTATAAATTGCTAATAATTTCTTTTTTTTTACTGATATACCTATTATAATGTACCTAATTTATATAAAATCCACAATTCCATAAATATCTGTGAGCAATGCAAATTGCAATATCTATGTATGTCAATCAACGTCACGTCAAAAATCTAATTCTCAAAGTGTGTTCCGCGGAACCCTAGGGTTCCGCGATACTTCTGTAGGGGTTCCGCAAGAATTTAGAAAAAAAGGTGATGTGTACAATTCACACGTGGTAGAAGTAAAACTTTAAAAAAAATTGGCTTTAAGATAATGAGACGAATGTAAAATTTCGGGAAGGGGTTGTAAGTTTACTGTAGGTTTTAGTAGCTAGTGATCATAGTGATACAACAACACTTCCTCGCAGAGTGGCCATTGTTTTCGATGCCCAGATGCGAGATTATAGGTACAGACAGGATAGAAATGAACGAATTAGCTGAACTAACATTAGGAAACATCTTAAAGATTTTGTAGCGCTACCGGTAGGTTTGAGAGGATGACGCAGGGGCAGCAGTAAAACCGGAGCCCCTTGATGGTGATATGATGCTGAGTAGAGGCAGAACTACTAGTCTTCGCGAACCTGATAAAGGAGGGAAAACTGTGAGGCAGGGAGGTGCGGCGGGCTTGCAGGGTGGGGGCCCAGTAGAGGCACCAAGCCGACACCGTGGCCATCCACCCGCGGCTCGTCCGTCCGCGCATCCTCGGTTACCGTATTTGCGACTGGCGGCCTAGGGAAGCAGGCCGCGCGACACATTCTTGAAGGCGATGCGCGCGGATAGGAGGGGAAGCTTACTACAAGCGAATGAGTGGCATCATCAGGCTGGGATTAGGGGTGAAATAGTTCCTATACCGGGAGCTGATCACCCGTCTGCGCCACTCACAGACGTCTCCCACATAGATAGATATATTAGATAGTGATACAAAGTTTGATATCTCACCGATATCTACTTGTGACTATTACATTATACTTTTATTATGCTTATTAATAAAGAATACACTTTAAAAAACAATTATTTTGTTGTAGGGTTCCGTCAAGTATTTCGCTTTGAAAAAGGGTTCCGTCACCAAAAAAGATTGAGAACCGCTGAATTCTAATCAATCAACACAGTGTGACCAAAAATGAAAATTTGAAATGAAAATTCTGCTAACTGCTCATCCAAATTCTGCTAAAATCTGCTGAGTGTTCTTTTTTCATACTAATATATTTTTTTACCCATTTTACGATAATTTTGCTGGTACTTTATTTTTATTTTTACATCCGTTACAATTGACTGGAAACAACTACTTGGAAAATGGATTAAAATGAACCTCAGATACAATTCAAAGAAAAACATACATTTTGCAGCTAATTCCTCTTAAATAATGCTGAAGGTTTACCAGCAGCGCAGAAGGTAGTATAGTAACATATTGTACAAGAAAAATCAGAATTCATTTAAATACTTTTAACACTACTAATCACTACTTAAGTACTACTGAAACTCAACTCAAAAATATATAAAATTAAAAAAAGTATGATCCTGCTAATTTTCTGCACAACTTTTCAGACATGCGACACAATCTGCTAGAACATAAATAATATGGGATGGGATCTAAGCGACCTATTTCATTGGCGACAAAGACAAAATCGTACAAAAACGAAAGGGACGCATAATGCACAAGAGTCAGCGCGGTGTATTTGTATCTCATTCTAACGCATAACTGCGTCCCTTTTCGTTTTTGCACGACTTTGTCTTTGTCGCGAGTGAAATAGGTGCCTAATTCTACTAACATCACAAAATTCTGCTACATCTGGTCACATCACACTCTCAACAACTTTTTAAAAAGTGTTTTTTATCCCAGAGAAAGGCAAAGAGTTCAAAGCCTATTTAGCCTAGTCTTTAGTAAGTTTCATTTCTTGTTAGCAGGCATGCAAAAACTTGGCAAAAACATAGGTACTGACTAAAACTAATGTAGTACTTACCAGGATGTTATAAGTACGTAGACATAGACATAATTTATTTGAAATAACACAATACAACACAACAAAAAAGAAAAAGAAAACAAAAAATACAATGATTAATATGAAATAAAATAATAAACATTACACAAAGGACACACATTATTAAGGCACCGCACAGAAGCAAATAATAGTACTAACCCGTCCATAGGTATGCTGTAGCGCGATGTCAAACAGGACTAGATCTCAGCAATATAATGATGATATGAGTTTCAAAATAAAATGTTAAACTGCAAAATGCACTCATAAAATACTTACTCTTAATCACAAATAAATTGAACACAAGTATTAGTAGCAATTAAATTAAACAGCATAAAGTTTGTAATATACATAAGCAGGACATTATTATACGTAAATGTATGTATGTAGTCACCACCAATTTACAATGCATTATAAGCTCTAACAACATTCTAAAGCATTTTTTGGGTAACAAAAAGAACACAAATTATTTTATAAGATAATTTTTATTAGCTTCCTGTAATACGTTGAACAACCCTTCTTATAGCTGTGGGACTGTCAAGAGGTACCTGAAAGAATAAAAAGAAATTAAATAAAGCAAATTAAATTAATGCAAGTTGAAAAATAATAAAGTGTTGAACATGATTAATTTATATTTTTCGCTGGTAAAGTGCATAACTATGGTTTGTTTCATTTTAATCTGAACAAAAGGTCATTGACCTTTTGTTCAGATTAAAAACCTACAACTCGCACATTTTTTTCAAACGATACGATTATACTGTAGGAAATTATAACAAAATACGTAATTTGGCAGTAAAAGGCGGGGTGAGCGTGTGACTTTGCCAGACATTTTGGCGTTACTTACATTATTTTTTATTCAAGAAAAGAAAGAGGGCAATCAACTTTTGTCCGGATTCAATGAAACAGACCATAGCTTTTACTTTATCAAGGGGGTACAGACGTTCAGTTTTCTGAACAATAGTTAGACCGCTTGTAAAAAATTATAGCAATGTTGGAATTGGCTGCGATAATAAAAATTTTTTCAAGAGATACAAACTAAGTATTTTATTAATATTTTATTAATTAATAGTGTTTTGAACCACTAATTGTGATTACATCACCCCCATTGTACCCTATTGTAAGAGAAGCTAGACAGGAAATAGGTACTTATTGCTAAACTACGATAAATTTTAAGTTAATAAGTTACATAATGGTATTAGGACAGCAGTGGACGTCTTTCGGCTGAAATGATGATGATGATGATGATTAGGACAGTAAACTTTAGCAACTATCTTTATCTATCTTACCGACACTCCAGCGGCGTTCATCCAGTAGAATGTGAGACGGTCGGTTTCCTTAAAGTAACCCTCCACTAAACCGTTGACAGCGAGGGTCTGACGAGAGCTGTTTAGGAACTGAGTCTGGCCACTCCATTGCAAGTTGTTGATCCATTCCAATTGTCCTACAATAATGAGTCGTAATTAAACAACGTTAAAGAACATTAAAAAACCGTCAAAGGTCACATGCCGGCAAGAACTCCTGAGATCCTTTCAACACTGGACCTGGATCTTTTATAATTTCTGAGTCGTCTATTCGAGAGTACCTCTGTAACGCCTATCAAGACTGTGTAGATTATTATTATTTGAAACTTGTACTAGAACAAGAAAACCATTCAGGATAGCAAAAATATTCTGAAATAAAAAGTAAGCAAAATTCTTTATTCAAGGGAATGGTAAAAAAATGTGGTCCTCCGAAGCAGCTATGTTTAAAAATATTTTTATATTTTGAGATATTCTCACCTGGAGTATTCGATACAGCATCGAGGTTACCATTGTAGAAGGTCACGGCCAGGTTAGTGTTGGTCAAGATGTATTCCACTGTAAACATAAATGAGGCTCATCAATATTAATTCTCTTTATTTATTATTGGGCTGGAAGAGGTCGACGACCAACCTAGATGTCAATGCCAGCTTATCGCTTGGGTTTCGAGGTTATGACATAAGAGGAAAATAATAAGACCTAAACGGAAGTAAGGTATTGAATTTTGAATGCAGTGTAAGCTGGTGATGTCAAAAGCAAGGTCAGTTATCTTGTGACCGCCTCGTAGGACCTTTATTGTAGAGATGCATACTTACGAGTACAACCAGAATACTTACAATCATATCAACTAGCAGCGTGTTTTTAAACCTTATAAGTACGCAAAATTATTACAATGATGATGAGTGGAACTTTATATAATAACCACATCATCATTAGTTTTTCAGTCAAAAGACGTTCACTGTTGGACAAAGGCCTCCGCCAAAGTTTTCCACTACGATTGGAGCTGCACTGACCGTATCCAGCGGCTTCCCGCGATCCTCATCAGATCGTTGGTCCACCATGGGGGGCGGCGGGGCAACTCACGCAGCACCTTCCAGCACACGTCGCCACTCGCCATTAGAGAACTTTAGTGCTTTAACGGCCACCAGTTCTATATGCGCAACGTTTCCACCCACAGCTACTTACCTAACTGCTGTTTTGGGATTCTTAGGGTTATGTCTGAGAGTTAGGTTTGTTTGCGGATTTCATCGTTCCTGATCCGAACGCATATATTCTCACCTAGATGGGTTGTCGGCTCCATGTATACACCTCTAAGAGCTTGCACAGCAGCTTCTCGGCGCTGATCGAAGTTAGCATTCGATAGCCGAAGCGCAGGCGCTACTCTTTGCGTCATAAATTCGTTAAAATCTATGTCTAGCTGCAGAGCTGATCGCATGTAAGCTCTGTGGCCAAAGAAGTCTGAAAATGTTAAACAAACTTGTGTCTTAATCAAAAACTTGAATGAATGAATGAATGAATGAATGAATGAATGAATGAAAATTCTTTATTGCACTTATAGTGTACACAGGCGAACTTAATGCTACAAAGCATTTTCTTCCAGCTAACCTTTGGTAGTCGAGAGTAGGCTAAGGGTAGTGTCGCTAAACAGCGATAAACAATTTTTGAGTTAAAAAACAAAATAAATTAATCAAAAATAAAATAAAAGGAAAGGGGTAAAATTTTATAATTACATTTAATAACAGTAATATACGTAAAGAGAATATACATAAGTAGATAATATATATTAAATATACCTACATATAATACATACTAAAATAATATAGTATATATAAATATATAAACATAAACAAATATAAAATATAATAATCAGTCATTCACATTGCTTTTGTAAGAAGTATTCAGACACACGCGATTTGAAGACGTCTATTGACGGAGCCTCCCTAATCTCGACCGGCAAACCGTTCCAGAGTTTTGCTGCTGCACAAGTAAATGATTTAGTAAAATATTCCGTACGGCATTGGGGGGTAGATAAAAATTTATTATAATTTTTGCGGGGTGCGCTACTGACGAATGTTTTATACTCAAAACACTCACTCAGATATTTTGGAGACCAGTCGTTGTGAAGAATGTTATATAGCGTAGTGAGCACGTGTAAATTTCTTCTGTTACGTATGTTAAGACACAAACTTAATGATAGTAAGATAAACGACAATATAAATAGAAAAACATCGCCAGAATGTAGGAATTACGTGCATGGCTACAGAACGGCTGCACCTAATCAGATATATATTTTTTTATTGTGTTAACCGTTAGGGCTAAGATCACAGGGTGGACAGTTAGTCGTTGATAGTAATATTATCGTAGTTGCACTTTGTGCGGTTTATATTTTTTTTATAAAGTTTATCAATTTACCTCTTGTATTGGTTTCCCGAGTAAGTTTCTGAATAATATGCTTTACGTTAACAGCCGTTGTACCGACTTCCTCGTTCAAGAAGTCTTCTAAATTCAAGAATATGTCAAATGCTTCTTCCAACTGTCCCGCATTCACCAGAGCATTGAGTTCTGTGGTGTACTGTTCGACTGCTATTCTTCCTGTGGGGTCTACATAGCCCATCTCGTCCAGATAGAAACCCAGCTTCGTCAAAGCTAAAGCTGGGGATACGACTGGGTTTCCAAGGACTATGCCTTGTAGATTGTGTTCGAAAGGAACCTAGAACCGGGTTGTAATAAAGTGAGAACAGGATGTAACGTCTTATCTTATATACTTCTAGCTACATCTAATTAAAATTCTACTATAGGTACTTATTAAGTTAGATCTATTTGCTATTCTATAAAAAACTGAAGGTCTTAACATAAAAATTTCACGCACAGAATGTGTACTGACTGTGTCTGTGGCGGATTTATACATTTGCCGCTAGTAGGCTATTAAAATTTTGCCTCCCCACCCGATCTCTATCTAACCAATGTCAGTTCTTAGTTTTATTTTAGCGTAGGGACGGGCTCCTTCCGAATTACGATTTTCAAATGCCTATTGATTTGTATTTGAGTGAAGCAAGTAGAGAAAGGCAAAAGGGGGTAAGGTGCCGATAACTTGACACTGGGCGAAACCAGCTGAAAGGTAGGCAGCATAGCAAAAAATATGCTCGAACCGACTCTATATGTATGAACAAAAAAATAATTACCTACTCCTAATTTGGCGCCCCATCAAATCTGCGGCCCTAGGCTTCAGCCTACTCAGCCTGTTGGTAAATCCGCCACTGCGCACAGTCTTTACAAAAACAAGAAACAAAAAAGTCTCTCATTCTAAATGACGACTATTAGTATAGTTCATTTGAAATAAGTGTCGACCTTGACTTCGATTCTTTTATTAGGTCCACTCCACCTGTATGTAACTAACTATGTAATGGAATATAAGGTAACTAATTAAACTATTTTCCAACAGTCGTCGTAGCGAAATAAAAATTCGCACGTAATTCGTTCGGTATTTCATACGTAATTCCGATGACAACACAATAATTTGACACAAAGAAGCTGATCTGATGCTGGAGCCGGAAGGTGGATACTGGAACTCTTCAACGGCTAACTAGTAAACCCCCCTAGGTAAGCCGGGGCGCTTTGTCAGGTTTTTCCGGACGAAATTATAAACAGTGAGCGAGTTGCTCGGGCGAGCCGGGCCGCGCGCGGCTTTCGCGATACAGCTCACTTGGTGTGTGTGAGCTAAATTTGCATTCTATTCAAAAAAAACCGAACGTGCACCCAGGGTTAGGCTTGCTCAAGCATAACAATTCTATGTAGATTAGTAGATTTTCAAAACAAACCAAGGATTAAATAAATATAAATAAATAAATAAATATGTGGGACATCTCACACACGGCCAACTGACCCCAAACTAGGCAGAGCCTGTACTATGGTTGTCATAGCTGATATACATACATATATAAATACACAACATCCAGACACAAGGCAAACACAAGTGCTCATCACACGAATGTTTGCCCTGGGCGGGATTCGAACCCGCGACCTTGTGCTTCGTTGGCAGACGTACTACCAACTAAGCTACGAGGCCGTCAGCCGATTAGATAGGGAGGGCGGTTAATTTTTCAAATAAAGTGATTTTTTTTCGCAGTCTGTTGTCGTCCCACTGCTGAGCAAATCCTTCTACAATAGCCACTTACTACAAATGTGTCATAATAATGTTCGACGGCCCCGTAGCCTAGTCGGTAGTGTACCTGCCTTCGATACAAAGGGTCGTGGGTTCGAATTGCGCCCAGGGCATACATTCATGTGATGAGCACTTGTGTTTGCCTTGGGTCTGTCTGATGATGTAGGTATATTGTATATCGAACCGGCTCTACCTAGTTTGGGGTCAGGCGGCCGTGTGTGAAATCTATATATTTTATTTTATTTATTTAGGTATTTATTGTGATAGTTTAGTTAATCATACTTCTGTCTGTGAGATCCTGGTGACCAGGTGGAGAGCGAGTTGGGCGCCGTCTCCTTGCCCAAACACGTACAATGGAGCGCTTTCGTATTCCCCATGGGTTGAGTAGAATGACTCCAATGCGAGCAAAAGGTGATCAGCTGTAAATGTAAAATTAAAAAACACTAGAAAAACACGCCAATATAAAGGTCTTATTTAGACAAATTAAATGAGCCCAAATTCGGAGGGTTTACTAGTAGCCGTTAAAGAGTTCCACTATCCACCTTCCGGCTCCAGCATCAGATCAGCTTGTTTGTGTCAAATTATTGTGTTGTCATCGGAATTACGTATACATTCAAATTTTCATTACGCTACGGCTACGACCCTTGGAAGATGGTTAAATTAGATACCTTAGATTCCATTACATGGTTAGTTACATACAAGTGGACCTAATAAAAGCGTATTAAAAAATCACACCATCAGTCGAAGTTAATTTTCAGCTGGACGAAAATGCTGGCCTTAGGTTACACACATTTCTTTTGTGACGCGTTTAAGACTGTTGAGGTAAAATTATGTATCTACTTAGGGATTTCGGGTAGGCAAAGTGAATGTCATTCTGTTATTATACTAAGACTTACTGGTTTCCTCAAAATTATGAGCCAAGGTGCTGTCTGATCTGGCTGTACTGAATCCAGTTCCTAGAGGAGCATCAATTAGCAATAGATTGAACTCCTCGACCTGAAATATATTGAAAGCAAGGTAAGTTTTTCAATTCAGAATGTATCTATTTAGTAGAAAAAGTTAGACCCGAGTGCCGAGTGCGAGTTTTGCAATCAAAGTAAACACGCTCGAAATCGAGAGCGTAAACACGATTTTATATGGAATTGAAACTACGCCATCTGTAGACAGTTAGCTGAACTAAAATTTCTCCATACTAAATGCACGTTTACGTCGTCGTTATCGAGCGCGTTTCGTGAGTAAAAAACTCGCACTTGGCACTCAGAAAAGATGAAATCTTGCTTCGGGGCTTCACATGTTAACTTTTTAGTCGTTGCATGGAAGACTAAAATTAGTTTCATTGAAACTTACCATTTTTTTATATTTTAAGTTTTTAGTATTATTTGAAAGATACATGTGATGATTTTGAGATCACAAAGACTAACCCAAGATCCAGTCCTTCTGTTCAGGTTAAGATCGAGTGGGCCAAACATCCCGAAGTTAGCCAGTAGACTGGGAGCTACTCCCGTCACTCCGTCCAGCCACAAAAATAGGGGACGAGTTGTGGGATTGGCAGCGTCGCTCTGGTAGAACATCCAGAACATGTCTCCTGACCTGCCGAGTCTCGCCACGGCTGCTGTTACTGATACGCCCAGGCCATCGCCTTCCAGGACTTGAAGTCAAATAAAGTAATTTGAACTTTTAATACTTTTTGAATGAAAAAATACATTGTCGGATAAAGAAAATTCGACAAGTTGAAAGACAGATTAGACTCTATAAAAAAAGTTAAACCACGGGAGAGCAGAAAATTGAAACATGTAATGTGAGGTACCTATAACATTTGCCTCATCACATTCGCGCGATGAATGCCTAGGTCATGCCTTTCTCTAGTTTTGACAACAGAATTCGCGCAAAAAGTTCAAGAAAAGCTTCTGGCGCATTTTCACATTTACAACCAGGCATAGGTAGAGTGCGAGCGAGGTACTTACTAGTTTCCCCCTCTATCTATCGGCAAAGGAATTAGAGCTAAGAAGTCCTTTATTCATTAATATAAATTAATTCTTTGATAGCTGTGTTTGTACTCGCTTCTGATCATCAACTAGAAGTTCATACATACCAGTAGTAGTCAAGTTATCCCTGGTAACCAGCCACCATATCAAAACACCCACTCCGCTGGCTAGGGCGGCCACTCCGATCACAGTTACTATTATCATCAACGGCTTCATCTTCACGTAAACACGCCTACTCCAGTTGATCAATAGCAATACACTAAAAATTGATAAATCTTAGTAATCATAGTCGTCATTTTGTAATCGGTATTGAGATTATAAAAATTCTCTAGACGCCCTAAATTAAATCCAATACATACCTATTTAGGTGGATTTGCTTGCAGCACGATAACTATTATCGTAATTATCCAAATCGATCATTGATAAATGTTTTATTATCATTATGTTGAAATGAAACAATGAAAGAAATTTGTTGGTAGACTTTATTATATTTACAAACTAGCGACCCGCCCCGGCTCCGCACGGGAAAATGGTTATTGTGGGTTATCCTTCAGTATATTATGCATGTATTATACATATAAACCTTCCTCTTGAATCACTCTATCTATTAAAAAAAACCGCATCAAAATCCGTTGCGTAGTTTTAAAGATTTAAGCGTACAAAGGGACATAGGGACATAGGGACATAGGGACATAGGGACATAGGGACGGAGAAAGCGACTTTATTTTATACTATGTAGTGATAGTGAAAAGGACAATAAATATTATTATACTAAAGGAAATCCAGTCATGTCACGTAAAAATGCATTTGTACCCGCAGGATTGTCTCTTGGCACCTGAAATAAGAATAATTATGCTTTTATAAGTTCAAAATGAAATACAATAAGTTCTGCTGATAGTATGTTGAAAGATTACGATATTGAACTAGATTTAACTATTATTTTTTCTGTGGGAATTAAGTAGACATTTCCCAATCAGGAAAGTAACAAGTTAAATACGGTAGCTCTGTATTTATTTTATCACATTTCGTTCACACTTAACCGTGAAAGCGTAACATATAAAATAGGCGGAAAGATAGACAACCTGAGAAAATAAGTCTTTTGATTTCAGGCGAATATTTAAAGGTATATAAGATAGATAGAGAGATAAATAGATGAAACGTTTATTCAAGAGTAACAGTACAAACACAACGAAATAATACAGTTTTTACAATAAAACACAATAATATATGTACCGCACATTGTACCGCACCCCTAAATAGCACGAATGCTGCGGCGCTAGTCGCGTCACAGCGCTGATATTCTGTTAGTGCCCGTAATAAGTGCCGTATAACGCAGTTAACTGCAGAGTGGGTTAGGTAAATAAATATGCTTTCCGAAGTACATAATCGTAATAGATTTTCTAAGCTACGAAATGTAAAAAAATACTTTTTTTTAGTAAGGATAATATTAATTTATCATTATACTTATACTATAGAACGCTTCCGACATGGGTCCAATGACGACTACATCCGACACCATGGTTTGTGAGGTAAGTTAACCTCGAAACCGACTCGACAAGCAAGCATACTTACACTGTGGCCAGCCACATTAATCCAGAAGAACCTCAAATTGCCGTAGCTCTTGTAATAGCCCTCTAAGCGGTCGTTCTCCCAAATGGGCATTCTTGGTGAGTTCCTGTACCCTTCAGCTCCTGGCCACTTAAGCTGATCCATCCAAATCATCTGACCTGAGAAACAGATTTAGTTCATTACAATTTCGTTAATAATCTATATAGGTAATAAAACTGTAGAGGTCCAATGTCTGTACATAGAAAAAAAGTTAAATCCGAGTCAGGAGGATGTAAGAAGTGAAATAGAACATATCCAGACAATTTTTTTTTTATTCTCTGTCTGTTTGTCTGTTTGTACGGGCTAATCTCCAAAATTATTCGACCGATTTGAATTAAATTTTGCATGGTGGTTCTTTACATTCCTGGTCAACATCTTGGATACTTTTAATTCCGGAACATTAAAGAGTTCCCGTGAGATAGTTAAAAATTACTACGGAAAAGTCGGAAAACAACGCGGGTGTAGCCGCGGGCAGACAGCTAGTCGTAAATAATTGTACTAGCGTGGTTCTCACCTGGAGTGCTGCAAATCAGATCGAGATTCCCGTTGTACTTTGTTATAATAATGTCCGTCTCGTTCAAGAGTTTTTCAACTGGAAGAATAAATAGGTAGTTAACAATAAATAAAACTGTAGAGGTCGAAAATATGTACATACATAGAAAAAATCTAAAATCCGATTCAGGAGGATGTAAGAAGAAGAAGCAATGTAGAATATAATATCCTGACAATTTTTTTGGTTCTCTGTTTGTGCGCTAATCTCCGATACTGTTGGACCGATTTGAATGAAATTTTGCATGGTGGTACCTTTTATCACCATTCAACATCTTGGATACTTTTAATCGCGAAATATTAAAGAGATCTCGTGAGATAGTAAAAAAATACTACAGAAAAATTGAAAAACAACGTGTGGCGTAGCCGCGGGCAGACAGCTAGTATTACAATAAAAATGAACTGTCAAAATGTACCGACCATTACTTCAAAACGGTTGCACTGAATTGGATAAATCTTTTACATGTTTGTCATCATCTTTAAACACCACGTCAAAAACTCTACCAGTGGCATATTATTGGTCTCTTGTACATAATTATCTATTGCTACTAAATTACTAACTTCCTTCAGTGACTGGCTTCATGAAGTCTGTTCGGAGTGCATCGAACACGCCTGCGCTGTTCCAGTCCACATGATCAGGAATGTTCAAGGCAGGTTTCACCAGCAAATTCATGATGTCATCCAAGTCCAGCTCATCCTGTCTCGGAGCTCTGTATGGCATGTCCCTTTGCATTAGGTCCTTGGCCAATTCTAGAAAATATTTCATCGTCATCATCATAGGCCTTACACGTCTATGACAGACGAATTAAACAGTGGGTGTGAAACACCTTCTTTGATGCAAGCCTATACGGCAGAATAACCACTTCAGAGGTGCAAACTGACCGAGATCTAAATGAACGTTGCCATGAGGTACGAGTACTAACGCCAAAGTTTTACGAAGCGTATTTTTTGATGGGTCTCTTGTTCACGTTTATTTAGACCGAAGAGCTGGGACTAGCCCACTTGCATAATATTCTATGATTAAGATTCTTGACGGACTTGTAAATAAGACTTAGACAGATTGTACCTATACCTACCAAAGTCACTCATCATAGTATCTGGGATGCCCCATGCGGGCATTTTGGTCGTGATATCATAGAAATCGACATTGTTTGTGCCCCTAAACACAGCGCTTTGCGTCTGACCCCAAGCCGTAGTGGACTGGAAATATTGTCCCTCGTTGAAAAGCCTTTCGGTTTCTCTGGCAGCTGCTTGTATTTCTTCATAGCCGGCGTCGTCCACCAGGCCAGCAGCCAGGAGTAGCGGGCCCCAAGTGAGGGTCGCGTCTACAGGCGAGATCCAAGCGTTGCCCATTGCTATTCCCCTCAGGTTCGACCCGATTGTCCCAGCAGCTTCAGCCTGTTGAAGAATTGTTAATATTTAAATGTAGCTGGAGAAATTTGGGCATCGTCATAATATACCTATAGAAAAATATTCATATCTTCTGTAACCCGGAAAATTGTTGCTACTATTTAAGCCAGTGCTAAGGACTCGTTACAATTGTAATTCTGTTTTATCATTATGTGTAGTCACTTACTTCAAGAAGCCGTATCGCCATGTCTATGACCATCTTGCCTCCATATGACTGGCCGTAGATGTACAGAGGAACTCCTTCGAACTCTGGGTTCCTCTCGTAGAAGCCTCGCATCAGGTTTACGAAGTCCAGAGCTATTGTATTAAAGTCAACATTTATAAAGACAATTTAAAAGATGCAGGCCGCTTGTGAAGTTTATTCGGCCACTCGACGCTCTTCTATAAAGAAGAATAATAAAGCCAATAAAGAGTTATTTGTTATTTATTTAGTACCTTGAGGACGATCTACATTTTAGTAGAGGAAAAAATAAGCTAGCACTTATACATTTGAAATAGAATTTGGAAATCGACATCAAACGAAACCGAAAACCAGATTGGCTAATGCTCATTAAAAATAGTAAAGAGTTGCAAAAGCATTGCAAATATTACAAGGAGGTGTCAAAATGAAAAGTTTACCTATTTCATCGTTAGTGGTTGTCAAGAGGGTCATGTCGTCCACATAACTGAAGCCAGTGCCTACAGGGTTGTCCACATACATTACGTTGAAGTTATTCACCTGAAATTTTATTGTATCTCTACTATTTATCATCAATTAATCTTTATATCATACTAATATTATAAAGAGAAAAGACTTGTATTTTCGTGTGTATGTATGTTTGTAATGAATAAACTCAAAAACTACTGTGCCGATTTCAAAAATTCTTTCACCATTAGAAAGATACATTCTTCCTGCCTGAGTAACATAGGCTACATTCCTACGGGAAAAACTGTTAACGCGGGTGGAGCCGCGGCGGAAAGATAGTTTATTATAATTTTATACTATCGCCAGTACCGATTTAACCTTCATAAAACTAAAAGTATTTTCGTGTGAAAATAAGTTGTTGCAAAAAATACACTAATGAATTACCATATAGCTCATATCCCACGGAAAGCCTAAGCCAAACCTATAAAGTAGTGTAAAAAATAATTGCACATTAACGCGGCATTTTAACCCCGTCAAAAAAGAGGGTTGTTATAAGTTTGACGTGTATGTCTGTCTGTCTGTGGCTAGCTTTTAAACGGATGAGCCGATTTGGATCTAGTTTTTTTTGTTTGCAAGGTGTTACAGTCAAGAGTGTTCTTAGTTATGATCCAAGAAAATATCTTAAGCCATTTGAAGATTATCAGCTCTTTTCTTGCTGCTTTCAAATTAAAATCGCCACTTACAACTTGCGTTGTGGCAGATTCGCACTTTACTTATCGAGTTTCATCTCTCTATCTATCTATCTATCTATCTGATGAAAGCTTAGAGCAACGCGGGCCTTCCGTACCTACCGGTGGGAAGGCCCGCGTTGCTTTAAGGTTGAAAGTCGACAAGTAACGGTTATAATTTAATTTCTTTGAAACTAAATTAGCCACTGGGGGGCTAAAGCCAACCCTCGATTTCCCTAATTCGGTACGGTTTGAGAACGTAGGTAAGTGAAGTCAGTGCATAGTAAATAAAGTTTGTATAAATGTAACAGATACGAGTAGTATTTCTGTAATAAATTTAACTTTATTTTTCATAATGACGACACGACGCATCCTAAAAATATTTTTATGGTTTTTCATTAGCTCCCGTACAAACAGTATTGGTAATTCTTTTCCATGTTGTTATAGTAATTTGAGTGGTGTAGGTGATAATTCGAAGCATGTGATACTAATACAGCGGATGATTTCACGTGATGCTGAAACTCGTTAAGTAAAGTGCGATCTGCCACAATGTAAGTTCGAAGTGGCGATCTTTATTTGAAAGCAACAAGAATTGCGAAACCTTGAGTACCAATTTATTTTTTATTTATTTAGGGCATCTTAACTTCACAAGCTATATTCACATGACTGCGGATGCACATGACATTATTAAGTACTGTGCAATTTTTTCCTTAGCATTTTCCGGATACCATAAAACTTTGCAGAAAAATCACACATTTCGTGCCTCAGACGACTATCGAGAACATGGAAATGAATCTGTAATGTGAAAATTTCGCTCTGACTTTTTGACTATTTACAAAAAGTTTAGGCTACAGGTTAAACCCGCCGATCGTCTTATCAAATTGTAGCTAACTAAGGCAGGTATATTTCACTGGCAACAGCGACAAAAGACGAAAGGGACGCAGTTATGCGCAAGAGTGAGCGTGGTGTATTTGTATCTCATTCTAACGCATAACTGCGTCCCTTTCGTCTTTTGTCTTTGTCGCCAGTGAAATAGGTGCCTAAATTGTCCAGAGGATTTTTTCTTATCTATACTAATAGTAGGTATAATCATACTAATATTATACACAGGAAAGATTTGTATTTTTGTGTGTGTTTATGTAATGAATAAACTCAAAAAACACTGCACTGTGCAGTTTTCAAAAATTCTTTCACCGTTATAAAGCTACATTCACCCTGAGTAACACAGGTTATCTTTTACCGCCGGAAAATGCCTCATTCCCACGGGAAAAACTTTTAACGCGAGCGGAGCCGCGGCTGAAAAATAGTTTTTGCATAGTGATGTATGAGACTTTATGGTACCATCGGTGGGCATGATCCTTTATCTTTAAACGCTAAAGGTTTGAATGTTCAAAAATTAAGCATAGCAATGCTTAGGGGCGTTTAGTCAATTCGAAAATAATATATAACTTAATGAAAAGATGAAACGTAGATTATAAAACCGGTCATACACGCTGGGGTATCTCACAGAGTCACTTGTGCCCCTTTTGAGGGGCTTATGTTAAATTTTTGACTGACTAGATAACGATCATGGTGAATGCTCATGATGAATGCTTTATAAATCTGTCTAGCAATGCAAAATAAAGGCAACGTTGGTGAGATCACCCTAGCGTGTAGGTAGGTAATACGTGACCTTGAAGTCCAAATGTGCAAAAAAATGTTTCGCCTAACCCAAGTGTAATTCCTCGGTTGGAGGCTGAGGTCCATGGGCCCCATGATCTCGAAGTTGCCGATGCCGGTAGAAGACCCCCCGGGCCCCCCTTGCAGCCACACTACCAGCGGCCGGTCAGTGTAGGCCGGTACCTCAGCGGTGGTGTAAAACATCCAATAGAACATGTGCGCTCCTTCCCGCACTGTCACGTACCCAAAGTCCTGGGCGTAGGGCCCAAATTGCGCTGCAGGAAATGTGAACGAATTAATAGAACGCAAGTGTTCGCTCTGATTTCAAATCTCTATATAATAAAACTGTAGAGGTCAAATGTCTGTACATAGAAAAAAAAAGATGAAATCCGACTCAGGAGGATGTAAGAAGTGAAATAGAACATAATCCAGACAATTCTCTTTTTTTTTGTTTCTCTGTCTGTCTGTTTGTACGGGCTAATCTCCGAAACTTTTGGACCGATTTGAATGAAATTTTGCATGGTGGTTATTTACAACCCTGGTCAACATCTTGGATACTTTTAATCCCGGAAAATTAAAGAGTTCCTGTGGGATAGTCAAAAATTTGCTACGGATAAGTCGGAAAACAACGCGGGCGTAGCCGCGGGCAGACAGCTAGTAGTGAATATAAATCAACACAAAGACATAGTTGCATCACCGATTTACTGTCAGTGAGAGTCCTCACTACTTCTTCTTTGCCGCAGATATGAGAGCGTAGGAAGAACAAATAAATATGAAGATTCCTTCGGCCGTCTGGTTCATTACGACGACGGCTACTCTACTCTACGCTACTCTTGAGTGAAAAGACTTCAGGCACAATGTCTTCAACGTTCACTATTTTCCAAATGCACCATAACTGTCTTTAAACTCGATATTATGTTGTAGAAATATGCAGTCTAGTTTGATTTGAACATAATCATACGTACGTATTGTTTAAATATAAGTTGTGAACCACGGGTTGGGAGGGGTCAATTCGAATATTTCCGATGGACATTTAACTTCTTTACCGGAGAAATTAAAATGTATTTTCTGCATTATTTAGAAATACTTCACAAATATAATCATGTTCACGGGTCCCACTGTTTTTTTCGAACAATTTTAATAGGTACAAACTGTTGTTATTCCTAAAATGTCTAGGCGTTTAGTTACTTACCGCTCGCATATTGACAGGAGAGTATAGTTAGAGACAACAAATGAAACAACATTGTGCACTTACTAAACACTCGTATCGTATCTGACTAAAGAACCTTATCCTACCGAAAACGGTGCCGAAATTATTTTATCATTTCGATATAGCCGTACCGATAAAGTAGATTAAATGAATTAACAGCGAAGGAATATTGTTTCTCCGGTATTTCGTATCATAGAATGAAGAAAGGAACCCCAAAAATAAGGACTGTGTTTTTAAACATTTTTACATCCTTATCGCTGCTTATGACGTGAAGCACTCACACTCTCAGTCACATTTTTCAATAATTTTCTGGAACTGAATATACCTACTAAACATTGCGCTAAAACCAAATGAATAATAATATCTGTTCTAATTTTGTATTATTAATTCAGCACTAGCTTCCCGCCGTTTAAAGTGTTTCCCGTGGGAATGAGGAATTTTCTCGCGGTTAAGTTAGCCTATGTTCTTCCGTAAGGTCTATTCCATCTTTGTGCCAACTCCACCCTATTTTAGAAAACTTTATTTGTTTAATGTTGACCAGGATAGAGACGAATAAATTAAATCAAATAAATGGTGTAACTAACACGAATTTGTTTTATACTTACATACCTACAAATACTGTCTCATTATACAATACGTAGTATTTTAATGAAAGAGGCACCGTGTTACTCATCTACATACTGTAACAAAGATATAAGCCAACGCCTGTTTCGCAATACATGACTTTCTTTGTGTGTTTTGGTTAATGTTTATTGTTAGGTATGTGTTATAATTACCGAAATAATAATGAAAAGAAAAACAAAATTTACAAAACAAGAGTAGTGTACTGTGTTCAAAAGAAGCATAATTTCATAACCACATTTTTTAATCACAAGAGCAGAGTTGCACAGATGTTTTGTTATTATAATGGTGAACTTAAACTTAAATATTGACGTGAATACTGAACGTGGATTGTCCTACCTACATACACAATGTCTATGTTTAACGACATCATTTTGTTTTTTGTACACGCCTTAGTTTTATAATAGCTCTAAGAAAGGCCTAAAGAAGTGAGATTACTAACCGCTGCTGCTAACTTTACTAACCGACTTCAAAAAAGGTTTTTTTTAATTGACTCTTGTTTCGATTAAGTACGACGGTTTGGGGGGGAGCGAAAGATTCTACCCCAAAAAAAAGCATGTACCAACGCGACTAGGGGCGGCTCAACGGAGGCCTAGCGCGTTGATACTGAAAAACATCGTGAAGGAGACGACGCCTGAGGGGCTCCGTCTCTGATTATCAATTTTGATTTTGGTTTTGGCCGCGCGCGGGGACGGGCGTTGTTACCTGTAGGGAAATTGTTACCTGAAGGGGTTCAAAAAAGGAAGTACTACTTTGCCTGGTTACTCTAATTGTATATTTCATTTGCACTCTTTGTTATATTAATCAAATTGTATAAAATAATAATTTATAATTTTGGTAAATATTTTGAAAAGATGCAACGCCTGTAGAGTTTCTTCCGGCGAGTTCTTCTCCACAGAAGACAGCCAAATTGTGAACTCGCCTCGACGTCGAAAAGTAATTTGTAAAATCTTACTTCGGATAAAAACTTTTGAATTTTTAATTTTGAGGTTCTCAATTCGACGCGTATGTTTTTTTTTCAATACTTGTATTTTTGTGTTCAGCTACACTCTCCCTTATCACCTACAATCAGTTTTTTGAAAAACAAATCAATGCACAGGCAGGCTGATTCTTCAGTTTTATTATAGTAAGTAATAGTATAGATAAATTGCTATCATTGAAGATAGCATGTTTCAAAAATTAGATGATGGTATAGATACAACTATTGAGACGAAAGGGAATATGATTTCGATGTCGTATTCTAATAGAAACCTACCGTTACCATGTTTCAGTAAACTGTCAGCGCCATCTGTCGGTACCGATCCTTTCTAATATATTTTCCTGAAAATAGAGGGGCGAACTCACAACGCCAAAGAGGGGCCAATTGGATGATTTGAAAGTTTATTAACAACTTCGCTTTTTTAAAATTAGATCTACGCGTGTGTATAATCTGCTTAACTGGCTTGTATTGGAAAATTGACATCGGTAGGTATCAATCTTTACTTGACTTCATATAAATTCACATACCATCTGTAGGTCGAACACGTAATGTGTGAGAACTTCGAGAAGGTGTTCGACAAAGTGACTTAAGTAGGAGTCAAGTTCTTACATTATGTTGCATTGTGACACCTAGAGCTTTTAATTTTTCTAAGATTTAACCTTAATTCTACAACGAGGTATTTTAGGACAGAGTAAATAAAATTAATACTTTATTCACCTTCTCATATTCTATAAAATATTTAAAATGGTATTGGTTATGTATTGACCGCACATAAAAAAAGAAAAAATAATAGGTTTATAAATACGTTTTCAGGGCTTTGCCACTTGTTGTGGATTGTATTGTTTTCCCTCTATTTTGTGTGCAATATTTATTTTATAATATTTTATTGTAGATAAAAAATATGTAGTTATGATCTTGCAAGGACCTTCCTGTGGATTTATGATATCCGGAATCCAATTTTACCGGCTCTTGGCATTGCTGATTCTATGTATTTCAAGCGCAGCCACGCAATTTTTTTAAAGTATCTATTTTTGCACTAAAGCACATTTTCACGGATTTTCTCCACGATTTAGTTTTAAATTGAGCTTACCGATATTAAAATTTCATATGTTCAAACTTATTTTTGGCTTAAAAAGCTGATTATGTAAGTCTTATTAAATATTAAATACGAATTGTACTTTTTAAACTTCCGCTTCGCTTTTTATTTATTTCTTTCATATCCCGTTTTAAATGTCAATAGTTATAAATACAAACTGACATATATTACGAAACACTTTTATTCATTTTTTTTCCTTTTCACGAAAATATTTTTATGAATCGTATTAATCATATCTTTGAAAATTTGATGATAACCTATAATATTATTATTATTGTTTACTTAAGGGTAAAGTAAGGGGGGTTTTAACATTGAAAACCGCCTCGAGAAGGTACAAGTGTTTCTCAGGCATTTGAATTACCAAAACAAATTAGCTAAAAAGCTCCAATCGTACTAAAAACGCCTTTGTCATTTCACTCGAGAAACGTCATCAAATGTTGTATCTGGTATTTCGTAAAAAACTAATTACTGAATATGTTTATAGTCCCCGGTTTCCTTTCCGAAGTAAAATTTCATGTACCTACCTCGACCCCTACCACGTTTATTTCATTAACAACTGCACATTACACTGTCAGTCACACTAATCTAGGAAAGCATTTCTCATTGTCTAGATTGTACAAAGTTTATGATGAGTGAGTATATAATAAAGAACGCATTGGCTTGAAGGGCGCAGCATCGATAAGTATGTTAAAAATAATTTATACTGACTAGTATTTATTCACATGATAATACTCGTACCAATAATGTAATGTCAGCGTCAGCGATGGAGAGAAAGATTGAAGCTATTGAATGTTGAAGAAGAAGAGGGTACTTTTTGATGAAAAACCGAATAAATGAAATAAAAAATAAATATTCTCTGTCGTAGGTTTTATGTCGTTCTTGTCAACATTCAGCAGCTTCAATCTTTCTCTCCATCGCTGACGCTGACATTACATTATTGGTACGAGTATTATCATGTGAATAAATAAATGATAAAAACGAATGCTGTGTGTGTTGCTTAAAAAATATGTGCGACGTACCAGCCACTTGAGATTATCGGGAATTCTTTTCCACCCAATTAATGCATTCTTTGCTAATTGCTACTCGTCAATAACATTAATACTTATCCTAATAATAATAAAAAAGCAGTAGCAGTCTTGCTCGACGAAGAAGTCAAACTTGGAAAAGACAACCAAGAAACAGAAATTGGAAGGAGGGTACGTCTGGGCTGGGCTGCCTATACCAAACTGGACTTTGCTTTTCAAATGAATCTCACCAGTAGTCAGAAAGCACGTATATTTAACCAATGCGTCTTACCTGTTCTAACCTATGGAGCCGAAACTTGGGTGACAACGAAGGCTATCCTTCAGAGACTCTTAGTCACCCAAAGAGCGATGGAGCGTAGGCTGGTAGGAGTATCTTTACGAGACCGCAAGACAAACAAGTGGTTGAGAAAACAAAGCAAAGTAGCAGATATAGTAAAGCGTATAGCTAAACTGAAGTGGCAATGGGCAGGTCACGTAGCCCGTAAATCAGATTCGTGGTGCAAAGACCTCTTAGAATGGAGACCGTGGGAATACAAGAGACCAGTTGGCAGACCGCAGATGAGATGGAAAGACGACATCATGAAGGTGGCGGGCAGAAATTGGATCAAAACTGCTCAAAACAGAAAGAAGTGGAGGGGGTTGAAGAAGGCCTACACCAAACTGGTCGAAGAAGGCTTGAGATGATGATGATGAGTCTTGCTCGACACGGCCAGGATCGTCTGTCGCTTCTTGTCCCTGTCGCCCTGACCTCCAGCGGTTTAATTTTTCCCCCCACTGGAGTTAACGCCGTGTTTTCTCCTTCTGAGGAGAGGTGTGGAATAAGTTTTATGCTCACATAATAATAATAATTTCTACGTATAGACTTTAGATTTAGAATATAAAAACATTTACATTTTTTACTTATTTATGCTCTAAAGACTTCGTAGACGCACAGCGCTACATTGTATATGCGTAGCGGTTTCGTAGCAGATCTGATATCAAAACAGGTGTACGGAGCATCGCTACTGCAGTCAACTTCCGCGAGCAGTTGCGACCGGTTCTCGTGTAAAATAATAAAGATAAAAAAGACTGTTACTACCTGTGGTACTTTGGATAGGACATTCGGTATTACTACCTGTGGTACTTTGGGTTGGACATTCGGTATTTGCGTGTCTCGCTGTCCATGGTTGCGGATCGTTCAATCGTTCAACTGCTGGGCGCCGCCGATTAGTGCATTGTGATAAATTGGTCTAGTTGCCGCTATGATCAAATTCACTGCAGCGTTTTTGAAACAGGTATTGTGTAGTTTTCCTGTCCATCAAACTCAATATTTTTTAAGAGACAAAAGTTTCTATCATTCATTTCAAAAATATACGTGTTTGATAAATATTTTTGTTAATTAATAAAATAAATAAGTTCAAAAACAGTACAATTTATCAAAAAGTTACCTGTGAATTCGTATACGGTGTGTGTACGACTATTTTTTACAGTATTGATATTAAGATTTTAAATTGATTACCTTACCTAGGTATTGCAAACTTCATGCTATTGGCCGCTGTGATGGCCGAAAACGGCGGCGTTTAATTTTTATTATTTTTCATACAAAATTACTTCATTCAATCTATCCACATTATTAGCTGTCAGCCCCGCGGCTGAGCCCGCGCTTTACTTTCCCACGGTAAAAGGTAGCCTATGTTTTATTCTGATGTAGGTAATCTTTATAAAGTATATTAAAGTTTCATTAAAGTGTAAGTAAGTAAGTAAGTCTAAGTTTTAAGTCTATGTAAAGTTTCTAGTTTTTGCATGAAAGAGTAACAAACATCCAAACATTAGGGGAGGTGGGACCAAAGCGGACCTTAAGGGAAATTTTAATTTATTTATGACTTACCAAAATTTCCTCCTTACTGTGGGAAACTTTAATTAAGTCCTATGATATATGTTTGGCAAAAAATACTAAAAACTTAAAAACAATTAGAAGCGAAGGCTTTCAAAAAATCTTCGAATTGCTCGCTTTGCCCGTAGGGGGAGGTTTGGGCAAAGCGGGCGTAGTAAAGGCAAAGAAGGATAAGAAGAAGTTTAGTCATTTACATCAGCTGCAGTTCCTTTATTGTAAGAAAATAACATAAGAAACACAATAATATATCAGATTACCTTTGTACATCACAAAAATATTCAAATATTTTTTTTTAACAAACATTAAATGTTTTTACAAAGCTAAGCTAATACATGTAACAATTCCGTTATTTCTTATAAAAAATAGAATATGTTAAAAATACAGTCGACAGAAAAATTTATCAACCTATCATTTGGTCGAGTAACGATGAATCGAACATCACTCTTTCGAAATAAAGTTGTGGACTCTTGATCTCGTAAATTACATATTCTAATTATTAGAACAACACAAAACAAAGTACCTACTTCAGTTAAAAATCTGACTAGAACGTAAAAAATTCTTCATAAAAAACATTTTAATAAATCAGTGCTCCTTCTCTTGTTAAACTATAAAAAAACTATCACAAATTTAATAGCTTTTCCTTGTTTTTTACCTTTTGTGTTGCTTGCCGCAAAGACGAGGTTTTCTATGACGTCATTTTGGTTTTGCACTTGTTCACCATCTACAAAGTAAAAAGAAAGTTTTTATGACAATAACTTTATCAAATGTATAAAATTATACGAACCAGGACAAAACGGACACAAACCGAGGCAAACCGAGCACGTGCTCGCTTTGCCTTGACCTCTTTGCCTTTTCGATTCTTTCCAAAAATAATATACTTCTAACTAACTTCAAAATTTAGAGACAAGTGAAAGTCAACACAGAAAAAAATACAGTCAATAACAGTTGTAGTAATAGCATAGCTCACATAAAATGTATACTAAACATTGCGTTTTTTTTAAAGTCACAAAAAATATATTTTTTAGTGCAGCGTCGAAAAGCATGTACACCGGACAAATGACGTGAGTTTAGGGGTGCGGGAGGAGTACGCAGACGGTACGAAAGCGCGCCAGTAGTGTTTTAAATTTGACTGCCCCGTAGCCTAGTTGGTAGTACGCCTGCCTACTAAGCACAGGGTCGCGGGTTCGAATCCCGCCCAGGGCAAACATTCGTGTGATGAGCACTTGTATTTGCCTTGTGTCTGGATGTTGTATATTTATATATGTATGTATATCAGCGTCTGACACCCATAGTACAGGCTCTGCCTAGTTTGGGGTCAAATGGCCGTGTGTGAGATGTCCCACTTATAATAATAATAAAATAATAATAATAATAAAAAAATGATCTTTTAGTGCTTTTAGAGACGAAGGTGCCCGCTTTAGGCAATATGCCCGTTTTGGACCCACTTCCCCTACATCCATAGTCCATACGTCCATCTGATGCATCCTCACAAACTTTCGCGTTTATAATATAAGGATAGATTTAGCTAGCACTACGCTACTAACAATGCTATAGAGTCCAATGTATGTTTTTAAGATATCGATGATAAAAACGTTAACGATTTACATAAATTAAGTACCTACCTATATATCTTATGAAATTTGTTGCCTATTGCATAACCACTAAGACTCTGCTGCCTACTGTACCTACTCCTTTGCGTACACATTGGGGTCAATTCTGCCGTGGCCGCTAAAATCGCTAAGTTGTTGGTCTCTATCATTCATATGGGAATCGAAAAGGGTGGGTAGATGAATGAATTTAATTTCGAATGAATGATATTCAAAATAAGCAGCACAGCTGTCAAATTCAGCTTAATTTAGTCGGGATGTTTTTAAATTCCTGATAAATTACACGTACAATCGATGTTTGACGTGTATAAATGTAGGTTGGCAATCACATGTCCCTTTTCGTTCTTAAGAATGTGAAAGAGACATAACAACTTAAATTTAGATATTTTAGCGGCCACGCAGAATTGAGCCCATTATCTTGCAATGTTTTATTAATTTCGTTCAATAACAAAAAATGCATAATAAGTCTGTTATTAGTTTTTTGTTTATAATATTACTACATAAAAAGTTGTACACGAATGACGTCTGACTTTTTATCATACTAATATTATAAAGAGGAAAGATTTGTATTTTTGTGTGTGTGTGTGTGTGTATGTTTGTAATGAATAAACTCAAAAACTACTGAACCGATTTCAAAAAATCTTTCACTATTAGAAAGCTACATTCACCCTGAGTAACATAGGCTACCTTTTACTTCGGATAAATTCTTCATTCCTTCGGGAAAAACTGTTAACGCGGGCGGAGCCGCGGCGGAAAGCTAGTCATAATATAAAGAACCTGATGTTAAAACTGGTTTGATATGTAATGAAATGAATGATTATGGTCCAAGAAAACAAGGTCTAACAAGAAGACCACGTGACTGACACAAGCCTATGTCGTCGTGGTCTTCTTGTTAGACCTTGTTTTCTTAGACCATGGTAATGATCGTTTGTAATGGAATCGAATGTAATGGAAGTTAAAAATAATACATTAATAAATACCCAACGTTTTCACTGCTGGCCAAAGAGTATTCAACGTAATTGAACACTACAGAGACATCATTATACATGCAACATTAAATCATAAGGAATTTTTTTTTGTTAAATTGATGCAAATAAACAAAATTATCATAATCTCAAAACATTGACATCATTAGGTGAAGGTCGGGCACTCGGGCAGTCGAGGACAAATGCACGAAAATTCATGATGAACATTATAATAGACACGTGAAAATGTGTGTTAGTGCAACTCATGATGAAATATATCTTTTTTTTTTTTTTTGAATTGACCTATGCTTGTGTCGAAAAGGTACGACCAATCAAGCTTCACCGGACTTGCGGGGGAGCGGAAGACTCTACCCCACTCTACAAGTCATGTTCCAAAACGCGACTAGGGGCGGCTCAAGGGAGCCTCGGAGCCTCGGACCATGGCCTAGCGCGTTGATATTGAAAATCATCGTGAAGGAGACGACGTCTCAGGGGCTCCGTCTCTGATTATAAATTCTGATTTTGGTCATGGCCGCGCCCCCGCCGGCGGGTACGGGCGTTGTTACCTGAAGGGGAAATATATCATAATATTAATTTTATTTATTTTTGTGTCTACTGTATTAATTTAGTTGGGTCCATGTTTGCTGTTAAACCTTTTATATGCTTGGAACACAAATAATTATAGTGATGACATAGTCCTTTATTTATAATGCGAAATAAAATGTCAAAATTGTAAATATCATAATAATAAAAAACTTAATTTTAAAGTAGCTGTCTCTTTGTAACGCTTTCACACCAAAACCACTGAACACATTTTGATAAAACTTGGTATAGAAATAGAACTGACCTTAGGGAAGGACATGGCTACCTTTTGGCGCGGGAAAATTCCTCATTTTCATGGAAAAAACTGTTAGCGCGGCGGAAGCCGCGGCGCGAAAGCTAGCAATAAATAAAATCATCGTTCAAATAATAAGAAAATAAAATATAAATCAGCATTTGATGCTCCTGTGTCTGTGTCTAATCCGGTGACACAAACGTAATGTCGAAACTACAAATTACATATATGTAGGTATACAATTTTCGTTGTTCATTGCGTGCCCAGTTAGTCATAAATGTGAACAATTCAAATATTGGCACATCTATTACGCAATGTACTTCGAATTATATTAATATGTAATTACTGTAGCAAATTAAATCAATAATATTTATGATTGTACATTAAGAACGTTTTTTATTAAAACGAATAGACATTTTTATTCTTTAGATTCCTGTGATGTTGCCTAACAAGGCCACAATTTTTTTCCGTACTTAATCACAAACAGAGTAATCGGTTCAGCGTTTTCTAAAGTACCTACCTACGTTTTTGTACAGCAGCGTTTTTACTATCTAGGAAATCATTACACTTAATCATTTGTGTCGTTAAAGGCAGTTCATGTTTTCACGACTCACGTCGTTTAGCTAGGAACTTTATTTTAAAGTTAGAACGTGCGTCTCTTTATTAAAAATGTTTGTTGAATTCCTTCAAATTTTCTCTTCACTTTAACCACAGAAGAAAATAATAGTACTAACCCTTTAACTTCAAAAAAGTTGGAACTTGATGCCGCCATAACAAATAGATTTTAGGGTTTCTTAAATGCGAGTATTGAAAACCAGTAGCAATAGTGTTTTCTTTTTCTTTATAGAATATCTAGATTTAAATAAAATAAATTAATTTACGACCAAAGTTCGAGATACAAATGTAGGGAATGGTTAATGTCGTATTTTAAGTAACCGCATAAATTATTTATCATAAAATTGTAATTTGTATAAAATTGTAGTTGATATAGGTAGTTAGTAATCATCGCCCAAATGTAGTCTTTATTCCTTCGTATTTTTGTCATCGATTTCAAATACGGTAAAACATACCAATTTGCAGCTCAATGAGTCCATTCGTTTTGGCTGATGATGAAAAACTTCCTATGTACGGAACAATCTCCACGCGAGTTCAAATCGCACTTGACCGGCTTTATTTTCACCCGTTTTTCAACAAAAGCATCGAAATGGGCGATTTGTGCTGTAAACAACATAAACTTCCATTTAAGCTGTTTAAACTGAGTGAAACTCGACTAAGAGCATTGAATACAATTATAATATTTTAATAGCATTCTGAAAAACTTTTATTTCAGTTGTAAAGCCTGAAGTAAATGTAAAGAAGATGCCAAACACATTTTATTTTATTTTATTTTTAAGTACAACTACATCATATTTATAATACAATTTAAATATACAATTTTTTCGGTAGTTTAAGCTTATATATATGACAATTACAGTGTACATAACAATCACCAAAAATCGAGCTTAATGCTCTCAGGGTTCCACCACCAGCCCCCGCAATATTGTTACCTGATTTGGTACAATCTCTTTAAGTTAGAAAGATGGGCGATCAATTTATTTATTAGAGTGAATGAATATACTAGAGTGCATTCCTGATATATTTTTGGACACTCTTCATAAACCTAGACTGAGTGTCGTGAAACACATCAAAGCTCTCCAGACGGCCATTAATACTGTTGTATTTCTGTAGAATTCTAGTGATCGGGGACTGCATACCAAGGTTAGTTTTAGAGAAAGGGGTGTAGAAAAAATTACATATTTTGTTGCGAGGGTATCTGTACGGAATCGCAAGGGAAATTCGTTTAATCAAGTCATTGCAGCGAGTATGACCGTTTACCAGTTTATAGAGGAATTTCATGTCCAGCAAAATTCTTCTGTTGGCAAGTGTGATCATACCAAACTTATCCAGACGCTGTACATATGGCTATCTGTGAGAAAATCCGGGGCTGCAATAAGCTAGATGCCTAGAGAATGCCCGCTGAATGCTTTCTACTCGTTGTGAGTGAATCGCGTAGATTGGGTTCCATACTGTACTTGCGTATTCAAGGTGGCTGCGTACCAGGGAATTATAGAGGATGATTTTTGTCTCTAGACGTTTAAAGTCAACAGTATTTCGCTTCAAAAATCCAAGCATCTGTGCAGCTTTTTTTACAATTTTATCTATATGAGACTTAAATTTTAATTTACTATCGATTACGACGCCCAGATCGCGAATTTCGTCGACTTCCTGCAAAACCACGCCTCCAATCCGGTAAAAAGTGGCAGAAGGTTCCTTTTTCCTACAATATTTAATATGGAAACATTTGTTTACATTGAGGGTCATGCAGTTTAGATTACACCAAGATTCAATAGCATTCAAGTCGCTCTGCAGGAGTGACGCATCCATGTCGGACTTAATAGTATGGTAGATTTTCAAATCATCGGCAAACAGGTAGAATTTGGAATGTTTAATATGATGAGTAATATCATTTATAAAAATCTGAAATAATATTGGCCCAAGATGGGAGCCCTGAGGAACACCAGATTTAGCAAAATATGGCTGAGAATCATGACCGTCTAACACCACACTCTGAGGTCTATTATAGAGATAGGACTCAAACCACCTAAGTAGCGACCCTTCGATCCCGTATATTTTTAGTTTTTGTAAAAGAAGCTGGTGGTTAACTTTATCGAAGGCGCTACTAAAATCCGTATAGATAGCGTCAACCTGAGAACCCCCGTCAATTACTCTAGACAGATCCGATATGAAAGCCACCAAGTTAGTCAGAGTAGACCGACCTTTTCTGAAACCATGTTGTTGATCTGAGAGAAATTTTTCAAGGTATGAGGTGATAACAGGACATACAAGCGACTCCATAAGCTTAGCAAAACACGATAGAATTGATATCGGTCGATAATTTTTGACGTCTTCGTGATTGCCTTTTTTAAAAACAGGGACAATGCGCGCTTTTTTCCACTGTTCAGGAAATAGACCTTCTTCAAGCGATCGATTAAAAATTAAGGTTAGCGGCAATGCCAGAAGTTTACCACAACGTTTGACAAACATAGGGGGAATAGAATCAGGACCCGCTCCCTTCTGTGCATCTAATTTCTTAATACTCTTTAGCACGTCGCTCTCGATGAAACTTAATTTGCTCAACAAATCAAAAACAGAAATATTATTAACGTTCACATCTATTTTTTGAGGAGGAACAACCGATGAGTAGACTGACTCAAAATGTGAGGCAAATAGATCGACGATACCCTGTCCCGACTCCACAACTTCGCCATCCTTGTGCATTCTGGCTGGAATAGCAGAATGGCCACCGCGTTTGTTCTTAACGAATCCCCAAAACAGTTTTGGATTTTTGGGAATAGCAGACTCAATAGTGTTCTTGTAGTCCTGGTAGCATTTATCATACAGCTTGTGGCAACGAGTTCGAAGCAATTTATATTCGATTTCATCGAGGGGGTTCCCATACTTGCGATACCTAATACGAACCTTATCTTTCTCCGCCAGAAGTTTGATAAGAGAATTAGGAAACCATGACGGGACGCTGGCCTTTCTGGACTTGCATTTGGGCACAAATTTATCAATCACCGGATTAAGGGTGTCATAGAAAATAGCCACCATTTCATTAACATTCTTGCAACCTGAGAATGTACTTTGCCAGTTAACATTTGCAAGATTCTTTTTAATGGAATCGTAATCAGCTCTGTAATAGCTATACCTGACACAGTTTTTAGGACGTAGGTAAGAAACACCGCTGTAAGTAATGTTTAGGAGAAGACTAGGATGCTGCAGGTAACATTTAGATAGGTTGCTTATAGGGGAAGTTACACTTGCTTGTGGCGAATTACATATAATTAGATCAAGAAATCTACCTTCATTGTTACGGATATTATTTACTTGTCTTATGTTGTTGCTATTAATAAAGTCTATCAAGGAATAACCCAAAGCATTATCGTAGTTTGAAGGCGTCATATAATTACAGTTTTCTTTAACACTCCACTCAATGAACCCAAGATTGAAATCTCCTAATATTACGAGATCGTCTGTGTAGGGTATGACGTTATCAACACTATTTAAGAAATTTGATAATGTTTCACGTTTTACTGGTGGAGGCAAATAAACTAGGCAAATTGAGAGCTTTTTCACAGATTTGTTGACAGCAATGTCTAAAGTCACCCACAGGCTCTCCACGGCTGTTTCCCAACTTTTTACGCGGACAGACGGAATGTCGCGTGACACCGCTAGCATTACTCCTCCTCCATCCTTTTTTACACTACTTGAACTAGCTCTATCCCTACGATACAGAACATATTTTTCGCTCATTAGCTCACCATCCGAAATGTTATTATTAAGCCATGTTTCAGTGAAGGCAATGACTTTGTAGTTACAAATTTCAGAATTTTTGTATAAATCATTAGTTTTGGTTCTTAAACCTTGAACATTTTGATAATAGATGTCAAGCATTTTTAACATAATAGACCATATAGTTTGATGACAACACATTAGCAGTGACTTTAGTGGAGCTTGTTGAGGCTTTCAACACTTTTAATTTGGAGGGCTTGGCAAGTTTCGTCCTTTCGTGCAAAAATGCGACCGTTGCGAACCCAGACAAATTTATATTCAAGTTCTTTAGCTTTCTTACGAGTCGCCGCGTGCAAATGTTTGTTTGCGGGTGTCAGATGCTCAGCAACATAAATCGCTGCACGAGTGCCCCCCAAACCAAGATGATGAGAACTTAGCTTGTCCTGAGAATTCCTCTTATTGAAGCTTATGACAGCTGCCAGTACCGTGTCTCGGAGTCGTGCGCTTCGCAGTTTGACCACCACTGCTCTAGGTCTGTCATTATCACGTGAGAGTTTGGCAACTCGAGTAGCATGCAAGACGTCATCCGGTTGCAGCGGACTCTGTACAGCTTGTGTTAGCTGAATGAAGGTGTTAATTAAATTTTCAGAGCGGTGTTCCGGAATGCCATTAAGCTCAAGATTGCTCTCCCTCATATGCAGTTCGACCGAGTTGAGTCGATCTGATAGGGCAGAAACTGTAGCTTTCAAGGTTTCGTTATCTTTATTGAGTCTAGTTATGGTTGCTGTCTTCTCCTCCAACGATGTTTTCATGTCTTCAAATTGATTGTTGAAGAAACTTATAGACTCTTGGAAGTGATCCACTTTTTCTGTAAGGTTTCCTAGTTCCAGGGCAACTAATTTCTTGAAGGACACACTCATAGCCGTTTGTATCTCTTGTTGTATAATTTCGCGTAACTTATCCTCAGTAACGCAGCCGTGACAGATCGTGGACGCCTGCGGTAGTAGTGGTACCAGTAACTTGGCTGGACATTCTTCCGGCTTGGCCACGTTAGACTCAGGGATATCTTCGGACAACGACGACGCCATCAACGAATCATCAGTTGAATTATGTTCTTGAGAAATCTCCATCGTCGGCGATGACAGTGGGCTCAGAGGAGCGGTAAGCTTGGGCCGTACTGTTATATTGGATAGACCTTCGTCATCCTCCGGAGCACCCTGACAAACCTCACCACCGACAGGGCGGATAGGGGTGTTAATGTTGCCTGTTTTGGGTTGTTTACTTTGACATTCTGGGCACAACCAATTATCTCTTCGTGCCTTGTTCATTAGTTGGAACCGCTTGGTTGTAATGTTAGCACAGGCTAGGTCATATTTGAGCATACACTTGTAGCAAGACAAAAATTCTCTTCTCGGCAATGCCTTATGGCAGCCTGCACATTCATTTGCTACGTTCACTTTAGAATTACTCGTCGATGCCATCATGGACACGACAATTACCCACTTGTATTTATCCAAGCAAAATTGACGCGCAGTATTTTGTGCCTTATTTCGATGCTAGTATAGCACAGGGTGGCACAGGAGAATTTGTAGTCGTTGAGTGCTCTCGCTGCCCGAGCCGGTGCGGTAGCGCAAACCTCGCGACCAAAAGGTCGCAAGCGCCGTGGAGATTGCGTCGCTTACGCGTTCCAGTCAAACAGCGTATTTAGTTGGCCGATCACACCTTTGTTCAGTTGTTTTAGGTAATTTCACGGTAATATTCACAAAAATACACTGATTTAAACACTCAGTAATATCTTCAAGCTGTTCAGCGTTGTAGATAGTACAGTATTTGAGAAATGCACTGATAGGTAACTGGTTTAGGCAATTTAAATTGGGAGCGATATGAAAACACTGCTGCTCGCGTGGTTGATGTTCGAATGTCTGAATCAAAATGAATGATTGATTTTATTCGATATTTAGAGGAACATAATAGAGAGAAATGAAAGGTACGCAGAACTAGTAACCTGGCATTAAAAACGTGGTTTTAAAGAAAACCTTTTAAAGAATATTAGGTAGGTACATAGTACCAGAAACCTAAATGTGGGTGGGGCAAAATCAAATCCCTATATAAAAAACCCAGCATAACAACTGCATATAAAAACTTGCATGAAAAAAAACCCTGCATAACAACCCTGCATATCAACCCCATTACGGGGTTTATAGTTATGAAACCATGTTGGGACAGAGCCCGGACGACAGCCACCTCAAGATGTCCGCGCCATATCGGGGTTTCAATCAGTTTTTACTTTACGAGTTCGGACAGGAAAGGGGTCACTGGATAGACATCTTTCACCTTTCACATACCGGATTTTATATTGTAATTCACTTGATAAAATTTTACATTGTCCTTTGCGGACACAACCAAGGAAGAAAATGAACGAGTCATTCCTCGAATCACTTTGACAGACCGCGCGTTCCGAAACACAACACCAAAACAATCAAGCCAGAATTCTTTTTAAGGAAATAAATTATTTTTAATTTTATTTTAAACAAATTAAGGAAAAGCAAAAGGAATAATAATCCATTTGGATAATGGTAGATAACCTGTATTTCCAAGACTAATATTATTGAACATATTTATACGAAAACACTAACTGTCATTTCGACTATTAGAAACGTTCCGAAACTTGACTCCAGTGCTTAAAAAAATTTTTAGATTTATGGCTTTGGATACTACCTCTTTTGGAAGAAGTCGAGAATAAAATGAGTTAAAAAAAAATTATCAACGCCAATTAATTTGGAAAAACAACTAGTAATTTCTACAAGGTATTATTTTTATCAAATGACAAAAAAAACGGTGTTACAACGTCACTCAGCTTTTATTTAATTTTAAGTTGAGTAAATAATTTTTTATTCTGTTATTTTGCTGGTTTAAAATTTAATTTGCTAATATTAAATTAACACCACATTTACTGATTCTGTAGCGGTATGAAGTTCGCCGGGTCCGCTCATTTTTTTAAATGTTTAGAAAATTTTAGTAACTAAACGGTAATAGACACACGGATTCTGGTGCAAGATAAACTCAAATAAGTAAAAGAAATATTAAAATTTGAATTTGACGCTATGACGACGAAATGACGCCGTTAAGTTAAACAAGTTAAGTCAAGTAAGTTAAACAACTCTCTGGGTTCTACTGTATCAACTCCCTTTAATCATTAGCACATTGTATTTATATTACTATCTACACGTGCTTTCCAGGCAGGAAGCGTATCTTAGCTATTCATATTCTCACGTATTATCGATTACGATAGCTACATGCAAATATACGTTAGCATACCACACATACTTGTTTTACTACTCTTTCTAATATGATATTTTATAGCAAGAAAGTGTACTTAATTTATAAGGATACGATACAAACAAATGACTAAAGTCAATGTCCTAAGAGTAGTGATGAAAGAGACTCGAGTCCTATAGTCGTTTATAATACGACTCGCCTCTTTTTACAAGACTAGCTGTTAGTCTTAACTAATACGACTCAGTCGGTTAACGTATAGGATTAGAGACTAAAACGACTTAAACGACTTAAAAGCTAAGGCGACTGCACTCCTTTAGTCCTTTACAAAAGAACTGGCGCTGCATGTTAAATAATTGTAATTATAAATAAATATAATTGTAATTATAAAAAAATAAATAAAAATAAAGCAAGCAAGAAGTACCTACTAGTTTCATCAACACACGCCAAACGACTCACGGCTCCCCAAGCAATGAGTCGCCAGTCTTTAAAGTCCTTTAAGCTGTTTAAGTAACGACTTAGTCGTTTAAGTTAGCTAGTCTTATGACTGAAGGTTGGGGACTAAAAGACTGAGCTAGTCGTGAGGCGTCAAAAAGAAGGCGAGTCTTTATTAAAAGACTTAAAGGAATGTCTCTTTCATCACTACCTAAGAGCCAATATGGCACTTAGTTGTTATCATGTTGTCACTCGTCTCGTGCCAATAAATATATTGGTACCGATTCTTCATATCACACTTTAACTTTTTTTAAACCATAATGTCCCCTTTACTACTTAGTACTATTATTTATTCTGTCCCTTTTCGTTCTTAGGAACGAAAAGGGACAGGTGATTATTAATTTAAATTTAGAACATCAATTTTACGCGTAGGTACCTAGTTTGCACTAGTTTAGCAGACATGCAAAAACATCCCACTTAAATTAAGCAGTATTTGACAGCTGTGGTGCTTATTTTAGATAACATTCGTTAAAAAATATTTAATTCATTCATCGTATATTATTTTCGATTCCTATAATGATGAAAGAGACCAACAACAAGAGATTTTAGCGGCCACGCCGGAATAGGCTATTTGACAATGCGAAAAATAAAGTGTTAATTACTGTAATCAGTATGTAATGTAAGTTTAAAAATGGATATTTACTATGGGAAGTTGAAAATAATAATAAATTTATGTAAAAATCCGTAAATTAAAATGTATTTTTTTTGGCGTTTGTCACGTGACTCAAAACGCTCCTGTTTGATCGGGTATAGGACATATGTCACTAGCCAGTAAACATCGTTTTCTACTTAAGCAACTTGTAGTAGTAGTACTGGCTAGTGACGTCACTGATGCCATTGCGACGCCATATTGTCAAAGTAGCGTTTCGGCGCGCTACTTAAATATTGAATTTTTATTTTGATATTTTTCAGGAAATATGTATCAGAATTAAAAAATACAACTATTACTGGGATCCACAAACTCTACTGAATAATAAAAAAAATATTTTAAAAACCAGTCAAATAGCCTATTGAGCCCATTGGTGCCCATTGGCTGTTTCCTTGGCTAGCGTGCACGTTTATCGCACGGAGATTGAAGTTCCCGGAGCCAGCTATTAGGAATGAATAGAGATAGATCCTTGTCGCACTTCCAGACACACGAGAAGGCCATTGACGCCGGCAGAAACATTTATTTTAAATACGTCAAGTTTGACAAGTACATACAAAACAGCAATGATTTGAAAGGAAATAAAAAAAAAACGCCTCCTGATTATATATACTATGTACCTAAATTAGATAAAACATATTTTCCCTTAAAAAGTAGTCCTTCTTCTCCGTGATCTATTTACCACTTTGTTCAGTCGTGAAACCATCAAAGACATAAATAGACAGTAACTTTTGTATTTAATATATATGCTATCTTTTACTGCGGGAAAATCCTTCATTACCACGGGAAAAACTGTTGACGCGGGTGGAGTCGCAGGGCGGAAAGCTAGTCTGAAATAACATATCGAGTATATACGGATTTTTTAAATCAAAATTGTAAGATTTAATCTTAATTCTTGACCAAAATAGTAAAGGAAATTATAATAAATAAAAATAATATTTGAAATCGTGGTTGTATACGAGAATATACCCTCGTAAGATTTAAAATTAAACTTATGTAAATTACCGTAAAAACCTAAAAAGGTATGTCTATACAAATACCACATCCAAATAAAAAAAATTGAGTTATAATATTAATCTTTTGTATTTTTTCTATTAGTTTTCGGTTATGTAGGTATGTATTCTTTATTTGCAATCCAAAAGGATAGTAAAGTAGGACGCTAAACATATGATTTTACATTTCAGCTATGGCTTACTCTGGGAGCCTCCCTGGCGTTCCTCATAATCGGCCTGGTTCGAGGGTACTCTTCATCAGCCATACCTTCGATGGAGAAGATCAATTCTGACATCTTGTCGGCAGGAGGCAGTCAGCTAAAGTCATGGATGGGTAAGGATTTAAAATCATTTTGTGATTTCGTTGATTAAAAACCGGCTTACGAAAGAGTTCATGTAAAAATTTCAAAATAAAATAAGAGCAATTTAAAGACGGTGGCCCAGGGAAGGCTTTATAAAGAACTAGCTTTCCACCCCGTGGCTCCGCCCGCGCTAACAGTTTTTCCCGAGGGAATGAGATATTTTCCCGCTGTAAAAAGTACCCTATATTAAGATATAGGGTACTTCTTAGAATAATATATAGTATCAGGATAACTTCTTATTCTATATATATATATTACTCTATAACTTATATTACTGTAAAGTTTCACTAAAATCCATTCAGTAGTTTTTGCGTGAAAGAGTAACGAAAATCCAAATCCAAACATCCATCCATCCTCATAAACTTTCGCGTTTATAATAATAAATAATATAATTATAATGTAATATAGTAGGATAGGATAGGAAATTTATGAGTTACAGATAGAGTCAAAAACCACATGACATTTCATTTCATCGATCTTCGAGGGTCGAAGCCTGCGGACATATTTGTTGCATTGTGATAATATCTATAAGGAAAGTAAATTGAGTTGCTCCTGACTGTACGATACAAATATTTCTAATATTTTTTAATCTTCATATTCAAAAAACATAGACCTGCCATTCTAATAGCGATGCTCTGGATTAAGTTGAACACGTATTAAAAATAAACATCTAAATAATACAAAGGTATAGAAGTAAATCTTGAAAGGCCTTTGATCAATATAATTAATTTGAATGGGGCTCGCTAAGAGAATAAAGCGTTATTGATGCTGAACTGTTTTATTCACACGAACTGAGTTGTTTATTGTAACATTTTATACACATGTCCTCATCGGTCTATGTAAGAATAGTAGTTATGTGTCATTATCTTTACTTATACAACAATCCTCATCTTATTATTCTACTGTCAATTGACTCCAATTTTCAAAAGTACCTTCGTGTAAATTACCGGCTTACCCATAGCAATTGCAAACTTCCTATAAACAATGTAGTACCTATATCCGGAAGTCCGAAAAAAAATTTGTCAGAAGCAAACAGAAGCCAGTAGGATGAAATAGGATGCCAGATAGGTAAACATATAACTTAAGCTGCCTAGTCTCAAGTATAAAATTGTCACTCTTTTGTAACTTACGGATTTAATTAATGTGGAAGTTTTTCATACAAACTATTAGACATCACATACTTACCACTATTTAAAACTATATTTTTCGGAACTAACGAGTTGTGGATCGTTGTTGTTTATATTTTACAAAGGAGAAGATCGGACAGTTTAATATATGAATAAGTATAAGACGATAGAGTACAGTCACTTGCAGATATAACCTATCATTTTTACCCTTAGTCAGCAGTGCCACTGCTAGGCTAAAGCGGAGAACACACGGTGTCGCTTTGCCGGAGTCTTACTATGAACTTGTATGAAATTCGTGCGAACCTTCGTCCGTATGAAGGAAATGTTGATCATGTTCATAGTAAAGTAAGTAAGCTCTGTGGCAAAGTGGTTAAGGCCGTTGAGTTCCTTTTGGAAGCTCACGAGTTAAAGCCTCAGCGCGTAACTCTATGTTTTATATTTTTGAATTCATATTTATGTACGTTTATTCGACTTTTGCGATTAAGGAAAATATTGTGAGTAACCTGTGTGTGAGGTCAACAGACCCCTATTCACCCTGATATCAGGATAGGCTCTAGTCCCTCGGTGGGGACATCATAACATATGAGCTGTTAACGTCCACCTACGATAAAATGCACCGTGGTGGTGTTTTTGCCTAAGACACACGGTACATAATAGTCTACTGACTATTTATATTTAAACATATAGCGGCACTTATTTATAGTTTAAAAAAAGTCTTCTCTTATTTGTTCACTTTTTTTTAAATCGATAGGTACTCAGAACACTATTACGTAGGTAACAAAGAGAGATTGGAGTAAAGGAGTCATAATCATAACGAGTTTAATTTATCGTAAAACGATCTATAATACCACTTAATATTTACGCGTTTTCAATTAAGAAATTACTATGAATGAAGACCTAAGTAAATAAAATAGGGTGGGCGGTTAAATGTGCCGCTGAGTGTAGATTGTTGCAATAGACTTTCACCATCTTATTTCTCACTAGCTTTCCGCCGCGGCTTCGCAGTTTTCCCGTGGGAATGAGGCATTTTCCCGCGGTAAAAGGTACCTTTGTTACTCAAGGTGAATGAAGCTTTCTAATGGTGAAAGAATATTTGAAATCGGTTCAGTAGTTTTTGAGATTATTTATTACAATGCACACACACACAAAATATTAGCATGATATAATTGCAGGGGCGATTCCTCCGCTCTTCGCCTTCTTTGGCAGTCTGGTCTCCGGGGAGCTGATGCAGCGCGCTGGTCGCAAGCGCACGCTGATGTTCGCCGCCCCACTGTGGGCCAGCGGGTGGCTGATCCTGGGACTAGCCAAATACTACCCACTGGTGCTGGTGGGACGCGCTATTACTGGACTATGTGTGGGCTTTGTACTCGCTCCCGTGCAGGTTTATGTGAGTATTCTTGACCTTTGATTTTCTTTTTGGCTAATGCAATCTCTCTATAATGAAGTTAACGTCCATACAAAATGTCTCGGACAAAAAAAGGACTTTCTCGTATTCGGAACGGAATCGGACGGTAGTGCGTAACCGCTCTTAGGCCTCAACCACGACACGAGTCACAACGCTCTTGGTTTATTTATTTTACCATTATTGAATTTAATAAAAATAAATCCCCCTCCACCAAGCCGTTACTTGATCCTTTCAACAACTAGAAAAAAGCTGATAATGTTCAAATGGCTGAAGATATTTTCTTGGATCGTAGATAGCTACGATCCAAGCATCCGATTGTGACACCTTACAAACAAAAAAAAACTAGATCAAAATCGGCGCTTAGGGAGACAGACAGGCAGACAGACATACACGTCAAACTTATAACACCCCTCTTTTTTGTCAGGGCTTAAAAATAAGAATATCTTCACCTGAAAATTCTGAGTGCAACAATGAGGATTAATGTTAGAGATCCAGTAAATGGGAAGAACTGTTCAAATATTTCAAATTTCGTTCTAATTTGTTATGTGTTTCTCCGAACTTTAGTTGTACATACAGGTTAATAACTACCTATTCTTACATGTTTTATTGCCCATTTATCTTTATCTCAACGAGCAGTTAATAAGTCTCCGGGGAAATAATTATATTTATAATGTGTTGTATAAATATAGGAAATTTTTAAATAATTTCAGACTTTAATAAAATTAGAAACAGCTCGAAGGGGCTAACTGTTTTTAAGATTGAGAAAAAATCTAAGAAAGAAAGAAATTTTATTTGTACAAATGTGGTGAACAGTTGTTACATTTTTGAAATATGCGATTACACATTCGACCAACAATAATTTGGTATACAAAGGCTAGAGAGGCAAAATCAATTAGGTAATATTTTTACATAAAAATTAAGTATAACATAATTATAATAAAACAAATAAATTGAGTTCTTTGCAACCACCTCAAGATATAAGTTTTAGCGTACCAATATTAAGGGTTTTTGAAAACATGGTCCTATTATTTTGTATTTTACTTTGGAGTCCCGGCACTTCCGTTTTTTAAAATATGTACGAACTAACTGGAAAGTGCATAGAACACGTTTTGAATTAACCGTCAGGAAACACATTATATCTACAGAAAAATACTACACCTTGCGAGCTAGCGTTTGGCTTAATACTAGTAGTAATAAAATTGCATCGATTACATGTCCCATTATCTACACGTCTATTACTTCAGTACTGACACATTATGACTGTACATAGCAATGTACTGCGATTTAGGTTTTACATTATGAGAAGTATTATAGCACCGATAGACTGATTTGGTTTGGGTTTTAAATAAACGAACTATGAAAATAATTGTTCCAGTTTTAAAAACATCCATAACTTTAAAAATATATTTTGCAATTTATCTTTAACACTTTCAGTATTATTTTTTAAATTAATTTATTATATTTAAGAAAATTTACATGTGATATACAATTACGATAGCATGAAAAACCTCTAGGTATTTGGTTTGGGTTATATTTAAACGAACTATGATAATAATTGTTCCAGCCATCCGCAACTCTAAAAAATATATTTTGCAAGTTAACTTTAACACTTTCTGTAATATTTACATGCAAATAGGTTAACGTATGCCGGAGGAGGCCTTTATCCACCAACATGTTTCAAAATGATTAATTTTGACTACTACTAAAACTATTTTTGACCTATCTATTAAAGTGAAATTATATAAAAATGCATTTGATTAATTTTAAAGTGCGTTTGTTTTCTTTTCAAATGCGTTAATTACGTTTAAATGTATCCCATTAGGTTTCTTTGTAAATAGCAGTAGCGTCATAAATAGACTAGCTATGCAGGAAAATAGTAGTGATTTGGTTCCACTTCCGCATGCACATCATGCATTACTCGAAGCATCTGTTATTACTTTTCTGCTAGACTGTACTCGCGTAAGCTTCAATGAAAGCAAATAACAAACATACTAAGGCATTTTGATTATAATATTAAATGAATAACACCACTGTTGGCTATTCCTGTAACAATAAACGTTTATTTTATTTATCTAATGATCGGCACGTTTGATAAACCAGGTTCTGTATTCATTTGACACCTATAGATCTATGAGATTCCATCCAATAGCACAGAAGGGAAAAATAGAAATACCCAATAATTGACATAGACGCTAATTCTGCGAGCCGCTCCAATTTTTAATAGGGATGCTGATTTTAAACTAAATAAATCTTAGGTGGTACAAGAAATAAACTGTCCCATACTCGTATGCAACTTAGTCTACAGCAATTTTGAACTATCTAATGCGGGCTACACACACGCTCATTAACTGTGTGTGTAGTTATCATTAGTGAGTATTGTACTCGCAATATGTTAGTATGTAAGTGTTATATGTAGTTTATTCACGTTAGTGCCATCAACCCGCGCTATTTAAATTATCTCGCATTTTCCTGTTTGGTTGCCTGGAAGAGATTGCTACTTTAGCAATAAGGCCGCCTACTGACTATTCGTTTCACTTATTAAATTGTAACTATCCCGTTTCATTAATAACTGGTGACAACAAAGAATATTTTATATTGTATTGCATCTACATTATTATTCAAAATAAAATAAAAGTCGTACGTAAAAACGTTCAACGACAATTATATGACTTCACAAGTTTATATGTCCTTTAATTTTCCCATGGATTTAATAACTACAAATTTATCCATATAAAATAATATTCTGACCTTTCATAAAAAGAAGCTCATTTGACTAGTCAACAGCCATGTATCCTACCCTCAAAAATCTCAAAATTTTGACCCTATACATAGTAGAGTTCATTTTCGACCTAAAGTGCTCTAGAATTTCACTTTTATCTGTCACTTGTGTAAATGGAGACGACTCCTACCGTTGGATTCGTCTTGAGGTCCTGAGCGTGAAACTGTCGGTCGTCAGGTGCCAGAGTGGTGGAGGGGGAGGGGGGGGGGGGGGGGATAATAAAAAATGGCGAATTTGTACTTTTGATTTTACGCTGTAATTTGAAAACTACTGGATCGATTTCTTTGTTATTGGTATTATTTGAATGGGTATAACATTACCTAAAAGACGTTCAAAAACATCGAATACGCCAATGCAGCGGTCAGAATACTGCGCAATAATGGGTGCGTCGCATTTTATATAACAACGATTGGCATATTTTCATTTTAATAACAATATAATGACATACAGTCACTTGCCATATTTTTTTTATGTTTAACAATCATCTAACATAAAATATGTTTGGTATAATTATCATAAGCTACAACATTCATCTCGTCTAACACTTCTTGATATAAAACTTGTATAATCTTTATTATAAAAACAGATAATTTAAAAAATATATAAAACCGCCTTCAATGTCCTAACCTACACTAAAAAGTTAAAAATAATTATATAAATCTAGCTGAAAGCATAGAAATTTAATATGGCTATTAATATTCCTTATTTACCTAAATTGTAACATCATATAAACTTGTGTAGACATTGTTATACACTTCACCTTGAAGTCGGTGCCAGTTGAGGCTAGCTACCTATTTGATCGGAACCACATCTGATCTCAAAAGCTCAGATCGTTGAATATAAAATATTAAAAGACGCGGTCAGAGTACTAGGTACTGAGCCCTCTATAGATGACTGCTAGCAATAGAAGTCTTTTGGTCGAAATGATGGTTATTATTATATTAGCTGGCACCGACTCCAAGATGAAGTGTATAACAATGTCTACACAAGTTTATATGATGTTACAATTTAGGTAAATAAGGAATATTAATAGACATATTAAATTTCTATGCTTTCAGCTAGATTTATATAATTATTTTTAACTTTTTAGTGTAGGTTAGGACATTGAAGGCGGTTTTATATATTTTTTAAATTATCTGTTTATTTTTCCCTTTTTAGTGAAAATTTACCATGACAAGTTACTCACACAAAACTTTAATTTGTTTTGTTTAGTACATAATTTATATGCAGATTTCCTCACTATGTTTCCTTTACAGTCTTACGTTTGAATTTTAAATTCTAAAACATTGCTATACTTGATTGGACTGTAACCTAAGTTTTCCGAATGGCGAACAACTGAAAAAACCACTACGATAGCGTAGACGCTAGCCCGTTTAGTCCACGGAAAAATTCTTAAGTTGTTGTCTTCACTTGGGGTTTTCAAATCTTTAATCTATGACTAGTTTACAGAATATATGAACCAATACCGCATATTACTTGTTGTTTCAATTATAACAAAAGCAACGCAATGAGTGTGCTGTTGTTTATTGAAGAGTTTTCGTTCTGGTCTTCTACTTCGCCATCAGATATAATCAAAATTTATATGAAACCATTTTGAGTACAAGTTCTGTCTATAAAACAAAAAAATATTGAAATCGACTGATAAGAAGCCGAGATATTGGCAAAACAATTTACCGATCGGGTATAACGGCATCGTCAATTGAGGAGTTATTTCCTCATATCTTCAAATTTAATCATCCGATCTTAGCGAAATTTTTATGGGACCACCCTGCAAGCAAAACTGGTCGATTAAAAAAAGAATTTTGAAAATCGGTTCACAATTGGCGGAGATATCTTATAACAAACACACAAAAAAAAAAAAAAAAAAAACATACGCGTCGAATTGAGAACCTCCTCCTTTTTTGAAGTCGGTTAAAAATGAAACCCGTTTTCCGTTGTCACGACATAACATGAAAACGGCTTGACCGATTTGGCTGATTTTTTTTTAATGTTCGTTGAACCATCGTTCTTACGGAGAGAAATAAAAAAAAAACTCATTCCCACTGGAAAAATGTTTAACGCGGGCGGAGCCGCGGGGCGGAAAGCTAGTAGTCAATAAATATAAATTTGTTACCTCTAAAAATGGGCGAGCAGAGCGAGCCCAGTTCTCCCGCCATACCCTTCGTGTAAGGTTGAAATGTATGCATACTTGATTGCATGCTTGCTTGCATGCTTGTCTGCATGTTTGCCTGCATAAGTATGCAGGCAACAAGTGCTTACTTGCACTTGCAAGTGCAAGTAAGTACTTGCATGTTTGTATGCTTGCATGCCTGCTAGCACGCCTGCTTGTCTGCATGCATGATTGCATGCTTGCTTGCTTGTTTACTAGCTTATATGCTTGCTTGCTCATTGATTTGAAAGGGGCTTCAGGGAAATGAAACACAAAATAATAAGGCGTAAGGCGTTATGTGTTTTAAACATTATGCATTTTAAAATTATTTCTTTAGTGCGTTATAACTTTTGAATTGTATGTCACATAAACATTATACGTATTGTTTGTTATATGTTCTAATTTTATACTAATCGATTATTACATGTTTCAACATTATTTTTTCTAAAGTTATATCTAACGTTTATTATAACTAGCGTTCGTTATTTTAAACAAAATTATGTATTAAGTTGGTATATTTTTTAAATAATATGCCAATTGTTGTTATTTGTTCTATTACTTACCCCGCAATAATACTACACATTAGAAAAAAGTTTAAAAATAATATCACAGATTACGCTAAATCTATAAAGATCCGATCGGCCGTCAGACCGACAGTTTCGCCTTTAGGACTTCAAGACGAATCCAACGGTAGGAGTCGATGCGCATTTACAGGAGTGACAAATAGATTTTTTCATTTAGTACTGGCGTGAACAGTAGGCCTACCACGAACGGATCATCGACACGGCCGTGTCGTTGTCAGGAGGAAATCCCTGTGAGGGACGAAGAGGAGCTGAAAGAGGGTCCAAAGAGGGTCATAGAAGAGCACCGAAGATAGCAATGAGAGTGAAAACATAGACAATCTCATTGACCTCACTGTTTTTTCTTGATGTGTCAAAAACGTCTTTTTCTTTTCCCAAGCGAACAAAAAGGCAAATTTTAGGTTCAAAGTGTGAACGTGTAAATTACGACTTACCTATGTTAAGACATTATCGTCAAATCAGTTTCCCTTCTTCTAAATATGGTAAGCTGCTAACAGGATACGCCGCGTATCTTGTCCAACAAGGTCTGCTAAATGAAGAGTAGGTAGCAATTTATCAAACAGTCATAGTTACTAGTTATTTACCTATTCACTGCCTATATTTATAAAGTCTTGCCGTGTGTTAGCCTTGCAAAAATTTAAAAATGGCTGCCCTAACAAAGCAATACATGCTTGTGGCCCCCGTATGTCAGCTAGAATCGGTCTTTAAACCTTTACCGCCTAAAAAATGATTTTTTTGCGCCGGGCCGCCGCGCGATTTCGCAAAAGAAAAAAAAAAACATGCGCACGCGCATACCACGGTTGCGCCGGGCGGGCGGTTCAGTGGATATTTACTTATATTTTATTGAAATACGCATTGCGGCTTTTCCGAGCATTGAATTCACGCAAGATAGTATTAACGTCTAAAGTTTTTAACATATCTCTAAGTACGTACAATATCGATAAATTTCGAGCCTTTCTAGTATCATTTTTTCATTATTTTAATATTGAAAAAGAACGGTCCGCTAAGCAATTTATAATCATAAGCGATAAAAATATACGCAGGGCTGTTTCTACATTAGGGAAAGCTGATTCAATCTTATCATCATGTATTTTATTTATGATTGAACCAGATTTGCGGCTATTCTAGTTAGAAATACAAATTAAAAGAGATAAAATATATTTCAGGTAAGTGAATGCTGCGACCCAGAGATACGAGGCCGCCTGGGCTCCTTACCTACTCTCTCCATGTCTTTGGGTATCCTATTCTCTTACGTCGCCGGAAACTGGCTCAACTGGCGATACCTAGCATGCTTCTCCGCTCTATTCTGCGGTGAGTAATGTGTCTCGAAGATACTACATGGTCCAAAACTCCAAATCAGTTCTATTAGAGGATAACGAGGCTAAATAAAAGTTACGTATAACGTGTTGCTTAAAATCAAGTAAGTTGCGCTTTTTTAATAGAACCGTAATGGCATAATGATCAGTTGGCTTTGAAGACCCCATAGTTTAAGTGGTGGGACAGTAAAAGAGTTCTAAGGTTATAGGTAAGACACTAGTCCATTTTTTTAAATAAATGTACCTATGGTCACTCACGAGGGGAAAGGAGAGCATTACAAGATATTATTTCACTGTCGTTCAGACTAAGGTACATGTTGACTGGAAAACATAATATCAGACAAATTGTGTGGCGAAGTATTTTTTTTCATCAGGAAATGTTTTTATTTGGTATATTAAAGCCTATTTATTATAGGTACATATGATTGTGTATAATTACTATTCGACAAACACATTCTGTTTCCAGGTGGGCTATTCGCTATGATGATGCCTCTCCCGGAGTCCCCAGTGTGGCTGGAACGTCGCGGCCAAGACTCCTCGGGGGCCGTCAAGTGGCTGCATCTGTCAGCTCGAGCCACTGCTGAGGCCAAGGATGATGACGAGTGAGTGACGCAACATATTTGGCTAAAGGTACCCTAGGGAAATAGGAGCTTGTGATGTGAGAAAAGAGTATTCAGGCCAGGAGGCCAACTGAAGGCCTATAGGTGTTGGCAAGAAGCTATGTAAAGTATAAAAAAATTTGCCGACATGCAATAACTTTAGTAATAAGCAGTTGCCGAGCGTTCCACAGGGAGATCTGTGAAGCACCACAGTAGACTTACTATGTAAGAAGCGACAGACTCGAGAAGCTGTCAAACGCGACATTGTGACATTAGAGCCATAGCAGTTCTGTCAATATGTCGCGTTTGACAGCTTCTCGAGCCTGTCGCTTCTTGGACACAGCACAAAATACGAGCGTATACATAATAGGGTAATTTCAATCGCCACTTGGATTACCGGTTTTGAATTTTACCTGTACAAAACAAAATTCCTTAGAGTGCATAGTCTAAAGCGATGACAAAGTCTTGCTAACCTCATAGAATGAATAGTATTAATTGTTAATGAACATGTATTAGTCTAGTTTGCCAAGAAGACGCAGGTTCGAATCCTGTCTGATAGATCAACGAAATTTTGGGTTTTCGAGAAAGCGACAGACCTCTGCTAAGGTGTGAATTTTAAACATTTCACATAGCTCCCTATGAGCAGATTGAAACTCTGTAGTCCCACTAAAAAGATGTTGTACTGATTTCAGTAAATCCAAGAAGGTGCCTGAGGAGTATCCAAGCCTGTTCAGCAGGAAAGTGTTCTTCTCTTCCTCTGTGCTGAAGCCTCTGGTGGTGGGGTTTGCGCTGCTGTTTTTCCAGCAGTTGTCTGGCGTCGACGCCGTGATCTTCTTCACAGTCGAGATCTTCGAGAGCGCTGGTAAATATGCTAATGATATAACTTATTTGAAATTAGAGATTGCTAGTAATATCACGAGCATGAAAAGTTTATAAACCCTCTGTCTGATCCTTTAGGTGGCAAGAAAGAATGCGTCTTTTGCAAATATCTAAGAATTTCTTGTTCTTCAAACGTTTGACAAATGCGTTGAAATGTGCTGTTTTGAACTTTTTCGATTGGGACATGCAGTCCATGCGTCACAGCACAGCACAGTATCTATAAGACCAAAAACCGTAAGCTTAACCTTTGTAACCGCCGGAACTCTTTTAATTATTTATTACCCTAAAAATTTCAACGACACTTGTAAGTTCCTTTCTCTGAATAAATTAATTTTGTATATAACAGAAACAGACCGATCCTCATGCAGATATTGGTAGAGGAATTTGTCCATCACGGCTTAGTAAAATTATGATGATAAAGACCAACACGTAGACTCTTTTAAACTTCCAGGTAGCAAACTAGACGCGATGACGGCTACCATTATAGTGGGGTTGGTCCAACTGATCAGTAATGGTGTTAGTACGATGCTGGTGGACAACGCAGGACGAAGACCGCTGCTTCTTATCTCCGCTGCCATCATGAGTGCTTCCATGGCTGCCATGGGATCCTCTTTTTACTTCGAATTTGAACACGAATCCTGGTTGGGGTGAGTGATTTAACTGTTCTTGTATCTGAAAGTCCAGTGAGGCTGTTTTGATTTTGCTACATAAGCAAGAGAGAAAACAAATAACGATATAGTTAAATAGAGCAGAAAAATACTTTCTCTGATAGTGGATGTTTCTACAGACATGAGTATCGTGATTTTATTTATTAAATTAATAATTATCAATGTCAAAAATAATTAAAAAGTAGTTTACAACAAAAAAACTTCTCAATATCTCTGATAACTGTTTTGCTGCTGAGGTCAGGAGAAGCAATATTGGTTCCGCCAACACGAAAGGCCAGCATGGTGGGAATATGATAGGAGAGTATGGGCTGATGAGGATTAATAAAAATACGTTTTCCTTCAGGTACTTGCCCATAGTGAGCCTGGTGGTGTTCATGGTGGGGTTCTCTTTGGGTTTCGGCGGACTGCCGTTCTTGCTGCTGGGAGAACTGTTTCCGGCCCAGTACCGTTCGCAGCTGTCCAGCATGGCGAGCTCAGTCAACCTGCTCTCCATGTTCACTGTCATCAAGACATATCACTCGCTAGATGTAAGTATGAAAAAGTGTCTTTCAAAGATCCTCAGAAAGACTGATCATCCGCTGCTATTGGAAAGACTTCTTCAGTTTTTTATATTGGTTTAAGTAAAATAATAATATTTATATTAATCAACGATGCTTTTATATATAAAGTTTGATTGTAATATCCGACCCTGTCATTTTGTACACCGGTGTGTATACGTACCTATACATTGTAGAGGAACAGAGAGATAGGAGGTCACGATGGCCGAAATCGGTCTGGATAAATGATGATGATTATTATTATACCGATATGATTGAATCGACCCACTATTGTCGTTTCAATTTGAACTGGAGGCCTGGATGTAATTGCATTAATTAATAAGACCGCAATTTTGATCAACTTTCATCTATTCTTGTTATGTTGTTTTGTAAGAGTTATTATTGATCTCGCTTGCTACATAATTAAATTAAGTAGTAGATTACTGTTACCATCTTTTCCGAGATATATTTTTTGTAAACTATAATTAGGTACTTGAAAAGTTTGCTACCTTACCAATATTGCTTCTATATTTAATTTTTAAAGCATTTTTTTAAGGTCAATATTGTAATGTATTTTGGCAAGGCAGAATTTTTGAATTATTTGTTTGTTCACAGAGTCTGTTGACTCCCGCGGGAACGTTCTGGATGTATGCGTGCTTCTGCGCTCTGGCGTTCTTCTTCGTCCTGTTCGTGGTTCCAGAAACCAAAGGAAAATCTCTGGCTGAAATCGAACAGCACTTCAGGGGGAAAAAAGAAAAAATACATAAAAGTATACCGATCTCTACCATCGCTTAGGATAATTTTAAAGGGGATCTTCGTTGAAGATACTATTTTTCAAATGCGTGGTGCGACCTATCTAAAATAGTCATATAACAACTCGTCCCGAGAAGGTCTGGCTGGACCTTAAGAATGAATGCGGGTGGGCATAAATGTTACCTGAAATCTACTAAGTGTAGAGCTGCTTTTTGCCATCATCATTCCAGCCGAAAAACAAAGCCTCCCAAGATTTCCATGATGATCTGATCATCCAGCGGTTTCAGAAGACCCTCACTTTATGCCCATGCTATCCCTTCTGGAGATTTTTTTAGTAACAAGCTCATTGTGACAAGATAGTAGGTATCTTTGCCATCTGTGACGCTGTTAATAGATAAAATTATGCGTAGTGAGTGACTTGAACGAATGCAATGGTTAAATGCTTGAACCTGAACTAAATCTACAAGTCAAGGCGTGCCATTCATTTTGACGTCAAGCGCAGCCTAGTGACATGCGTCTGTCGCCGTGGTTTTCATGTGAATGTTTTCTTTCACTATGTAGTTCACACTTAAGAGACCCCCCCACACTAGCATTTTCGTCGCACATACAATCGTCTATTGTTTCACTCTGCTGCCTATGACTGACGACGACGACGCTCGGGAAGCTAGTGTGGGGGGTCTTAAAGGTAAAGCGCAGTACGCCTGTTGAAATGCTGCGCCTGTTAAAATGGAAACCCTCTAACGCTGTGCTTACCTCACAATCGAAAGGCATGCCTCAGGCTCTTGTAATAAGTATTAATAGTGTGCCATTATTTGAATGAAAGTTAGAATGTTACATGGTTTATGTAGTTTAAGTGCAAAGTAGAGTGCCTACAATTTAAGTTACACTTGTATAAACGACGGTAAACGACGTATGTATATTGACGGCTCCGTAGCCTAGTTGGTAGTTCGCCTGCCTTCGTAGCATAGGATCGCAGGGTCGAATCCCGCCCAGGGGAAACATACTCGTACGTGTGACGAACACTTGTGTTTGCCTCGTGTCTGGATGTTATATATTTATATATGTATGTATATCAGTTGTCCGACACTCTTAGTACAGTACAGCCTCTGTCTAGTTTGGGGTCAGATGGCCGTGTGTGAGATGACCCCGCATATTTATATTATATATAATTATTATTATTATATTGTATCTTAGTGTATTGTAGGAAAGGTTTTTCTTCTGTTTGTTAGGTTGTCAGTGGACCAGTAATCCATAACTACCGACGACTATTTCAATAAAAAAATGCCAAAAACGTGATATTTCTAAGCTTAATGTCCCATAATAATATGTAACGGCTAAGCGAAAAATTAAAGACGTACCTACTCAGAATCGATCTGGTATTTTTTTCTCACATAATTTTATGTAATAGTGTAAGTAAGTACTCATAAGTTTAAATTTTTTACTAATAAATAATTGTACAATAAATAGATATTATAAAAACTGTTGTTAGAATACTTACTGTTAGCAATACTGTTTTTGAATTAAAATAAATGAAAAATATGAAAATCCTGGTGGAAATTCTCGTATAATTATGATTCACATCGTAATCTGTTCTAGTAATTATTTTTACAATTTTCATTTATTTATGCTATTCTTTTTTGTTGTTAATAGCTGAAACTCGACCCTCGAGGCTTGTGAAAATAATGATTACAATTAGTTGTGTCATGCTTCTGTTTTGAGTGTAGCATAGGTATTCAAAGATCTAATTACTTTTTGCAATCAAACTAATGTATTTACAGGTTTCTATCTTTTGAACTCCAACATAAAGTAAAAACATGCATTTTGTATTTTAACCCGGTTACAAATCACTGTCAATAGATTTCGATAAAGGCGACATAGTTGAAATGAATAATAAATTAATTTATTTAATTTATAACATTTATGATAAGTAGTACATTTTCCTGACATTGACAAGTTCGTTGTTTTGAATGTTTTTAATAAAAAATGTAGTAAATATTTTTTTTACTTCCCGTCAATAAAATTATATCCTGAATAAATACACTAATGTCACAGAAGAAAATAATAGTACTACCCGTCTTAAGTTTCGTTTTCGAAATTCGAAGTAATAAGTTCAAAAGTTCAAAAAGTCTTTATTCGAAGTAAGATTTTACAAATCATTTTTGACGTCGAGGTGAGTTCATAATTTGGCTGTCTTCTGTGGAGTAGAACTCGCCGGAAGAAACTCCACAGGCGTTGCATCTTTTCAAAATTTACACAATTATTATTATTGTATACAATTTGATTAATATAACAAAGAGTGCAAATTCATGTAACTGTAGGTACGCTAATATTCTAGAATACTTATTAGCTCTAGTCTAGAATATAGTTTATAATGGCTCTATTCTGTGCTACCACAATTTGCAAACACTTTAGTTCGGTACTGGCAGTCCATTTATCGATTTATGGATGTCGTGGGCTGATCGTTGAACTGGGCCGATCTTGATATGCCTGGGCACATCGCGATATGCCGGCATATCGAGATTTGACCGAATATTTCATGATATGCCCAACGTTCAGCTGGGCAGATCGATGAGAGCAATCTATTCGTCGATTTGTAGCCACATCGCGATATGGCTGGGCATATCGTAAATTAGTTCCGTTTCGCGACGCTTGTGGCGCTGTTAGCGTGTGTGCGAAAGTATGATGGCGGCGGCGTCACAACAATTCGAGTACTTTAACCACCCTACAAACTCTATTTATCCAAGCATGGCTGGTTGATCGTTATTATAAACGACTTTTTACTTCCTTGTAAGATAATTATTGTCTGAATTTCGCTTCATTTGCTTTGGTCACCCTACAAATTCGATTTGGCCAGGCATGGCCGGGCATATCGTCAAACGTTAAGGTTTGAACGATATGGCGGGCACTAGACAGCCAAATCTCGATATGCCGGCATATCGCGATGTGCCCAGGCATATCACGATCGGCCCAGTTCAACGATCAGCCCACGACATGGACATAAACAGCTGCTGACAGGATATTGATGGACGGTAGCACTTGTGAATTGCAGAAACAGCGTCAGTTCAGTATAAAAAAAATAATTAAATAAGTCGGACAACAGGAAAACAGCCTTACACACAGCTTACAGCCTCCGTGGTCGATTGGTCAGAAACTCGACTGATGTTACGGCGAGGTTCCGGGTTCGAATCCCGGTGGGAACTCGTCGAACAAATATTACTTTGTGTGACTTTTATTACTTTGGCTAGGAAATTGCAGGTTGAATCACCTGATTGTCCAAAAAGAAAGATGATTTCGTGTTTCGGAACGCACGTAAAGCCGTTGGTCTCGGCTACTATCTATGGATGTAGTCGTTACTCAAGGCACGTAGGAAGCCGGCGGCGCGTTTAGACGACGCGCGCGGCGGTTCTATAGTACCGACATCAGGGTTTCTGAGGTAGGTTAACCTCAAAAGTACTCAAAACTCACACGATAAGCAATCAACAGAAAAACCATTTCATTGTAAGATAAAAAAAATATAAACATTGGAGAACTAGTTTATAAATCGTTTATTCCTATAAGTCCATAAATAAAGACACTATTCCCGAAATAATATTATAATAGGTACACATTTAATAAATGAATACAAATGTGAAGATATCCATAACTTAACTTGACCAAACACACGATCTTTGCCCTGGAAGGGATTCAAACCCAACTTGTCTATGTGAATTATAATGTGAAGCTTAAAAGACAAATAAGCTTAAAAGACAAATAAAATCACCAGCAGTAAAGCCTATTCAAAATTTGATTTACACAAAGAGACGTACTGTCAAGTGAAATAAGAATGGTGCAAATTTCAGAGTTCAGCTTATCGTGCTCCTGGTTGTAGGAGAAAATTGCAGCAAATCAATTTAGACTAAATGCACGCGAGAGGTCACGGTGTCATCAGTTTTATGGCAATAGTGCTATCACGCCGCTTAGCTGGATGCAGTTCAGATTCATACGATGAATAAAATTCTATATGCAAGCACGGACGATCTTATTATTTATTATTATTATTATACTCAATAGGTGTTATTGCAGTTGCATCGGAGCTTTATGCGGGACGCACTGTCTGACATAGTATGGCTGAATTTGATAAACTGATGATGAAATAAAAAAAGCTAAAACTCGTCTAATTGAATTGAAAATTTGTGCACGTATACAAATCCGTCCAAAACCGGATTTGAACTATAACAATGAATTTTTAATATTCAGTCCATGTTTGGGGGGTAAATTAAGACCTTGAAAAATTCGCTGACTGACACGGACGGGCATGAAGACATAAAGTATATCTTCATGTTTGGGTTTCAAAAAGGTTTCGTTTTTTGTTTTTTTTAAAAAAAATATTAATATGAAACCGAATATTTTTTCTAAAAGAAAGTTAGCCCTTTATAAACAGGACAATCTATTTATGGCTAAATAAAGGCCACCCCGCCGCATCTTAACCTATTGAGTATATTAAGGATTTAAAAACCCGTTCTAATTCACTTAGATTCGTGTGCGAAATGGCTTATAAAGTCAGACCAACGCTCCTGATTTGGTCGCCCTCTCTTGCTCAAGAGAAGGCTTACTACGTCAGACAATCGCTCCTGACTTGGTCGTCGTATATGTTATTCGCAAGCAGGGAGCATTGCGCCACCTCGCTCACGACTGTTACTAACTAGTTACTAGAGGATGGCACTATGGCACACATCACACGACCACTCACGGATCTCGATCGCGGCCACCGCAATCGATACTGGCACCGTCGCTCTAGGACAATGCTTCTCAAACTTATTGAGAACATGCCTACAGGACTATTCTTGATGTGCTTTTCAGACTTCCCTGCGTTCAGCCTCTCACAGCTTTTGTGGGCAAGCGGTAAAATCCGGGTTCGAATCCCGGTGGAGCACAAGTCGAAGAAATATCACTTCATGATACAAATAACACGGCGACGTGTGACGGCCCCGCAGCTTAGTTGGTAGTACGTCTGCCTACTGAGCACAGGGTCGCTGGTTCGAATCCTACCCAGGGCAAACATTCCTGTCATGAGCACTTGTGTTTGCCCTGTGTCTGGATGTTGTATATTTATATATATATGTATGTATGTATATTAGCTGTCTGGCACTAGTTTGGGGTCAGATGGCCGTGTGTAAAATGTCCCACATATTATATTATAATATAATATTATAACACTTCTTTTAAAATTAAATGTGGAGCTTTAATATTAACTTAATTGACCAGGTTAGATGGTTCAGCATTTATAATTTAGAGAAAGAAAACAAACTCGGGAAAACTAAAATAAAATTGTATGTATTCATAAAATTATTTATGAGTATGAGGCTACATTTATTACTGTAAGAAATTTTCTTTTAAAAACAGTTGTGGATACGACTTCAATAGGTATTTCATATTTATTAGCCCGCTTTGAGAAATACTGCTCTAATGTGATCTAAATCGATATCACGATTATCACGCGTACAAAAACTAGCTAGAACTTTCGTTTTATTACTTACTAGCGACCCGCCCCGGCTCCGCACGGGAAAATGGTTATTGTGGGTTATCCTTCAGTATATTATGCATGTATTATACATATAAACCTTCCTCTTGAATCACTCTATCTATTAAAAAAAACCGCATCAAAATCCGTTGCGTAGTTTTAAAGATTTAAGCGTACAAAGGGAGGGACATAGGGACATAGGGACATAGGGACAGAGAAAGCGACTTTATTTTATACTATGTAGTGATTTACCCGAGGATTGTATCTTGAAAATGATTAATGGAGCGTAATGGTAGAGCAGCCAGTATATTGCTTACAAATAATTTTATTAAAGGCCTATGCACCCGTTAGGGAAAAGAGCGTGTCTCTATGTACCTACGTTATATGTATGTATACCTCTTTTCCCTAACGGGGTGAGCAGAGTTTTAGTAGTTAGTATGCTCACAGGGAGACCTAACTAAAACCACTATTAGCAAACGGTTTGGTTTAATATTCGGTACGCATTAAAAAAATAGATACACCGATTTTCGTGTTTCGTAGTGCATCTAGTGACAGGTTGCCAGTGTTGCCAGCCTGTTGCCTATGCGACAACTACACCCGAATCCCTTAGTCGCTTTCTACGACGCCCAATGGGAACAAATGGGATGGTCCTATTCTAATACCGTAACCACACGGCAGGCCTATGCACTTTTAGACAATAAAGCCTGCAAGTCCGGTGAAGCTCGTAATTTTCGACACAACTAGGTCTACTAAAAATAAAAGCCTGTGGGTAACCTATCCGCCGACAATATTATACAAATATTTTTTAAAACACCCAATACAAAAATAAACAATAAAATAAAAGGAGAAAAACTTTTATTTGGGTATGAAAATAGCGCAAATTTTAATAATTCTTTCTCTTGCTTGTTATACCACAGGTTATAACTTATAATCACAGTACTTTGTCGTCTTGTTTGTAAGGGTCAAGAACATGTAAAGCTAAACACTTGAAGGGTTTTTAATTCGTTACTTGTATATGTAATTACAAGGGTTTTAATCAATATAAAAATAATAATAATTTGTTGGGACAATTCACACACGGCCATCTGACTCCAAACTAGGCAGTGCCTGTACTATGGGTGTCAGGCACCCACCATTCATACATTCATATATAAATATACAACATCAGGACACAAGGCAAACACAAGTGCTCATTACACGAATGTTTGCCCTGGGCGGGATTCAAATTCGTATACCTAGTATGCCTATGATACAAGTAAAAAATATTATACTTAGTTTAGGCCTCGTGTCATATTTTTATGTCCATTTGATTTAATCGAGTTGTAAAAAAAGGATAGTCAATAAAGGACGATTAAAATCCTTTAACTTAAATAATTATAGTTTGTTGTTTGCTTTTGTATTTAATGATACTTAAAATAAATAATAACGTTTTGATTATGAAATAAAATTTAATCTTAGTTGAACTTAAATTTATCTGTTTACAAAAGGTCAAATGCCCGTTACAGTTGAAGATGGTCCAATTAAATATTTTAGAGGCCCATAAAGGCCTAGGTATAATTTTCACGCTTTTGCACTAGCGCGTAAATATTTGCATTCTATTCTCATAATATTAAATATACGAGTAATAGTTAAATATATGTACAGTAACCAGCACATGCGATTGGAAATGTTGACCTTGAGAGCGCCCGTACCGTAGCGAAAGGGTTAATTTCGTAGTGCGAATGGCCAGCCGCATGTGCTGGCTTCTGTACCTACTTATTTGGTAATGTTGTAGGTTCTCACATAAAATTTCATGATTATCTCGTTGTTTGTCAATGTACTTACATAGATATATAGATAAAATATTTATTCACTAAAATGACGATTAACTTACGTAGAAACAAACAAGTATATAGATGAGTATTTTCAAAGTGTGCCTTTGGTAGTGACTACATACTTAGGTTTTGTATTTCCATTGTATAAACAGCCATATTTATCAAAACATCGTTAAGTTGGAACAGATACTACAAACAATTCATTTTCGCATTCAAAACATTATATACGGATTCCACCGTTGCAATAAATTGTTCTATGCAAAATAGGTTAGAAAGGACGGTTCGGAAATAAATGAGGATTGAAGAGGATGACGAATGCATGGAGGCTGGCGAGTTGTCACGTATCCGTCGTTAGCGCAGCGCTGCAAGGACTCCCACGGCGAGCCATGCGCGCGCGCTGCAGATGCACGAAATTAAACGCAGGGACACGACACGCGTGCAACGCTTGCATTAGCCACCATTGATATCACGCTCCCCGACAGAGCACTATATAAACACGAACTACTCAAATTTAATGTATTTCAAAGCCAAATCTTAATAAAGACGCATCTGAACACCATCCTTCGGATTACATGAGAATATTCCGGAGATGATTTTAGTAAGTCGATTTGCGTAGTTGAATTGCTTTATTGGTTTGTTTTTAATATTGTTTTCTGTTTTAGTGGGTCATCTGGTTCAGCGCACTAGCGTGGACGATTAATTGTGAACCTCCAGTGAATAGTTATCTACCTCCCGGAAATGGTGATAGGAGTGGCAGGCTCTCCTCCGAATATGGTCCACCAGGCGCTGGTTCAGGCCGTGGCCCCCAAGGAAACAGGCCTGGAGTAGGCGGGCAAGGGAGCTTTGGCAACCAAAATCAACCTCAAGACTCATATTTGCCTCCAGGGCAATTTGGTCAGCAAAACCCTGACACGCAGTACGGGCCTCCAGGGCAAAATGGGAGAGGTGGTAGTCCCCAAAGGGGAAATAATGGTGCAGGACGTGGTGGTTTTGGGTCACAACCTCAAAATGGTTTAAATCAAGGTCGTGGTGGTTCGCCCAGTTCAGAATATGGTGCTCCGGAGCAAGGTGGTCAAGGGCCACAAAGGGGTGGGGGCGGGGGTGGTCAAGGAGGATTTGGATCTCCACAAGGAGGGTTTGGACAGGGTCAAGGAGGTGCACCTAGTGCAGAGTATGGTGCTCCTGGGCAGGGTGGCCCAGGAGGTTTTGGATCTCAAGCTCAAGGTGGATTTGGCCAAGGACTTAGAAATACGCCAAGTGCCGAGTACGGTGCGCCAGGACAAGGGGGTGCAGGGGGATTTGGTGGTCCTCAAAGATCGCAACAAGGAAACCAAGGATTTGGTGGAAATAGAAACGCTGGAGGCCGCCCACAATCTACTTACGGCACACCGGAGAGTGGACAAGGGTCGGGCGGAAGGACTGGGGGAGGTTTCGGACAAGGTGGTTCAGGAGGATTTGGCCAACAATCGGAGCGTCCTGAAAGCTCGTACGGTCCCCCACCTACTGGAGGTTTTCAACCTTCAGGCGATAGATTTGGAGCAGGTGGAGCTGATGGTCAGTCACCTAACCAACGTTTAGGATCTCAAAGGCCGGGATCTTCTTATGATGCGCCTCGTGGTTCTGGTGGATTTAACGATGGACAAGGTGGTCCGCCATCGTCTTCTTATGGCGCTCCTGGGTTCGGTAATGGAAGAGGCAGTGGTAGAGGTGGCTCTGGTGGTGGTTCGGACTTTGATGGGGGCGAGTCTGATGTGAGTATTGACTTTAAATAAACTCGTAGGTATTGTTACGAGTGTCTTGGTTTTTAATAAAACTTTTTTTTTTTTTTAGGAGCCAGCTAAATACGAGTTTAGCTATGAAGTCGACGATGCGCAGACAGGTACTAAATTTGGTCATTCTGAACAACGCGACGGAGACCTTGCTACAGGGGAATATAACGTGGTACTGCCCGATGGCAGGAAGCAGGTGGTCGAGTACGAGGCAGGCCTCCAGGGATACAAGCCTCAGATACGATATGAGGGTACTGAGAATGTATTTACACGAGTTATTAGATAGGGAGTTTTTGTTTGACGAGGTGGTAACAAACGATACCTATATGGTTAGATGCAGATCTGATGTATATGAGTTAACAATAACAAATTATTTCGTGCCTTGTATATAATTATGCTTAATATTTGAATACTAATATTAATAAATGTTATTGTTTTAATAATTATATTTAACTCTGTTTTAGGTGGTGCTGGTGGATCTGGCTCTGGTTTTGGTTCGGGTAAGTAATTTTTTACTGCTAGTTTTGATATCCAATTTTCTATTTCGTTTTCTTGTTGACTTTGCATTATGTTTGTGTGCAATTAAGTGTTTTTACTTAGTTTTTATATTTTTGACAATATGCTGAAGAGTTCGTTCTATCCTAAACGATATTTTATACGTGTTCCCTTTTCGTCAACTGTACCATAGTCAATTAATAAAGGAACGAAATCTTCCCTTAAATCCACCAAAACAAAACTAAATACATAAAGAAATTTATTTGAAATCTTTTTCTGTAGGTGGTGCAGGTCCCGGTGGTCAAGGTTATCCTCCTCAAGGAGGTCCCGGAGGCAGTGGCTTCCAGGGCAACGACAACGCTTTAGGAGGGTACCCTCAAGAAAGCTCTGGACAGCGAGGGTCTGGTCAGTTCCAGGAGCAAGATAGCTTCGGCCAAGGGCCACCACCACAGTTTGGAGGTCAAAGCATGGGTTATCCTAGTGGCCGACCAGGTGCTAGCCGAAACGGTCAAGGTCAGGGTTCAAGTGGCCCTGGAGTACGTGGTGGATCTGGTAGCCAAGGTTACCCCAGAGGTGGTCCAAGCCAAGGAGAAGGACAACCATCAGGGAGCTTTGGAGGAAATGAATTAGAAAATTTTAATGGTGGTGATAGTGGTTATCCCAGCGGAGGCCCTCAAGGGGGTGGGAGAGGAAGAGGATCTCAAAATAGTGGATCTAGGGAACAAGGTTACCCAAGAGGTGGTCCTCAAGGGGGAGGTCAGGGTGGCAGAGGGTTTCCAGGTAGTCAAGGGAACCGAGGGTTTGATGCTCAAGGTGGTGATAGTGGTTATCCCAGTGGTGGACCGCAAGGAGGGCGAGGTTTTCCTAGTGGCGGTTCTCAAGACCAAGGATATCCAAGTGGCGGGCCACAAAGCGGTGGTGGCGGTGGCAGGGGCGGTGGAGGTGGCGAAGAAGGTTACCCCAGCGGTGGACCTAGTGGACCTAGAGGCTCAGGCTTCTAATCATTACGACGACAACGCTTTCTCAATGATCAACGGCATGTGATTTTAATATTACTCATGTAAACTAGATTTTAAGCGCTACAGGCATTTGTAAATACCTAGCATATATTATTATAAGTTTCAATGAATTTCTTTTATGGAAACAAATATTTCGTTTAATTTTATTTTAAGCATTATCTACAATAGTATTATCCATAAAGTAACACAAAGTAAAAACCACACATGAATACCCTGTGGGTACTATGGCATTGGAACTGAGTATTTATATTTACAAATAAAAGTTATAGTATATAAATACACACATACTTTTTATAAAGATAAACTAGCTATAAAATATAAATGCTTGGAAATATACTATCACAAACACGCACCTAACTCTTTCATATTGAACTACACTTAACTGTAATAATATACATCATTATTGACTACAACACTTTGGTCTCTTCCTATAATCGGTACTCGGTATAGTAAATAGTATTATTACGTACTAGTAACGGCATCATTAAAGGTAATCTTCTAAAACGTGTTCATTTGATATAAATAATATAAGATGCATGAGGACAGCGAGTGCCATCGCTTCTAGGAGCCATACCGACGACTGTGTGGCGCAATCTGAAACATAGACAATCAAATCACTCAAATTTACGATAGTGCTTATTAAATTAAATAATGCTAAAATTATAGATTTTTATTCAGATCTAAACCCTAAACTATCGACTAATATTTGGTATTCTGTGCCTGAATTGTCATATACTTTTTAAGCCGTTTTAAATCATAATAATCGTAAATTGTCATCCAGACAGTAAGGTGGGAAAACAACGCTTCAATTCTGAGTAGGTAGGTATTCAGTGTAACTATGTATGTTACTTAGTCCATGGTATTCAGAGATGAAAATAGTAAAAATAATGATTGCTGTCAAAAATCGTGCATAGCAAATAAATGCACGATTTCTTTGTCATCGAAAATTTTTGTGCTGATATCTGATATAAAATAACTTGATATAGAAGAAAGAAGTGTGACGTCCACATTGCCTCACCACATTTCCCAAATTCCCAACAAACATTATAAAAATTAAATTACTTATAAAGCTCTCAAAAATATATGACAATTTACCTGTGGAATTTTCGGGTGTTTCTGTAGTTTCCGATGTCACAATAGGCAACGTTTCTAAATCTAGCTCATTTAGTACTTTTTTAAATTCATCTTTTAGAACTTTTTTTTGGCCCTCATCTGGTAACAAGTCGTCTAGTGATCCAATATCATCATCATCATCATCATCACTACCATCATCATCACCTGTTGGAGGTATAATTGTATCAGGCTCTTCCGTCTCTTCTTCCGATTCTTCTTCTTGTTTTGGAGCATAAAATGCGAAAGCAATTTCTTTCTGGTACAAAGGTACTATCATTGCTTGACACTGAAAATAAAGTATTAAATCTTTTATTTAATAATGTTTTTAATGCGCTCGTTTTGTTCTGTACGAATTTCGAATAATGATCGATATCATAGAATCAGTTAAATTGAAATGAAGTAAAAATAAAGATTATCAGCGGGAAAACATAATATAGCTGGACTTGTGTAACTAGTATTATATTATCTGTGGCTGGACCATCGTAGTAGATGAAAAGCATTACATGTAAGTAGTCGATAATAAACAGACAGTATCTGTGTTTATTGATTAGGTAGGTTGCTTGTACAACAGTCTTAAAGTTGTGGTATTACAAAGTAATTGATAATTCTCACCTTGACCTCCATGACGTTATTTCTGTAATGACTGGGCAATACCATGAAGTGCACCCCTAGCGTGGTCTCTATTACATCGTATTTGTCATCGACCACTCTGCGCCAGGGGCCTTGCAAGTGAGCCCGATGTACTGGTTTTTTATTCACCAACCACTTTAAGTTGGCCTCTGGTCTGGAACCAGGGGACGTACAGTTGGCGGAAAGGCGATCGCCAATTTGATACTTGAATTTTAAGCCTGTTATTTGAGGCCGCTTTCTTGGAAGCACTGTAACAAAATAGCTATTTATGCAACTGTTGCATAATGAGGGGTATTTAACACGAGTGTGGTTTATGAAACGAGCGCAGCGAGTTTCATAAAAGTATACACGAGTGTTAAATACTAATTATGTACAGTTGCATACAATAGTTTATCTACACTCATACAACAAATAACGAATTACATAATTATACAAACTGCAAAAGGAAAAATACAATGATAACGATGGCGCGAAAATAAATTTGCAGTAATATCGCACCGCGCATGCGCGCCGCCAAGGTTGCGTTCCGAAACACGCTAGTGTGCTCAAATAGCAAGCATCTGCGTAAAAAAAAAAAAAACTTCATTTTGTTACAACTTTGCGATAACGAAATGAAATTTGTATGGATCCTTAGTCACGGCTCCATCGAAAGGTAGGTATATCATTTGCTTAGCGTTTCTGATAAGTAAATGAAGGATTTACGACATGAGTGTAGATAAATATATGTCGGAGATTAAAGCCGGATTGATCGTTTAAATCGATTGTAAACATCGATGACAGTTTTTATTTTACTTTCTCGAGTATCAGAGGGTAGAATTGATATAGTCGACCGGTGTGAAGTTGGCGCGGTGACGTTTGACAGGAGGCCCTACTACCGGGAGTGGGACCGGGTGGTTCACTCGCATAAATAGCATCGCTCAGTGGAGGGCGGGCGCTTGGTAGATTTGCAGCTGTGTTGATAACTTTGTGTCTGAGAATTGGTGTGATTCAGGTGGACGAACAGTCCAGTGTGTTTTGTGATGTGTGATTCGATGTGAGATCTGAATGTGTGCTGAAATAATGGTCGTTGGAATATTGTTTGTACCACAGTCCAGTGGTGTCTGTAAACCGTGAGTAAAGTGATATTATCGTGTCGCTAGCAAGGTTGGCTAGGTTGTGTGATATTCGTATGGTGTTAGCTATGGTATTGTTATCATGACCGCGGGTAGAGTAACTGTAATATGGTCGAGTTACATAAGGTCCGGGCGGGGAGGCCCCTTGGTTGGCCAGTTTGTAAAAGTTCAGTGTTTTCCATGCCAGTTTCCCCTTATGGCATTTTGATGGTGCTCGGATCTACCTAAACCCCTTTAAGGGATTGATTAGGTCCCGATCGCTCATGATAACAAACAATGGAGTCTATGTTGGTATAGTGTGTTCCAATTGTGATGGAATTCGATATAGTTGGTATAGTCTGTTTCAATTATGACGGCATTCGATATAGTGGGTATAGTCTGTTTCAATTGTAATGACAATCGACATAGTTGGTATAGTGTGTTCAAATTGTGACCACAATTGGTATAGTCCTGACAAAGATAGTGTACGATGGTTCTGAAAAGTTATTGTAGCATACGCCCACGCTTAGCGTACTTCCTCGTGTAGCCCTTTGCGGGTTTCCTTTATTTAATTGTTCTGCCCACCCACCATCGTTCGTTTTTGTGCACTCTGCGACATCAGAAGTTGGGATAAAGGATCTGTAGCCTACAGGGTTAATGATCGGCAGTTTGTAGAACGTTTCTTTTCTTGATTTCGTTGGTAGGAAGAAAGTGTGCAGAACACAAATGCAAAAGTCGTTAATTTCCCAATTGATTAGATTTGCAATCGGAGGATGAGAATAGTTTCACGACTGAGAGATTTTAATTAGTTTACAAAATTTCGTGAGATACTATAGGCCATGTTGTTTGAATTTAATGTGTAATTTGTGATCTTCTTCTTCTGGATTTCAATTTTCGTGCGTCTTTGTACGTCTAAGTACTAGTTGGGAATTTGACGATTTATGGTGATTTAATTTAAATTTTAAATTCCATTTCTTACAAGTTTATTTTTCATTCGATCGTTTTGAACGTTTCTAGTGTGAGTAGAAAAAAAATATTATGCTTTTTCCGAATTGTCGATATGGTCAAGATTTTTGAGTGTCAAATATTCGAAGTGATTGATCGGATGGATTAATTGAGATTTTTCCGATTGTAAAACGAGTGAAGTAAAATCAGTTTTTCTCGTGGTAGTTAGAATCAGAATCAATCAGTGTTCTTTCTTAACGGTATTCTGGGGTAACACGCCGATTTATACTAGGTGCGGTAGTATTTCTGTTTCATAATAAGATGTGAGTGCGTCAATTTTTGTTGTGTTTGTGTACCAATCGTTATCGTTAACGTAGTCATGGTGTTGTACGCCAAATAATGTGCGCCTAGTTTGACATTTGCGGAAGATAGCCCGTTGCAACAATAAGTCTTTGCGATTGTATTTTGGCTTTTCGAAGATTATCGGTTGAAATTTTTTGCAGTGTAACCTATTAGACCATGCGTGATTGAAGTTTTGTGATTTATTGTTCGTTTTGCTACGTGGTTCGGAAACGTGATTCTGGCGCAAAGTACCCACCTCTTTCGATTTAATTGTGAAAATTAGTTTGATTAGTTGTTTGCAAAAATAATGTACGAAAATCTAGCAAAATAATGTGGTACGAAATCAGTTAAAATTGAACCCGATGTAAGCAAAGAGCCATTTCAAATCTTTAAAAAAATATTTAGAATTCTTTGTACATTGAAAGCGTTGAATGAACCTACCTACCTGTAGCTACTAGTACGCTCATGACGAACTTTTTGACAAAGTTTATCTGACTAAGAAAAAGTGTTTCCCTGACGTTGATAATGATAATAATCGGTTAATCGAGTAATGTTTTTATTTTTGTTGTTTTAAATACTTAGTTCAAAAACTCTTGTAACAGAAGTTCTGTTTTCCTGATTCAGTTTATCCGCCGGATGGAGGCGATGATCATAGTTTATCCGCCGGATGGAGGCGATGATTATAGTTTATCCGCCGGATGGAGGCGATGTTTAGTTTATCCGCCGGATGGAGGCGATGATTTTAGGTTATCCGCCGGATGGAGGCGATGTTTACAGTTTATCCGCCGGGTGGAGGCGATGATTATAGTTTATCCGCCGGATGGAGGCGATGATTTTAGGTTATCCGCCGGATGGAGGCGATGTTAATAATTTATCCGCCTGATGGAGGCGATGATTTAAGGTTATCCGCTGCATGAAGGCGATGTTTATAGTTAATCCGCTGGATGGAAGCGATGAGTTTGATTTGTTAACAGAACATGTTTGTTTTCTGGTTCCAGATTAGGATTTCGGTTTGAATTCACATTTGACCCTATGGTGCTTTCAACGGATTGAAGGCATGCCCAATGGACTAGGCATTCAGGTCTAGTAACCGCATCAGAGGTTCCGGAGCATGTAAGAAGTGCACGTTGACTGCTTTTTATGTGCAGTATACTCTTTGCGAGGAGTAGCACTTAGGCGGCTGAGATGGTAAATTTCTGATGGGTTGCTAGGTTCTAACAAGCCGATAGACTGGCGCAATATCACAGTGTGATGGCGGCACCGAAGGACTGGTGTAATTTTGTGGTTTGTGTGTTCAGACTGACTTCTTGTTTGTTCTGGTTTAGCGTACCTAACGCTTAAGGCGCTTGTCTCGCCTCGACGCGACGTCGAAAAATGATAAAATCTTACTTCGAAGGAAAACTTTTTGAATTTTGTCTCTATCATGGAACAGTAATTTTATTTTATCGTGAATGTATTTGTAACGGGACGGACGTTACTATCTTTTTTTTGACGGGATGGACATCACAGATGTCGAAGAGTTCTGCAAAGTGTTTGATCATAGTTTTAACATACTCGTAGTATGTTCGATAACTGAATAATTGACGAAGTAGATATTCATAGTTTCGTTTTGTTGAGGGATTGAGTACCATTGAAGTTAAATAACTAATATTTTGAGAAATAGTAAAAAATGGTGAGGATCTAGGTTCGGATGGTCAAACCGTACCAGAGGCTCGCTGTAGCCGTAGTCCGGTAGAAGTCTGTATCTGCTTTAAGTAGTCCGTGGATACGCGGAGTGCAGCGAGCTCTGGCGGAGGTCGGGTCTTGTAGAGACCGTAGAGTCATAGGGTAGACTCGGCGAATCCTGAGGGATGAGCGTAGTGTTGGGAGGCTTTGAGATAGCCCTAGGCCACTGATCAGATTCCTTGTTTCGGATTTCTAAATTAGTTAAAGCTTTTCATAGTGGTATCATGAAAGATAATTGCGACTGTAATGGTGCTTAATCGCTCTAAATGTAAAAAAAAAAAACCTTTAAAGTTTCGTGTTTTACCGTTGCAGAATTTGTTGGAGAGTTAAGTACCATTGAAATTAGATGACCGCGATAAGAGAAATTTTAAAACTGGAAGTGAGTTTCTGAGTTCGTCCAACTGTGTTGAACCAAAGCGGAGGCTTGGATGAGCCGTAGTGCGTGGAAGTCGGTTTCTGCTTTAAGTGGTACATTATCATTTTTAAGTGACGTGCTCTCTTTTGAAATAGGTATAGTCTTCTTTAAGTAGTCCGTACATGCGCGGCGAGCACCTTGCTCTGGCTGAGGTAATGTTGTGTTTGGGTCTTGGAGATGGGAGTCATAGAACTTGAATTGACTTGTTGAGTCCAGGAGAGATCTGATGGACATTGGGTGTGGCTATGTGATAGCCGCAGACCGCGAATAAGATACCTCATGTTTGACTTTCAAAGTGTTTATTGTTTATGACTAGTGATGTCACGGTGATTGTGACTATAATGGTACTTTATCGCTTTTACTGTAACTTATTTGTCTGGCAGGGATTAAACATTCTTCGATCTAGTAACGTTTTTGTCAGGAATAGCCGAGCGGTATTAAGTGTTGCTTTTAATTAGCTTCGAATCCAACACACGAGGACGTGTGTCATCGCAGGATGGCCGTGTCGGAGATTAAAGCCGGATTGATCGTTTAAATCGATTGTAAACATCGATGACAGTTTTTATTTTACTTTCTCGAGTATCAGAGGGTAGAATTGATATAGTCGACCGGTGTGAAGTTGGCGCGGTGACGTTTGACAGGAGGCCCTACTACCGGGAGTGGGACCGGGTGGTTCACTCGCATAAATAGCATCGCTCAGTGGAGGGCGGGCGCTTGGTAGATTTGCAGCTGTGTTGATAACTTTGTGTCTGAGAATTGGTGTGATTCAGGTGGACGAACAGTCCAGTGTGTTTTGTGATGTGTGATTCGATGTGAGATCTGAATGTGTGCTGAAATAATGGTCGTTGGAATATTGTTTGTACCACAGTCCAGTGGTGTCTGTAAACCGTGAGTAAAGTGATATTATCGTGTCGCTAGCAAGGTTGGCTAGGTTGTGTGATATTCGTATGGTGTTAGCTATGGTATTGTTATCATGACCGCGGGTAGAGTAACTGTAATATGGTCGAGTTACATAAGGTCCGGGCGGGGAGGCCCCTTGGTTGGCCAGTTTGTAAAAGTTCAGTGTTTTCCATGCCAGTTTCCCCTTATGGCATTTTGATGGTGCTCGGATCTACCTAAACCCCTTTAAGGGATTGATTAGGTCCCGATCGCTCATGATAACAAACAATGGAGTCTATGTTGGTATAGTGTGTTCCAATTGTGATGGAATTCGATATAGTTGGTATAGTCTGTTTCAATTATGACGGCATTCGATATAGTGGGTATAGTCTGTTTCAATTGTAATGACAATCGACATAGTTGGTATAGTGTGTTCAAATTGTGACCACAATTGGTATAGTCCTGACAAAGATAGTGTACGATGGTTCTGAAAAGTTATTGTAGCATACGCCCACGCTTAGCGTACTTCCTCGTGTAGCCCTTTGCGGGTTTCCTTTATTTAATTGTTCTGCCCACCCACCATCGTTCGTTTTTGTGCACTCTGCGACATATATATGACGAGCCTATTTGATACTAACTTTCCGCCTTGCGTTATCAGATTTTTCCGTGGCAGTGACGAATTTTTCCGCAGTAAAAGGTAGCCTACGTTACTCCCAAAGGTCTATTCTATTATTATACCAAGTCTAATTAATATCGGTTCAGTAGTTTCGGAGCCTATTCACAAACAAACAATCTAATCTTTTTTCTTGATAATGTTAGTATAGAAAAGTAATAATTATTTCTCAATACTTACGTTCGCGCTGCTGTTACTTTGAGCAAACTAGACGAGTTAGTTTTTCTTTACTACATAGATCTTGTCAGGCGCAAGGTTTTATACTGTGTCCCAATTTCGATAACTTTTTTTTCGATGGAGCTAAATAATGATTAAGAGACATGTAAAAGGGCTTACCGTCAGGCATAAATTGATTCATAGCATAGTTTGTTCTTGTAAATTTAATTTAGGCAAATAGGTAGATACTAAGTTAAATTTGTATATTGATCACTTACGATAATATCTTTAAGTTCAGAGATATTTTTCTCTTCTTGTCGCATTGGATAGGTACGAGTATCGCATGAAAAAGTATCATAACTAAGTGTGCAAGTAAGTATTGATTTACCTACTCGTATTACAAACTATTCAAACTAGTGCTCTCTTATCATTATCACACTTGCTTTTTGTCCCTAATTTAGTAACTGATAGTGATAATATAAATCGAGACATAAAACTTAAAGAAAATATGATTTCTTTTTTTTTATATTACTAAAAGCAATGGATTGAGTAAGGCAGAGTAAGAAAAGACAGGCATTTTACTTTTTAGGTATAGCAAAAAAAAAAAAAAAAAAAAGGAAATATTGGGGATAACAGGTTTCATCATGCACAAAATACTAATAATAAGTTTCAATTGTTTTATTAGAATAATTCATACTTGGTTAAAATCTACAAAACACACTTAAAGCAATTACAATAACGTTTTAAGTATGTCACCGTGTGTTAGTAAATTTCTTACATTATGGGAGAATAGATAAGGATATAAAATAGGCCATTCAAGTAACAATTTAAAACAAAAAATATTTTATTAGGAAACAAAAACAGGTCTATATTATTAAACAGCTAAGAGATTGCACTCGAGTGCTTAGGTACTTGAGTTGTGTTGTATAATTTTACTAGCTTACCGCCATCGCTCCGCCCGCGTTAACAGATTTTCCCGTGGAAATGAGGCATTTTCCCGCGGTAAAAGGTAGCCTATGTTACTCAGAGTGAATGTAGGTTTCTAATGGTGAAATAATTTTTGAAATCGGTTCAGTAGTTTTTGAGTTTATTCATTACAAACATACACACACACAAAAATACAAATCTTTTCTCTTTATAATATTAGTATGATATATGTAGGTAGGTTAGGGTAGGTAGGTAGGATTTATGAGCAAGATTAGATGTTTCCTAACGTAATGTAGCAGGACTCTTCGAAACAGATAAAATTTATTAATTATTTATTGATTTATTTATAATGAAGTAGGTACTTACTAATTAGTCTTTACGATTTTGGGTAAGCATAATGTAAAAGTATAAACAATTTGTTAATAGCCCACCCATATAATATGTGAAGTGAACTTAATGACTTAAGATGAGTAAAACTAGAAGTCATAGAGTAAGGAAGAATTTTTTTTGGCTAGGTCTTTAATAATCACTACGGTTTAAATCGATACCGTGAATCATGTTTATAAAATTAGTCTGTACTGAAGACCAGTATAAGCTACTGAGAGCAATCTCTTTTCATCATACTAATATTATAAAGAGGAAAGATTTGCATTTTTGTGTGTGTGTATGTTTGTAATGAATAAACTCAAAAACTACTCAACCGATTTCAAAAATTATTTTACCATTAGAAAGCTACGTTCACCCTGAGTAACATAGGCTACCTTTTACCGCGGGAAAATGCCTCATTCTTACGGGAAAAACTGTTAACGTGGGAGGAGCAGCGGCGGAAAGTCAGCCTAAGCCATTTAGTGTCTATATTTATTTACAATAGGTGCATGCTTTTGGCGCTATAGCAGTTAGCTTTACAAGGCACGTTTTGTTTTGGCGCTAGTTGGCGTGTCCGTAGTAAACTGACCATGGACGGTGATGTATTTTTCGTCCTGCTTCTGAATGAAGCGTGGTGCCTCGCCCGTTACCTCACAGCGGTACACCCCGGCTGACTCGGGCTGGACATTCGTCAACGTCAACACATCTGAGGATGATCTGCTCAACTGGAAAGTGAAACAAAAAGTTAGTCCGATGCTAGTGGTGAAACATGACCAGAAAGATTAAAAATCTGCGCTGTTTCTGTCAACAATTCCCTATAGAAAGTTTCTTTGAAATTCCGCAATATGACGAGGTTATTTATTTTTTTAGTCAGCTTTATTTAGGTAGCGTTAGGTAGTTTTGAGTTGATTAAAAATTTATTGGATATGATTTATTAACACGCATTCGACAAGGACGAACAGCGCAAGATGACGTAGGTTTGTGTCAGTCACGTGGTCTAATGGTTAGACCTTGTTTTCTTAGACCATGGCCTTGATTAATAAATACTGAATCGGAAGAGCAGAGGTTGTTACTAATCTAGTATTTACAAATTCTTGCCTATAATGGCGCTTTTTAACTTATAATATTTATAGCTGCTTTAATTTTAGTGTGTTTAGTGTAATTTAAATTCAAATAAAAAAAATCGAAATCATCATACCTACTTCATTATTTTTTTATGTTTCTGTAGCAATCATTTCAAGTAGGTAATTTCAGAAAATACTGCCAATGAGTAAAATCGGTTGAAAATATGTAATGAAATGATCAAATAAGTACTTTTAAAACAAAATTGTTCATCGTAAACTGCGTGACTGGGTTATAATAAGACAAATGACAGTGGCGATGACGTGGCAAGATCACCATAGGCCACATGTGGTGTTCTTGAAATCTGAATCGATATAAATATTTTTCTTGCGATATCATTTTGTGCCTGTCTGCCAGATTTATTTAGTTATCCATCAATAACAAGCTCTTTGTAATAATTTCGGAAATAGTGTTCATGTGAGACGAGAGCAAGCTTTGGTTTCAGTACTATTATTCTGTGGTTTTAGCAAAGCTTTTTACCTTCTTTTTTATAATCCTTTCTTTATAATAAAACTGTGAGGTCGAAAATCTGTACATAGAAAATAAATACTTAAAACCGAGTCAGGGGGAAGTAAGAAGTGATAGAACATATCGAGATTTTTTTTGTTTCTCTGTTTGTACGGGCTAATCTCCGAAACTGTTGTGCCGATTTGTATGAAATTTTGCATGGTGGTACCTTATATCTCCAGCTAACATTATAGATAGTTTTTACCGCGGGAAAATATCTCATTCCTACGGGAAACTCCACGGAAAAGTAAAAAAAAACGCGGGCATAGCCGTGGCCGGACTGCTAGTACCTAATGAATAAATTATTCAGTCTTTGACTTTAATATACTCTATACTTTTAAAGTTAGAATATCAGATTCACTTAACAGACCATCACTGTTTAGAAAATATTGAAGCTGACATGAAATTGTAAACAGATGTTTTTTATATGACGTGGATAATAAATTTGATGACTAAGAAAATATTTTGTCAATGATATAATATTTTGTCCGCAACTGGGCATAGGCCACTCATTGCTAAGTAATGTATTGCCATAATTCCCACAACAGGCAGGCACATAACAAATGTATTTGCGCTTGTTGAACCCTTTTATATTACATTGTGGTCGTAGAGCAGCAGCAAAAACAACTTTGCAGAACAAAGGTATTATTGCCGCTTCGATTGTCTAATTTGCTTTCGCTCTGTTCGGAATGGGTCGCTCTTGGCTGCAAATAAACTTGGTAATCGTGCGCACTCTTACTTGAGACAGGTCGTCGGTACAAAATAGGTATTTACGATTAAAAAAAAAAAATTCTTACATCAACTCTGACTCCTGGCGCTTTGAACACCATTTGGTTGGGGTCATGTTTGGGCACATATCGGTAGAACTCCTCGTTATCTTTATACCACTTCACTGAGTACAACAGCTCGTCTCCAAGATCGAACTCACAGCCCAAGAATGCCTCGTCCCCAACCGCTATGTGAGCGGGCGCAGTTATGGTGACGCACCTCGCCAAATCTAAAAATCAAGATGGCCGTTAATCACTACATAGTATAAAACAAAGTCGCTTTCTCTGTCCCTATGTCCCTATGTATGCTTAAATCTTTAAAACTACGCAACGGATTTTGATGCGGTTTTTTTAAATAGATAGAGTGATTCAAGAGGAAGGTTTATATGTATAATACATACATAATATACATAAGGATAACCCACAATAACCATTTTCCCGTGCGTAGCCGGGGCGGGTCGCTAGTTAATAATAATATATTACGAACATAACACTAAATTTTAAAAAAATAACCCCCGACACAAAACCTTTATACTTGATCCTTTCAACAAGTCCGGTGAAGCTTGTTCCGTCGTACTTTTTCGACTCAAGCATAGGTCATTTAGAAAAAAGAATGATTCTTTCAACAACTAGAAAAGAGCTGATAATCTTCAAATGGCTGAAGATATTTTCTTGGATAAATTAAATCAAAATCGGCGCATCCGTTTAGGAGCTACGATACCACAGACAGACAGAACCACACGTCTAAATTATAACACCCCTTTTTTTCTTCAGGGGTTAACAAAAGAATAATGAACAAAAATACGATATTATTTTTTTTAAATAAATGTTTTTTATCTGCCTGTGGTAAATCAATATAGTAACAAAAATGTGACTGTATTGGTACTCATTTAAAAATTTTGGACGTCCTAATTACTTCAACATAGATAGTTCCGAATTCATTCGTCTACAAGTAGTAGGTAAGCGTCATTCTTTCTTGTGTGTATTTTTCTTGAATATGTTCATCTTAGTATAATAATGTTACAAAATTTATAATGGAAGTAATATTACAAATGTCAAAATTTAGATGTTTTTCTTGCAACAACGTCAGAACAAAATTGAATAAAAATTGCAATTATTATATTATATCATACAATTATTATAAAGAGGAAAGATTTGTATTTTTAGAAAGCTACATACACCCTGAGTAACATAAGCTTCCTTTTACCGCGGGGAAAGCCTTATTCCCACTGAACTGTTAACGCGGGCGGAGCCGCGGCGGAAAGCTAGTACTTAATATTTCGAAAATACGTAACGATTATGGAGGCTACTCCGCGGGCAATAGCTAGTATTGTGATAATACAAACTATCAAAGTCAAGATATCTCGCGACCGTGATTATTTTAATGATGATAGTGACACAAAAATACGTGTAGTTAATCGGAGGTTAAAAGTCACCGCCAGTGTTTAAAGATCAAAAAAGTCAAAAAACAACGCGAGCGTAACCGCGGGCAGACAGCTAGTTCATCCTAATATAAACTAGGGTTGAACACCTGGGGAATGTGGGGATGTAACAAGATTTGGTAACGACAATGCAACCATTCATTTTAAAATAGAGATAGGCTACTTATAACATATTGTGTAAGTGCCGCAATCTCACTAAATCCGCGTTCTTCAACTACAATTGCCACAAAATTATTGATAAAATACCCATTCAGTTTGGTGTTTCAGAATAAATCACAATTTAGGAGCAATAAAACGTGAGGTGACTTTAGAGGGGTTATTCTGCACTGAGGGGTTCAAGCCGAGAGGTCTGCGGGCCGCTGGAGCCGGCGATTCTCATTCAAGACTCGTTGCTGTCACATTGTTTATGTGCGAACGTCTTACGGCTGTTTGGGTCTTACTTCTATATCTTCCAAACAACATTTACCGAACTTTTATTGGCATTGTTTACGTGGGGCTACGTTTAAAATATGAAGTTATTATCTGTCTATAATAAGCGTTCTATACGTAGATATATTATAATAATAGAGTACAATACCTTGTCCCCAAACTATTAGGAGCACTAACAGCGTTCTTGCAAGCATGTTTGTTACGCAAATTGCGTTTACACACTCAACTCACACGCACTTATTTTGTGAAGTGGCTATCTCACTTCACCGCGATAAACAACACTGTAATGATTCCAGCGCTTCGACGAATAAGATCCATCAACGAAAAGGTACATAAATCCGATAAATGCAATATTCGATAACAGGGTTAAAATCTCGCCGTTTGTTGAAATAGGCCAGCAAAATTCCCGACGATTCTAAATTTAAATCGGCGGCCAGTGTCGTGGCGCACGCGCGCTGAGTGTCTCCAGCAACACAATAATAAAAATCGTTTGAAGTTTATTTGCACGTGCCTGTAAAAAGTAAAAAAAACACATTTGATTATTCAGAAGGGCTTTTTACTGAGAAGAATGTAAGGGGTAAAAATGCTATCAGCGTTTCTTTTCTAATTACCGTTTTTGGAATTAAATGAATGACTGAGACGTAAGTCATTCTAATGGTCCCCCATATGGCGGAAATTGGAGGAAGAATTGTTATTTAAACGCCCATTTACGACACGCTCCTTCATGACATTCTCTGGACTTAATTTTAGCTTTATTGCACAAACAACAAGACTGTTTATGGTTGATTTTGATTCCGTTATAGGAAAATTATGAGGAAATGGTGACGTGGTTAAAAGAAAACATTCTTTAATCATGTGTGTTTTCATCAAGTCGTGTTCTTTTCAGTACTTAGAGTAATTGCCAATATTCTGTTATTTTTGGCAGTTCCTTGACCTCCTGAAACCGGACCTATATATTTTTATTATCTATTGTATAAATGCGTATTGTGTATCTGGAAGTTACTCAGGGATACTTTCAGTATCTATACGACATTGAGTAACAACCCATTCTGGCGAAGATGCCCAGAAGCTTTACGTTGAACGTGCGAGGCGAAAACCAAATTGGAATCGATTCCGCGTAAGTCCGCTAGATGTCTCTAAGATACTGTCTGTGTAGATTAGTACGAAGGTAAACTCACACTTAGAACTGCCTTGAAATTTAGAGCAAGCAAATTTACTATTATAAATTTAAAATCTTCCATAGGTATCTTAGTAGTAGGTAACAAGTTCTCTCCAAGACACATTATTTGTAAGAGAGATAGATAGATTTAAAATAGATTGACAGAATAGCAAATTGTAATTAAATTCTATAAATAAGACCATGTATGACTGACTATTATTATTTAAAACGAGATTTATTGTAACGAAAACCTTGAAAGGTTTAGCTTTAGTCTAATGATCCTAAACATTGGTAATTACACCATCTATATGGTAATTATAATACCATTCGAATTTGTTACCGCTATTCATTAAAAATAACTGCATTGGCCGTAAGACGCATACAAAATTGAGTTACAAACTTATGAATGTTGACTTTATTTGGGCGCTTGCACCTGCCACTTAAGCTCTCAAATCTCATTTTGTTGCTGAAATAACTTTTGAAAGCAATTTCGTGGTTTCAATATTAAAGTTCTACTGTTTAAAATTCCCTAGACTAACAACAAACAACAATGTGACGTAACAATGATGAGAAACCATGTCGCTATGGAAGCTTAATGCGAAAAAAGAAAAAATTGAAAAAACTCCTGACGAAAAATTTGACTTTAGTTGTAATTACTATGTATTATCAGTATTATTTAGAGAAAAATATATAAATATTTGCAAGGAACTTGCAGAAAAGATGCAATACCAGCCCCGTAGCCTGGTTTAGTAAGTCTGCTTTCGAAGCACAGGGTCGCGGGTTTGAATCCCGCCTAGGCAAACATGTGATGAGCACATGTGTTCGCCTTGTATCTTTGGATATTGTATGTTTATATAGGTACCAGATTTCCGCCCCGCTTCTCCGCCCGCGTTAACAGTTTTTCCCGCGGGAATGAGGTATTTTCCCGCATAGTAAAAAGAAGCCTATAATTATGTCACTCTCCATCCTTTCGACTAACTCTATGCCGAAAATTAAGTCGAATGGTTGCTTAGTTAGGGCATGAAGAACGTACAAAGAAACAAACTTTCGCATTTATAATATTAGTATGGATATCAGCTGTCTGACACGCATAGTACTGACTCTGCCAAGTTTGGGGTCAGATGGCCGTGTGTGAGGTGACCCCACATATTAATTTTATTTTATTTTAATAGTAATTAATTATAATATAAATCAGTTAGATAATTACGATAAGACTTTAATAAAATATACAAATATTTTTCGTTTTTATTACAAACATAACATAATCCGTAGTCCGTATACCTTCTACAAAATATAAATCTTTCTGAGTTCATAAAACATATAGCGGGTTTCTGTTAGTTTTTCCAATTATTAAAATGAAAATATAAGCTCGTACCGACTTACTCTCTAATAGAACCTGTTCGCAGTCAAAGGCTATTTTAATTGTATTCTCCGAAAATACATATTTTTGTCATGCTGCTATACAGAAATTACTTGTTCAGAAAATGTTATTTATATATTCTGGTTCTCTTAACACTAAAGTACATGAAGGAAGAAAAAATTTTACGCGCCCGGGCGTGGATTTTTTTTTCCTTCATGCTAAAGTACTAGTCAAGAAATATGAGATTATATCGTAGTTATAAACTTTCTAGCCAGCAAAAAATCTACCTCTATGTTTCCAGCAATTGTGCTAGGATACTTGCCCTTGGCTAGATATACGTAATATTCCATATGAATAAACTTATCTAGAAAAGAAATGCTGGATCTTGAACCTGATCTATCTAACTACAAAAATCTTTACAAATCTGTTAGCCATTTTAATGTGAAAGTGAAACAAACAATGATTCTTACTTTCGCATCTATCTATGAATTTTATTAATTATAATTAATAATTATTACTTATGAAATTATACTTGAGATTGAGACTTACAATCAGTTATTGAAGCAGAAAGAAATTATTCAAAATTCAAAATTATTTTACTATACTGATGATATTCTAAAGGGAAAAGAATTGTATTTGTGTGTGTGTGTGTGTGTGTGTGTGTGTGTGTGTGTGTGTGTGTGTGTGTGTGTGTGTGTGTGTGTGTATGTTTGTAATGAATAAACTCAAAAACTACCGAACCGATTTCTAGTTTAATATAAATACAGATGAAACCAAGTTGAACGATTGAAAACAAAATGCGTTGTAGAAAGTGGTTTCAGCCTTTCTTCATCAGTTCAGCCATTAGTACTTTACATTAATCTCCTTTCATTCCACCAGTTCGCTCTATTTGTAGTGTAGGTACTATAACCGTAAGCTGGTCTAACAAGAGCTCTGGCGCTCTGCGGCGAACCTTCTTATCAATATTGTATCTATTTTGTACTCGAGATCCTGCCCGGTATTTTAATTAATCCAAATGCGTAACCTCAACAGATAGTTTAAGCCACTTACTATGGGATCCAATCCTGTGATATGCCACAGACCCGAGCCTGAAATTAATGGGCGCAGGTCGTACGGTCAGCCGCGCAGCACTCCCCCTCGCAATCTTGATCTCGGTGAAATCGGAGGGAAAATTGCGGCAAAGGTGCGCCTAGTTTGTGGCCGATTGTACAGGGAACACACGGACAAATAAGTGTATTTGCGAACATTTAATATTCGCTTCGGGCCGGCGTTAATTAAGCCGGGTCAGAGGGACCGGCCCTCCCCGCGTCCCGCGCTCTCCTCTCACTCCCAGTAAAAGAAACAACACACCAGTCCCTGGCTTCTCGTCTCCGATGCCCTCAATATCATCCCAACCGTTTGTTAGCTCGTGCAACAGGCTGAAAACTTGTGCGTCCGAATGTTATTCCAATAATTTGAAATTCAAATTTTCGATCCGAGAAGAAAAGAAAATTCGTTTCGGATCAGAGTAAATAGAAGAAAAATTTTCATTGAAAACTGTAACTTTGGGTCGAGTAAAGCGCTTAGTTGCGGAAATTGGTTATTTCACACCCGGGGCAACTTCTGCCGTGCCAGCACTTTTAAGTCTAGTGAAGATGAAGTATGAAACGCATACTGAATGTGGGGCACGGTTGGGCACCTTTGGGAATGAGAGTAGCGTATATTCTTATTTATTTGCAGCGCTTGAGTGATAAAAGGAGGTATAAATCTCAATGAAGCGACCGCACGTTCGGGGATGAATGATTAAACGCGGGCGTTGTTCATTTGTTTTCACTTTAGCTCGGACAATAGTATGGGTGGTGGTCTAGTGGTGTTTCCGCGTCCCGTACTAAGGGAGAATTACACTGCCCGGGGGAGTTGGTACCAGTAAATCATCATTAGAGCCGCGGCCGCGGGACACACTTGTCTTATAAAAGATTCACGCTAATACAAACTAGACGCGCGAGTAATGGACGACCTGTGCTCGCGCCAGTAGGTACTCTACTCACCCACTTTTCTAAATATCTCGCTAAGTGTGAGTATAAATTATGGAATCAAAACTTTTAGAAAAGGTTCTGCACCAGGTAAAATAACGGTTATCGACGAAACTAGTACCAAACTCATAATATCTCTCCTGTCAATGTGTGACTAGTATATAATGTTATCCATGTAACTACTAAATAAATACTAAAAGGTGTTTCTCTTCATAAAACGAAAGCAAGGGTCAGTATGACGACCCTTTTCACTTTACCAACTAACACTGAATATTTCACGAGAATAGTGCTGATATGTGAATTCAGTGAGATTATGAAATCTCTTTGTTCTATAGCCTAGTTAACCTATGTTACGCAAACGTCACTGGATTACATAATATATTTTTTCAAAAGCGAATATCTATGTAATATTACATTTTTGGGTCACAGATTTACACATACTACACAAAATTTAATCACAATCAGCACATAATATTTACTGAATAGTAGTCCCTACATTTAGTCCAATTATTTTGACCGATGGTGAAGAACTTCTTGCATACCGAACTGCACTTTTCACTATTTGACGACGCTACGTTCAGTACCTACAGTAATATTAACTTTATGAAATCTGCCATCGATTTTCCAATCTACGAGACGAAAATGAAATATCTCATCTACTAAGTACAATAATTCAAACCGACTAGGTGCCCAAGTTAAATCATATTCAGTCTGAAACAAGTTAATACTTGGGGCGTCATCAAAAGCGGCGGCGGATGGAGTGAGTCTTAGCGCCTCGCCGACAAACACCAAGTTCAGGTGCTATATTAACTTAGTTGGCAACTTTAAATGCGGGACATTTATGAAACTGTCTACTGGCCGCGAAGTTTTGTTAATCAAAACTGCGCGGGCGGCAGAACTAACTTTGCCAGATACTTGTTTACCCACTATATCGATGGTAACGCGGCTCTTCGCTAAGTGGGCGCGCAGTAGTTTTGAGTTCCCAGGTTCCCACCCCGTCCTTTGTTGCGGCCCGACACGAATATTTTCGAATTATTCAATTTGCATAGGTTAATTGCCCTTTCACGTTTTATTGTGACACCTTGCTGTTTAATTAAATTGTGGAGAGCGAGGTGCGAAACGCTGTCCCTAATCTCTTTGAGTGGTGACCCGACGAAATTAGGACATCTATTAAATGAAGGCTCTGTGGGATATTTTGTATTTTCCTTTTACTTCCCTGATGTATCGTATTTCTTTTGCAGGAAATAACACGGTTGTGTTTTTATTTCAAAGGTCTTGTCGTATTATTATAAGCACCTCCTCTCTAATGGACCTTTCTCTTCATTTGCGGTGTTGCTAAAACAAAATATTGGACACCGGACAGAGATAGATGGAGCGCGAAGTCAAGACAGGACCATTACAACGAACACAAATTATTTGTTTCCGCAATCTAAAGGAATACTGCTTTGAAATTTACGACTGTATAACATTAGGTATACGTTACTGGATTGTCGTTACTGGATCCTTTCAACAACTAGAAATGAGCTGATAATCTTCAAATGGCTGAAATTATTTTCTTGGACCATAGCTAAGAATACTCTCGATTGTAACACCTTGTAAAAAAAAATATATAGATCAAAATCGGCGCATCCGTTTTGGAGCTTGATGCCACAGGCCACAGACAGACACAACACACGTCAAACTTTATAACTCTCTTCCTTTTTGACGGGGGTTAAAAAGTAAGTATAAATAGGTTGTAAATGTTATAATGTGTTTCGTCTACTTCTATACCATTTAAAGGACAGTCATTTTTAGCAAAACGTTCCGACTCTAAACTAGATTAAGGGTGATTAGGACTTATTCGGTCACGCTGACCCGGTGTAGGTAAATTTTTCACAAAGTCTACACTCAACCATTGAGTTTCTTTGCAGATGTGTGCAGTTTTCCTTAATATGTTTTCCTACATCGTGACGTGATAGAAAGGTATTTTAGTCCTAAAAATACAAACTCTGAAAAAATATTGCATTGATAATATAATTTGCTTTAATAGGTAGGTGTGTTCCCTAAAAATGCAAATCGTTTTATGGACCCCATTAGGTATAGGGCACAGTAATAGAGGAGAGATATTTTAGACGGTAAAGTATGTAATTTCTTATGATTTGTTCTTGAAGAATAGAATCAGTACTAATTCCAACAATCCAAAGATCGTGAAAAAATATTAGGTAACTCTTTTCTGCGTATCCTGTTTTTAACCTCCGACGAAAATGAGCGGTGTTATAAGTTTGACGTGTGTGTCTGTCTGTCTGTCGGTCTGTCTGTGGCATTGTAGCTCCTAAACGGATGCGCCGATTTTGATCTAAGTAGTTTTTTTTTTGTTTGCAAGGTGTCACAATCGAGAGTGTTCTTAGCTATGATCCAAGAAAATATCTTCAGCCATTTGAAGATTATCAGCTCTTCTAGTTATTGAAAGGATCAAGTAACGGTTTTGTGTCGCGGGTTATTAATTTTTTTATTTTGTGTTATTTTCCGGATCAGTTTCACATCCATTGAAAATGTCTTACCTCGCCTGAAAGGTTACTCCTTTTACTACGACGTTTGGCTATGTACTAATACCTGTAGTTTCGTTAACTTTTGTTGGGTAGAAACGTTATTATTTCCCTTCACATTATATAAATAAGCAAGGTTCCTAGTAAATACAGGTATTATACCATCAAAAACATCAGATTTTGGCAAAGCGCTACATCAAAGCTACATTGACGCTTCTCGTTGAGGTAAATAATCTCTACACACTGGCACAGTCAAGAGAATATTAAGCTACACGGTTTGGATTTTACAACGTTCTTATATTTGTTAAATAAGGAATCGAATCGCGTAGGGGAACGTGTAGCTTAAAATGCTCTTGATTGTACGTGGGAACGTGTTCGCAGGTACCTACACACTTTATAAAATGGCCTCGGGCGCTACTTATCTTTTCATGTGAGTATCTGGATTATATTGTGAACTGTAATAATAATATTTGGAATTTGATATTGTTTGGGTCAGTATCAGCACAGAATATAATACTAGTGATATTAGGAAACTGGTTATTAAATTTATCTGGGGATAAAATTTATATTGTAATGAAGACAAAACAATATTTTTGTACATTCATAAGATAAATAGAAAAATATATAACAGAAAATTCCTTTGGACAGCTGCACTCAGTTGTCAGTTGGACAAATTAATTTTCAGATACTGTTAGACATAGGAACAAACGTTTCAAAAGTGTTGTTCATCTGAATAACTAAAATAGTAGGTATTTGATAAACTTTCCCTGTCTCCAGTTGCGAAAGTGACCTACTTCGCAGAATTGCCCTTCGTCCTTTCAGCGCCAATAAGAGCGCAACCTCTTTTTATGTCTATTTAAAAAATCTTACTTTCTTATCTACCTTTGTAGTTAGGATAGGATTTGAGTTATGATATGACTGCAAGACAACATACTAGGCTTCAAATGAAGCACGATTTTGAACTTGATATTAAGTCAACTCGAATCTCATTATACGCGCTATTCACTCATTAAGTTCAAACATGAATCTTCTATGTTCTCGAGGCAGGTATTTAAACGTTCCCGGTTTATTCTGCTATAAAATTATTCGTCGCGTCTTGGTTTTACGATGACGTAGCTGTTGAATCCATTTGATCCGTTTTAAAGCTAGGAATACTTGAAATACCTCTGAACCATCAAACCATCGAACCAAGAATAATGAGATCTTTAAATGAACTTTAGCTTGAAAAATAAAAGAGTCACACTTAGAAATAACATCTACGAATTTACAAAAATAATATATTCTAATTATACTACTATGAGGAAAAACTTTAATTGTTTATTTGTTTGCATCGAATAGGCTCCGAAACTACTAAACCGATTTAAAAAAATATTTTTCTGTTGGGAAACTAAACTATCCTTGGGTAACAAAAGCAATATTTTATTTTCTAAATATATTAGGGATCCTTACTAAAACTCCAATAATGTAACCCAAGGTGTAAAAAAAAAACGTTAAATATTCCTAATAATTGAATAAGCTCCGAAACTAATAAGCCGATTGTGATGAAAGTTGGTATAAAGATTAATTAGACCTTAGGAAAGAACATAGGCTACCTTTTGCCGCGGGAACATTTCTCATTCCCACGGGAAAAACTGTTAACGCGGGCGGAGAGCTAGTGCTTTGATATGTTTGTGTCCGTAATACGTGAAAATTGATCGACTGGTTTTTTTACATAATATGTAATGTACACACACCTATACACACGCACAGGTACATTACATTTTTAATAATAAGTGTTTCAAATTTTACATAATAATGTTTGTTATACTTTGTACTCGACAGAAACGTGAGATTCATAACAACCTACTACCAAAAAAATATATTTTTTCCTGTATGAAAATAAAATTATTTCTCCCACCGTCCCACTACGAAGTGTGGCCTGGGGCTCTACTCTTGAAATCAATATCGATCCCGATTTCATTCAACCCAATGCAATACCAAAGTCAATTTTAAACCGCTACTCTTGAAAATCTGCCCGCCAAGAGTTGACAAATGATCGATTTCATTTAGTTCACTCAATATCCGCCTAATATGAAACCAAGGTGCCGCTAGTGTGGCATTCGAGAGTACGAAACGACCGATCTCAATGTTGGCGGATCGGAATCGCTGTCAAGAGTAGCCCCTCTGATTTAGCTAAGTACTTTTTATTTATGGTATCTATGCTAAGATGACAAAAGTGAGATAAACTTTAGAAATAAGAATGGGGGAAACGGCACGTGCGCCACATACATTCAGAGTATTGGACGAGATTTTTCATACAGTATGGAATATTGAAACTGGGGTCCAAGGTCCAATAGTACAGTAGCAAGTCCTTAAAAATAACGTCTTCATTGGTAAAGTTACTTAAAATAACCAATTACATTAAATATCACAAATGTATTTATCTACAAAACAAAGATCTAATTGTTATTATTTGAAACGATAGACGTTCATGATATTTTATGCAAAAATTTCAAGACCTTTATCCTTATTTAGAAAGAAAGTAGCAAAATAGTGATAGTTAAATCTGGAGGCTTGTACTTGCTCCTGGAGTTATAATCCTTGTTTCCCGAGCAGTCCTTGAGGCCATTCCAGCACACTTTTTTAATAAAACTTTTGATAGAGCTGTACGCATGAACGCTACCTCAACTCTATACAGAAAACCTTTATTTTTCTGCGAGAAAGTATTGTCTCATTTAAGTTACAGTTGTTTATCTAACAAAAGAAGATTTGAAACAACAAGGCCTAGGAGGCAAAACATATTGCGTAACGTATTTCAGTGATGAATAGAGGTGGTGGCGGGTAAATGTAGGTTTTAAGGCTAAAATTCTCTGTCTGAGATAAGCCTTTCTTTTAGATATACACAATGAAGATGAATGATGTGTTTTTGTATCATTAGAATAACATAATCACTTTCGTTTTAGTTACAGTATTTTAAAAATGTTTAATGATTTGGGCTAGGATATAAAAATGAGAAAAGACATGCTAGGGGAAAACAATCACGGTGAGAGGAGATTTTAGTTTTTCAAATAAATTTTTTGAGTCAATAATATAATATACCTACCTACCTATTGTTTGAAACTATCCTACGTTTATGACGCAAATTCAAAGTATCAAGCTTCACCGGACTTGAATATGTATTAAATTTATGTAAATGGAAAAAAATCAATGTACCTCTCGTTATTCAGAAGCTCGGACAATCGGGACGGTGGTAGCAGAATATACTGATAAACTAATTTGATTCTGATTCTACACTCAAGTGATAAAATTGCCTTCAACAAACTCAGTGTTAGTAAACTTAGGCCATTCCCATAAAGCCGGCCGGAACTTCTCTATGGGCGAGGAATAATATTGAAGTTTACTGACTAAAGTAACAACAGTGGAACAAACCTCATAGATATTCATTAATCTGGTTACGAACGAGAGTCGGAGTTCGGTCAAGTCGCTGGCTGGTTCAAAACTTGCCGGCACTTTACAACGCCTCGTGACAGTCGGCCCTTTGTAAAAAGTTTGCGGGGCCGCCGCCGGATTCCAGGCGAATTTCAAACTTGTAGAGAGATGTCTAAGATATATATATTTATTTACACACTGTCTGTGAAAGGTCAAGGGTTATAACTTATAAATATTGAAACAGTAAGGTCATATTTAGTTTTTTTGACCTGATTCATCACATGTTTATGTGAGATAATATTTAAAATATATTTAAGTATATTTGTATCTGAAAATCTATTCCCATTAACTCTTGACTGCTAAAATGTCAATAGACTCAGTTAACATAAAGTCATGTTAAAATTGCATTCATTTTATTAAATGTATTTGTGATTTAGGACAATTAAATAGGTGATATTTAAAAAAATCTTTTATTCTACGAAATCAAAGAGTTGGAATTCTAGTTTAATTTACTTAGAGTGAATCTTTTAAAAAATAAAACAGTAATGCAAATAAATGTAATTGATGGAATGAATAAAATGAATGGACATTTTGAAACCGATTACTCTCTGTTTAAAACGTATGATATCATAGTAGAAGGATATCAAGTGAAATACCTTGTTGACGTAAGTAAGCCTAGTAAGCCTATCGCACGGCTTCTAAGACGCTTGAGTTGCGAACTCGTGACGCCCTTGTGGACTATTTGATTGAGACGTGTCAATTGTTTAGAGAACGAAAGTCGAGAAAAAGGTTTTTTTACAAGTGGGAGCGCGTGTGGGATTTTCTGAATAACATCCTCGACAAATCGCAGACACACTTTGATTTTGAGTTAAGTATTAGAGATATTTGGCTAGGAATTCCATCCGTATTACGAATAGGTACGCTCTTTTGCGTGTGTCGTATGAGATGGGTGTCTATTGAGGGAAAGTGCTGCTTAAATAGTAAAATCTAACTGTATTTTTCCAAGTGTGGGTAGTATGACAACTCTATCCTTTCAAACTGAGACTTTAGTCCAGGAGTGGACTGTTAAAAGCTGTTGCTAAAACAAACTGAACAAGATTTACAAAATAAATGATTATGTTGTTACTTGCATCGTTGTTTAATACAACTCATGCGTTCATATTATCCGTGGGGATTTGAAACTAGTAACCCGCTTCTTGCTGCAACATTGGAGAACAATGTTTCACAGTTTCGTATCGCTGAAGTAATAAGTACTTCTAGCTAAATTAAACTCCTGTGAACAAATACATTTTTATTTTCAGGTAGTCTGATCGAATTAAGCGTAGCAAACTTGTAAATTGAATTTCAACGTGGCGAAGTGAATGGAAGACAAAAACTTTCGTATTGGGACGGTAACGATTGATTTTAAATTGAGTTTTAAACTTTTTGACAAATTGACACTGCGTGGCTTGGAAACTTTGCATTTAACAACGTTCAAAAGCAGACTGACGTGTGTACGCGCCTGTGGGAGTACGCGTAGGGACGTGGTTATAAATTTGATAGAGTTCGTAATCAAATTTTTGTTCACAGCCGGGTAGGCACGAAGTTTGAAAGGGGACCGAATCGATTTGTTTTGACTGGGTATAGAATAAATATCGATGCTAATAGGTGGAAGGATGTTGTCGGAGGCCCTCACTCAATACTCCGCTATCTCCCCTTGCGCCGTAACAAAAGAGAGGCCATTTGGAGACTTTCCCTTCAGCGCTAAAGGGCGCTCGGCTGGGGTTGAGTGAGACTTGCGGGTGCATAGCATGAGGGGATTGCGCGATGACTCACACTGGAATCATGCTTCCGAATCGGTACTGTGATAACTCGAATTAGACTGCGCGAGACAGATGTAGTTTTGCACTAACACACATTTTCACGGGTTTACTCCACGATTTCGTTTTAAATTAAGCTTACCGATATTTCGACCGGATTATACCGATCATGGTCACGGCAGAATTTGAAACTAAATCGTGGAGAAAACCCGAGCAAATGTGTGTTAGTGCAATTAACAACCGCGAAAATCTATGATGTAGTTTTGTCGTGCGTATACTCTTATTCTATTGGAGGTGAGTTCATTAAACTCTTGCAAATTTTTGACAGATAAATGTGTGACAATTGCTTGTCATAGTGCTTCATGCTAGGCTTTGTGGTGGCTTATAAAGAGAAAACGTTTGGTAGTTTGTTTTCACCACAAAAGTTTTAGTTGGTGATTGACGGGTTCACTATAAAAATTATCAGAGTACTAAATCAATAGAACAGAACACCACACCAAATGGGAAAGTTCACTTCAAATCGTTGGTTTTAAACTAAGAAAATTGTTACTTTTCATGGTATAAGAATAATTCAAGTAACATGTGATAAGATAATGTGATGTTGATAAACTATGATCTTGCAATTAGAAAAATTCATTCTTCTTGCCGTTCTTCTCCACAGAGAGAACGCCACTTTTGAACGGCCAATCATTAACAGTCTGGTCCTTGGTATTTATTGACGTCGAAAAATTATTTTATAAAATGTTACTTCGAATAAAAACCTTTTGTTTTTTTACATTTATGTAGTTGGGAACACACCAATTACATAGTATATTTTTGACTGCATTATGTCGAAATATACCGAGTCGAGTTTTAGTAGTAGTAACTGTTTTCCGTGTCACGCTTGCAGCACGAATCGGGAGAGCTCACACGGTTCATTATTGCATTAACATTAGTATTGACATTGATAGATATTTGTTGATTGCCGGTTTCATTTCTACTTTTAGCTAGAATCGCACCCCTCTCTGGGGCTCATTTCGATTTAATATGTTGTATTTGTAATCAAAGTTTATGTTATTTATTGTATAACAACAATAATGGGATTTTGAACGATGAACCGTACAATTGCAATTATAGAATTCAGTTAAGTTTATCGAATTATTTCAAATCGAATTAGTAACTAGTAACTACCTTTTGTCTTTTATCTACATGTGAAAAACTATTTTCGTTTTTTTTGCGGAATAAACAGAAGATCTACACTACAATACTAAATGTACTGTTGATATAGGGAGGAATGGTCAATATTCACAATTTTGTCTTAAATAACTTAAATTAAAGCTTTTTGCTGTAATTTGAACAAAATAAGATTTTATTTATACCGTCACATTATCACACGATGTAGTTTGCAAAACAATATTTTTATTGTCGTTGCTTTAAAATTAATTATGACATGTCCAATAAGCTTAATTTTTGAGTAACAAATTGTTACGTGTAGCTTTCAATTCAATCAGTTCAGTCTTCGTATATCTAGTAAATATGGATTTACGGTTGTTTTTTTTAATCTGATTTGATTGACATCTGCCGTTCTTTATTTAAGTTTCATTTAAAATTCATTAAAATACTTTGTTAATAGGCTAAGGCAGGTTGAAAACAGATTGTGGCCGTTATTCTTGCAAAAGTAAAAAAAAAGACAATACCTACAGACAGATCTGCTAATGTATTTTTGCTATAACAACGGTGAGAAATAAACTTGTAATTTGAAATGTTGAAATGAATGAGCAGAGCAAAAAGCGGGGAACTTTCTCGTTATTCCATAGAAACTTTGCTAATTTACATCAGCTCGGTTTGCTTATAAATTTATATTAATACCTAAGATGTTCCATCTGTATTCAGTAGCGGACGATTGTTCATTGGCCGTTATTGGAGCCGATTCCACAAAAACAACTCGAGCTTACTTAAAACTTGTGGTTCTCTATTGTATTCCCTAAAATTTGTTATCCTACTTTTTATCTTCCTTAGCATTTTAGTCCTAAATATCGATTGTCCTAATAATTCTAGTCCTATTTTTTTAACTCCTACTGTTCATTGTCCTATTTTTTTTATCCTAATGATGGTAAGCCCTAATGTCCATAGTTATAATCCTTTATATTCCTAAAATGTATAGTCCTAAATAAAAAAAAATAACAACTTAGCAAAAACAGGTTAGCAAATTATACACGACAACTTTTGGCGTTATTTTGGCCAGCCACAAAGATAAAACTGTATTGTAGGAAGAAATAAATGGTTTACTAAAATACAAAATAATATGTGTCAGTCAGTCGTGTCAGTATCGCTCGCAGGTCTCGCTGTTAAAATTTTGGTTGGTTGCTCATAATGTCGAATAATAACTAATATCAAGTGTTCAAAACAATTAAAGGACAATTACAATAATTAAATGTGAACGGTAATATATACGAGAAAAATAGAACTCATACATAACGGTAATTACTACTGGGCGTGTCAACTGAGATATAATAAGATTTTTATCACCTACTATTCAACCTACCGAGGATTTTTTAGATATATAAGAGAGGAGGATCGAAATTAGGAATTTCAAACTTTAGTGACATTAATACTAGGACTAAAGAATATTAGGACAAGTATTACGGTAGGATAATCAATATTTAGGATGATCGATCATTAGGACGATCGAATATTAGGAAAATGATATTCGGATAATCGACTTTAGGACTATAAATAAACATTAGGAAATACAACAGGCTCCTAGTAGACTGATCTAGTCATATAATTATCATCAGCTGAATCCGCGGCCGCGTTATTGTTAACAAAGCAACAGTTCAATTATCCGGCGTACAATTATCAGTCTAGGAAGATAATTATCAGACGGCTGCAAACATCTGATTGCGACGTATACCCGTGCGTTGTATGTGAACACGGTATAAATTATCGTATTTCTCATTTCGTTCAGCCGCAACTTTATTGGTTTATTATGCATCCGCAATCTGCTTCCCTGAAAAACCATCACAATCGAGTTACAAAGCTTTGTGTCACGGAGCCACATTATAACTCAATAACATTGTTTGGAACCAGCCATGCCGTTTATAGTGAAATCATTCAAGCGCCCATTTTGTTTCGCTTTTAATCAAAATACTGATATTATTGGAGTTTGGGGAAAATGCTTTAGCTTGGATTTTGTTACATTTAGTTCACTCTAGGAATCACCCTCTATTGTAATATTTAGTTTATATGTACTTAAGTTATCGATAGTTTGATTTTTAAAAACACTTAAAAAGTAATGATTGTTGATCATTTCATTATTTTTAGAGCTGATAAATATTCTTTATCACGAAGGTTTTTCTTATAACGCGGTTGTGACAGAATTTTTAAAGCGTATCAATAATGGCAACAACACAAGAACCTATAAATATATACCTAATTGATATACTTTATTTAATTTAAATAAAGAAAGACTAAAATTTAAGTAGAGAGCCTACCTAACTGTTAGGTATTCGCAAAGAGAGCTTTGTCAAACTAGTAGGCCCATCCTGAGAGCTTTTTATAGCTACTCACCCCAGTGTGTGGGTGTGTGTGCAAGTGTGTGATATCTGTATCTATAAATTTATCAGTACATTGAGGAGAATTTACTGTTCAAATGCACCAATATTTACTAATTTTCCAATATTTTGAGCGCGATAATCAAAAGCTATGCTAACGCAGGCGTGCGCATAAACATAGAAATGAATTTTTATATTTCAAGAAAACTTACAAAGGTTATCCAGGAGTTCAAATCCCGTGAAAAGGGTTATCTACGACCTTTAAGGATTGCCTTTACTCTAGTAGCAAGAAACAGATATTGTATTTTTTTTTCATATTCTAGAATTTTAAAGGTTACAGACGTAGAGGGGACGGAGTAACACAAATGGCTATAATTTTTGTCTAGTTATTTTCCTCTTGGCTGTCCACGAAAACCGGTCCAACGTAACCGTAGTTTATTCAAATAACTGACTGTTTGACAGTGAAAAACACACACAAGAGATCCTTTAAGAATTCCAATTATTCACGGACTCACGGACGGAACCCTAAAAGCGCTACACGGACATGGACGCAAAAAACTCGATCAAGTTAATTATGTCTGCATGTGAAAATGTGCACGTAATACGTGGGGCTGCCGGAGGGTTAGGGCTGTTGTAAATATCTAATTGACGACGCGATGACTAAGTTTCGCGTGACTCATTTGGAAACCAGCGTCCAGTGATAATGACCATTATTATGCTGTTATAGATACATACATGCTTGTAAAATATAATGGGTATTCCCGAAGTACTGTTTTTAGGGTTCCGTAGCCAAATGGCAAAAAACGGAACCCTTATGGATTCGTCTTATCTGTCGGTCTTTCTGTCCGCCATCACAGCTACTTTCCTATACTTAGAATTTAAACTCATTTTTCATCAAACCCATACGTGTGGGGCTTAGAGCAACGCCGGCCTTCCGTACCGGAAGGCCGGCGTTGCTCTAAGGTGTGGGGTATCTATGGATAGGTCTTCAAAAATGATATTGAGGTTTCTGATATAGTTTTTTTCTAAACTGAATAGTTGGCGCGTGAGACACTCCCAAAGTGGCAAAATGTGTGTAACTTCTAAAACAAGAGAAAAATAAAACTAAAAAAACTATAATATGATGTACATTACTATGCAAACTTCCACTGAAAATTGGTTTGAACGAGATTTAATCAGTAGTTTTTTTAATACGTCATAATTATCACTTGGTCTAAAACGCAACCAGTCAATACTTCACTCGCCTAAAGCTCAACTGTTCTACTCCTATATTATTTGACATTTTAAACCAAACAATCGTCATTTAACTGTATTGGACTTGAGTTACGTGTCCGACATTCCGTTCGTTCCGTACTTAAAACAATTACTCTTATAATTTCTCAAATACTCGTACAAATATTTTGCATTTCATTAAAAACTTACGGAAAGAGGAGTGCTAGGAAAGCATTAATCCCCGATATTGGGGACCGAGCACGTATTTTGACGTTAGGTTGGTGTACAGTTGGCCGAATTAGTTGGGCCATAAGTACAATGAGCAAGTGGCTACGGCCGTTGACTTCCATTCGGAAGTTCGCGGGTTCGAGCCTCGGCACGTACCAATGTGTTTTCGATTTTCTAATTCATTGTACGTCGACGCTCTTACGGTGAAGCAAAACATCGTGAGGAAACCTGCACACACTTGCGAAGTAATTCAAAGGTTGTGTGTGAAGTTGACCAACCCGAACTGTGCTAGCGTTGTCGACTAAGGCCTATTTACCCTGATTTCAGGGTAGGCTCGAGCCCCTAAGTGGGGTATATGAGCTGTCAATGATGAATGGGCAAAGTTATTTTGCTTGCGGATATAGCCTTTTACAGTTAATTTTTTTTAGCACTAAAGTCGCGTACCGGTGCGGGACGCAATCCGTGTTTATATGCCGTCTGTCTTATAGAGAGCGCGCGCGACCTGTGTTGCAGGTTGCATATAAACTCGAATTCTGTCCCGCAGCCCGCGCTCTCTTGCGTCTGTTGCAATAATCCCCACAGTTGTAAGGCGGGGATCTAGTTACTATAGTGGTGTAACGAGGTGCTTTGAAATTATTCCACTTCACTTTCCATTTCTTTCTCGTCTAAATTAAAATATTCAATTTTGGAATTCTTTCGTCATTCATACGTCATCTTCGTCTTGAGTTTTTCCCTTGACTACCGGCCTTGACGGTCGTATTTCTTTAACATTTGTGTAATTTTGTAAAATATTACTATAAATATAATTTAAACCGCCAAGTCTATATATGTATAAACATAAATAATTAGTGTTAGTTCAGCATTCTTATTATTTCACCACTATAGCAATCTACAGCCGCTCTCGACGGCCCACCAAGGCCCTGGCGTGGTAAGCCGCAGCAGGCGTGACAATTTTAAGGTTAGTCAATAATTAAAACAATAACTATATAGATCACATAGTTTATTCGTATGTTTGTTCTTTGAGCTACGCAATTTACCCATTATTTACACATCCATGTACTTACACTATAAATATTTAATAACAACAATAAGCAACAATTTCAACTGCATGTTTTGGAATATAATAATAATGTCAAAATTATAAATAGACTTTCGATATCTAACTTCACAAACTTCCTTTAAGTTTACAAGTCAGAAGTAAATAGATACAAAGTTACTTTTAACCAGGGCCCTGTTTCACGAGACCATAATTTTGAAAATATGAGCCCTAAATACAAAGGAAAGTTTCCATTATGTTCTGCATAACTGACGTCAGCGGTGGGTATAGGAAGGAAAACTACCCAAATTTTCCATATATTATCTTTTTATCTCAAATAATTCAATCAATAAAAAAAACAATGAGACCAATAAAAAAATAAACAAGCCATCAATCCCGATCCGGGCAAAAACAATAAGTGATTATTATCAAACTGGCTACTTTAAATCATTACTTATAAGAAACATTATACACAGAAGTTTAAAAAAGAATATTCCGAATTTATAATAAGTATTACGTACTTTTAGAGATATTTGTCTAATCGAAACACTCATTTATTTATTTTTATTTTATGACGCTGCTGGTAATAGTTATTTCTTTGGAACAAAATGGAAACTACTCTTAATGTGATTTTCATTGTCTAGCCGAGTTTCCTCTTCAAATTAAGCGAATCTTTATTTTAATTCGATAGACATCAAATTGGAACTTATAAAACTTACTTACTTTGTAACTTATGTTGCGCCTCGTGAAACGTAGCCTAGTTCGCATATTTTAAACATGGTTCTTAGACCGTTAAATATCACTCAAATTTAAATTTATCAAACAAATAAAGAACTATAGTAAACAACTGCTTTCTTGTACGCATCTTTTCTTACAAATTGACTAGCCACATGATTCAGGTATTTGATCATGAAATTTCTTTCAGCCCTTTTTCTTTGACGAAAGTCGTTCACTTTTAATCATCCTCAATCATTCAATCATCAATCCCAATCAATCATTTTGATTGCAATTTTGGTGAATACCAACTTCTCTAAAGGAACTTAGGGTTATGGTAAAAAATCAACCTTCTAAAGAAATGGTGCGTTTTTGTGGAACCTTTTATAAGGAAGCTCGACTTTGTCACCGTTTCACCTGGTTCATAAAAAGGGTTGGGTAGTTCGGTCTAAATACCATGTTTTTTTTTATTATAATATTATATACGTTATAATATACACAGTGCACTTATCAAAATAACCTCTAAATAGTATATTACATAATTAATACGTATGATCTATTTTTCAAGAAAATCCATTTGCCTCTTTGCAATAGAAATTTATACAAGTACTAAATATGATTGATAAATTACATAAAAATCCGTGTTATAATGCATTGCTCAATCACATGAAATTAATTAAAACATATTTTGTTTGTTTTGTTAAATAGTAGAGATTGATTGTTTATCTCATTCTATATTTTTAAGGCGAACTTTAAGTCTATTTACTATATATATCGTCTACATACGTAGCACGTATTGGGCCTAGTAGGCCTAAAATTCCTCATGTCGTGAACGCCAAAAGAACCTTGTCATGTTTTAACATCCGCGCGTAGGTACGTGTCGCTTTGGTTAATGGTTATTATAGCGTGCTTATAGGCTGTAGAGAATTACTTGAAAAAACATTACAACTTTCATAATAATCATATTATTTTATTACTATACTTTTTGTATAAATTTAGGAGCACACTTTTTAGATAGTTGTTTTCTTGTTTCTAGAAAAAAGGAGTTAAAAAAAAAGAATCTAGAGGCCTGGTGTTTTATGGTGAATATTATAAAGGTGATCAGCTGTGTAGCTAGATTTATCGTAACTAAATTCATTTTACATCCCGTGTTAAAATAGAATATACTTAAACTGTATGTAAACACTGTAAAATAAGGTAAGAATAGATGCAAAATACCAATCCAAATTCCGTATTAAAAGCACACGCCATTTATGTAATTTGTAATAAAAGTGAGTAAACATTAAGTTTGTGTTTTTATAACGAAAACAAAGTACTATTATTTTCTTCTGTATCAGAACACGATTCATCATGTCATGCAAGTTTATTTTAATAACCGTCAATCTTTGAACTAGTAGGTAGAGGCTGTCTTTCCAACCTGTCATACGGAATATTTGTCAGAAGTGTAGTAAGTTATATAAAGCCTGACTAGAACAAAAAAAAGCCTGTTCTGGGGGCACCATATTTTTGTTTTCAGGTTGGGCATTAGGTATTAGTATCAAGGCGATAAGAAACGACAATTCGTAGCGTCACAGCTCCAAGTTTGCTACGAGCTACGCTGTAGTAGGGATCGCCTTAACTCGATCTACTCGTAGCTACGTCCCCGTTTTCATTTATTGAAATCCGCACACATGTTGTAAATAACACGTATGTAAGTATTGGATATGGGTTATATTTGGATTGTGATTTTAATTTGAATGTCATGAGAATTTTCTTTTCAGGCGACATTCAAACGCCGGCGTCATAAATCTACGAGAGAAAAGCGAAAATTAAGCAATAGTCAAAACATGACATGAAAACATGAGCGTTTATAAAAATGATGAAAAGACATTTCACACTCAATATTCGGTTCTATGCTATGGATTCGAACCTGCGACTTATACTATACTAGCGACCCGCCCCGGCTCCGCACGGGAAAATGGTTATTGTGGCTTATCCTTAAGTATATTACGCATGTATTATACATATAAACCTTCCTCTTGAATCACTCTATCTATTAAAAAAAACCGCATCAAAATCCGTTGCGTAGTTTTAAAGATTTAAGCGCACAAAGGGACATAGGGACATAGGGACATAGGGACATAGGGACGGAGAAAGCGACTTTGTTTTATAATATGTAGTGATTTATAGGAAAGGTGCGAAGGACCGACTAGGCAACGCAACTAAAATGTTTGATAGAGTATAAACTTGACATTTACTTCGGTTATACGGCAAAATGGTATTTATAATGTGAAGAGGCACAATGTGTCTAATTTTGAAATGTTAAAGGGTAAGCGTGTGTAGCTGTAGGTGGTTATAATAATAATATATTTCAATAATTAAAGTTTACAATGGTTTATATTATAATTCGTATACCATTTTCGATGTTTCGGAGCATAAGGACAAATGAACAAAATGACAAGTGGGAGCAAATGGTAAAAAAGCAGAATGTCAAAAGCGCATAATGTCAAAAGCGGATAGTGTCAAAAGCGCACAATGTCAAAGGCGCAGAGTGACAGAAGCGCATAATGTCAAAAAATCTCATTGAAAATAAAACACTACTTGGATTTCGATTCATACTTTTTTGATAGATCAGACTTACATTATAAGTGGGAAAAAAAATCTAATCAAAAATAATATTTTGAAGTAATCATAATGATGTGCCTACTCACGAACTAAACGTTTGTCTTAAAAAAATATTGCAAAAATACTATTATTGGAAAATTATGAAAGGTTTTCTAAACTTTAAATTACAAACCAGCTCGGTCAAGTCCCAATGGTGAAATTATGAATAAGCGGGAAAGATGATAATTGTTGCCTCATACTTAACAAAAGTTTATAATATTATTTTCTTCTTTGGGATAATTATGTAAAAAGGTTATCTTAGCTGTGTCTTAGTACAGAAGTATTAACATTCAATATTATTAACATTAGTATGTAAATTATTTGTGATCTAGCTTTATAATATTTAGAAAAATTACTCGGCCTAGATCTTCAAGTGACTTATTACCTAACTACTTAATTATACGTTTAATATTTTTGTATTTACAATAATAGCATTCCCAACTTTAGTGTTTCATAGGTTGAAATTTTTATATTATGTTGTTTAAACAACAATTTTTTTTCGTTTTCCTACACTTATTATTTATTAACTGTTTAGTATGATAAAAGTTATGCTTTTAAAAAACTATAACTCAGTAATAAAATATTACTGGAATGTCTGGTAAACAATTTTCTTTAAATCCAAAAATGTATACTATTAGTATGTGTAGGTGTAGTATACCTACATAGCATTAAAATGATAAATAAACCCCTTAAGAAGTCAGATATTTTTTTAAATTGCTTAAATTAATAAGTAGGTATGTATTTTTATCATAATACTAAATATTGAAATTATTATACAGTTTCACTTAGTGATATGTTACATAGATATTGAATTTAACAGTTAATTTATCAATTTACATAATTATATACGTGTAGAATTATCATAATTTTCATATACTTACAGCCAATATCAGTTAAGAAACGCGAATTTAAGTAAATATGGTAAACTGTCATTACTTAGGTACACTTTGGTCTGCAAAAAATCTTTGGATGTATGAGGTGATTGGAATCTTCAATGAAAATGTATGTAAACATGGCACATAACATCGTATCGTAACTCTATAATATTTTTATCATGTACTTTATACCTAACTAATCCAAAATTTCATCAAAATTGACAGCATTTCTAACCATGACACGAATTCGATGATCATTTTTGACCAATTTAAATATTGTAATTATACTTACATTGATTTATAATAATCATACATTTTCCTTCATTCAACAAACATATTCATACAGGTAACAATCAATCATTCTTTCTAATCGCTCAGTCAAATCCATTGATGAGCATAAAGATTTTCAATACATCTATTCGGAGCCTTTGTTATGGAAATCTAAATATCTTATGTTAGCAAGACTATAGCTTTAAAGTACCTAGTAATAATAAAAATAATTTTATACCCTGAGGAAAATACATAAACTTTTGTTTATTTGGTATAAACCTTTTCAATAGAAACCAAGCTAATTTTTCAATGTTATTAAGATAAATAATGTAATTTTGACTGTGACTGTTTTCTCACAAACATATTGAAAATCGTTTCACTGTGAAAGATGCACAGCTTATGCACAGGTATCAAGATTATTTATTACGAACTCGACGATGTCCAAAACTAAACCTAGCCGGCTCTACAAAATGTCACCTAGTTGGTAATAAATAACCTATTTACTACCTTGATATCATAATTAATTACGTACTTGCTACATACTGGTAATAACCTATTGCGCCTCGGTCCGTTGCGAAACGCGGATCCCGTAAGTTAAGCGTCTACTACACTGCTCGCGAAATTGGCCAAAGAAGATAGAGTCTACTGGCGGCATTTCCTTTTTTATTTTTAAGAAAATTACCCAAAGACAGTTTTTTACAAACATAAGTAATTTTTCTTCAAAATGTCATGTTATTTGACCTTTAATTAAATACTCGAAGCGCGCAGTCCCATTCAGCTCAAGAAAACTCCAGGAAACAGGCCTTCAATAAAAATCCATAAGAGTTTAGTGCTGCAAAATTTAACATATTATTGTATACATAGGTATTTAACCTTACATTAGGTATTTGTAGAACACTGAGCTTTTAGCCTCATCTCAGGCAACGTATTACGAATTATATTTAGAGTAGGAGGAAACTTTAAGCATAGCTTTGTCTTAGGGCCTGCATCTCTGAATTTAGACCTTGGCCATCGCTGCCGACCTCGCTGCTTCGCGAGAGTGTAGTGGACCTTTTACACGTAGCAGCGGCGGGTTGTGGTGAAGAGTAGGAGCGCGGTGAAGGCGGCGAGGGCGGCGGGGTGTGAAGTGGCGGCTGCGCCGGCGCCGGGCCTGCCTTGCACGCGGTCCGCCCGCGACGCGCCCTCCGCAAGTTCCCGCGACCGCGCGTACCCCTTACTTCTGTCCCCTTGCACGCTCTCCTCGTTACTCCGCCAGTAGACCGTTGCTATTGTTGCTAGGCACTGTGGACAACATTTATTTCATTATCGTATCAGCAGGAGATCGTCCGTGGCCAGGTTTCCTCTCACTCTATAAGTTAGGTACCAAAATTCTTACTACGTATAATAATATGCTCACGAGTCCAAATTGAGGAGTATAGGCGTTTGCGGAAATGGACGTTCCGTGCCGGATTGTTATATTATTACTGTTTAAAGCAACCGCGAAAATCTACGCTATTAAATATTAGCTACCAACATTCTCACTATAAGTCCTAATTACTCTTTCTCTGCGCCCCATAGCTCAGCGCTTCAGTGCTTCAGCGCACAAGTAGACTGGTTTGCATGCCTGACTCCGCTCCTAAGAATATAAAACCATGGAAACGAAATTGGGTTGTTAGTTGTTTGTTCTTCCGTTTGACTGCTCAAGATACTTGTTAATGTAATGAAATACGGGCCACATTCATCGTGCAATTCGTATTTACTTCCGTTTCTTTTATCTCATATCCCTGTCATTTGTCTTCAATACTGGAATCAATTCAATTGTGAAACCATTTTATTTCGATGGTAATTCATGTTTAATTCATTTGTCATGTAGAGCGAAGGTAATACGAGGGAATTAAAATTGAAACGATTGCACTGGACAATGCTCCGGGCGACGGCAATATGGGCCGTAGACCTGACGCCTAATGGAACGTTTTAAATGACAGATATTTTGGCGATATCCAGCAGTACGGTTCTAGCGGCTAACATTTATAATTTGTAATTATAACTGACTATAGTTCCATTCCATTCCAAATATTGAAGATATCCTTTGGATCTACAGACAATATTTAAAAATTAAATTAAAAGGAGTATTATTTAGCGTCCTTACTTCAAATGGGACCTCACTTGAAGAGTGTTTTACCGTGACGCCTTTTACCATAAATTATGGTTAGTGTATTCTACTTTGTTTTACCCTACACTGGTTTTGAACTTTATATTCTACTTTCCAGGATGTTGGGTTATAATTTGGGGAAGAGCGATTGGGCAAAAATTTACCCAAAGACAACCGAAAGGATCTATTGTAGACAAGGATTGTGGGTTGAAATCAAATCTGAATCACAACACATGTATGAAAAAAAAAAACAGATGAAGAGAAACAGAAAAAAACACAAAAAAACCCTAAAACACAAAAACAAATGCCCTTAGTAATATTTGAGTAAAGCAATTGATCGGGTAGAGCAAAGAGAAATATTTGTGACAAAATAGTTCCGCCGGCGCCAGGACTAGGTTGAACCGTAGCGTGACATTTCACGAGCATTTTCCTTCAATTTGTTCCCCTCACGCTGCTGCTTATTCCGTCGAAATGTCAGTCTCTGTCCAAACGCTCGATAACAGCCGTTACTGAGCTCTCCATTATTCTTATTCGGCTTCCATGTCGCAAATACCAAACTCAAAACATAATTTCAAGTTTCAATCACTGAAATAATTCGTTTCAAGTTTCAAATTTTGAGTTATATGTTGTTGTCAGTTCATAAGTCGCTACGGATTGCACACAACCTTAGACTTTTTTCGTATGAACTGGTAATAAAATTGTAAGGGACATTGAAAAAATATTCATACTTTTTTGGGATCGAACTGATGCACCTCCCGAGCGGTAGCCTGCGGTCTTAATTACTGTACCATTTCCCAATGCTCAACTAATATTATAGTAATTAGAACAATATTTTCTATCGCGTGTACTGTGAACCAAGTATCAAATTTAAAAAAAAGCTTTTTTATGGTCTAGAACACTTTTGTTATGAATAATCATCGATGCGTACAGATTATTTTGAAGTACCGGATGTTCTGAATCAAAATTTCAGTACAAGTAAAATATTATAACACTTTACCAATCAAATGTGTAATGGATTCTATTTTATGCAACGAATAATTAGACTTGCAGACTGGTGTGCCCGTGCCGTGCAAGGTGCAATCTACGTTTATTCACGCTACGGAATGAACTTTCAGATATAATCTCTCCGGGCTTATTGACGTCGAATCTAATTACATCTTATTTCTATAAAATATCTTCTTATGGCTTTGGTGAGAAGTTTTAGATGCATATTTCGTTATATTTTAAAAAGACATAAGTATAAAATGTAGTAGCTTTCCGCCGCGGCCCATCTGCGTTAACAGTTTTTTTTCCGAATGAGACATTTTCCCGTGATAAAAGGTAGCCTATGTTACTCAAGGTAAATGTAGCTTTCTAATGGTGAAAGAATTTTTGAAATCGGCACAGTTGTTTTTGAGTTTATTCATTACAAACATACACACAAATATGCTAATCTTTCCTCTTTATAATATTACTAGTATGATGATTAGATATGGAAAAATTCTGCTTACATTACAATATACCAATTACATACCATGCAAAAATATATACAGTACATGGACGACTTGTGTGTTGCCTTCTTTCTTAAAACAATTTCTTCTGGACAAGTCTGCTATGAATGATTCACTAATTGGTTTTGAATATAATATATCATGAGATAACACATTAAAAAATTGCAAAATATAATGAAAACTGGAAACATAATTAAGGTTAAAATACGTACTAACGTACTATCTAGAAAATATAATATATTATGTAAGCATAGAAGAGATGGAAATGGATTCGTGGAATTAAAATTCTGGCAGCAGAAACAGTCTTTAACATCGAATCGAGTTCAACCTATAAAAAAGCAACATGAATGTTTGCAATAAATATTTGTACAATCTAAAAACTAGTTGACTCGGTCGTAGTCCTATTATAAATTAACTTACAAAATTCACATTTCAACTTTTGATTTTTTTATCCAAGGTGACTCTATATTTCTTTTTGAAGGCACTAATTATATTACAGCAAACAGAGCAGCGGAAAATAAAATAAAACTTCCCTTTATGTGGCAGTAAATAACCACCAAATTTTGAACTTTATACCTTCAAATATAAAGTTAAAAAGCAACAGTTTTTCTATAGATCTGCCCAATACAGTATAAAACGGTCAAACCGTTTTCTAATGTTAGTGAAACGAACAGTAGGTAATTTATTTTATTTTATAAAGTTATATTATTGTACTAGTTATTTCAAGAACACTATTGCTATTTTTGGAAATTGAGAGCTATAATTTAATTGTTTCCGTAAATTTTGTGCATTTAAATTAATATGACTATGATTAGCAAAATCTGATTAGAGTTGCCAGAAACTAGTTATAATTGGTCATAAAAAATACAAATGAGAAACTAATGATGATATACCTGCATAATGAATACTCTTTATTTATACGCGGGAGTAATAAAGGAACGTTTAGCCATATTACAAGAGAATTAATAATTAGTTACATAAGAGACATATAATATGTAGAGTTAATCACATCACACTAATATTATAAAGGTGTGTGAGTGTGTATGTTTGGTACTTCTTCACGTCTAAACTGCTGGAGCGATTTTGATAAAAATTTTGTATAGAGTTAGCTGACACACTGGATTAACACATAAGGTAAGTTTTTCTGCGAGAAAATACATCATTCCCACGGAAAAACCTATTAACGCGGGCGGAGTCACGGGGCGGAAAGCTAGTTTTTTTTTGTGGGCGGTTAAATAAAATCAGTTTGTTTCTAAGAATTGTGCATTTCGCTTCATCAGGTTATTGCTAATTACACCGTGAAAAGTGACTAGTTGGTCCGTAGTGGTAGGTTACTCATGAAACTGAACGCCGCCGTATTCTTAGGGGGCAGGTGTTACCATAGTTAGAAATGTTTTTTACTAAATTCTTACTCACTTTCAGCTTAAGATCTCCTTTTCTAAAATGTTTGGGCTTGACTTTGAAGTCGAGTGCGAGGCTGGTCGTCTCCAGCCCGTCCTCGTGCGTCTCTATGACAGCTGGCAGTAGTGTCGGCGCGGGCGCAGGCTCCCCGTTGATGTACCAGGCGAGGCGCGTGGCGGGGCGCGATCGGCCTGATGTACAGTTCACTTGGACCCGGTCTCCTATTTGATAACGTAGCCTAGAACCAGTTATCGTTGGCCCGCGGTCCGGTAGGGCTGGAAAGAGAAAGGCAGTTGAATGTTTTGTTTTGATTTAGGTAGATGTTGAACGATGTAAATTATTCTTCAGTTCTTTTCCATAGACGAATGAAAAGCTCTCTCTTTCCTAGGTACCTATTTATTTTGTTTCGTCTTCTAAACATAGTTCTTTTTTTCGCAGCAACTCACAAGATTGCATATTGTGGACTGCATGGTTACAGAAGACAGCCCACCACCCTTTGGGTTTGGATACGATGTTCTTAAAAAATCTATGGGGTTGGCCAACCTTCAGTCACCTTGTACGACACCTACCAAATTAGACATCTAGCACAGAATACCAAATAGTAGTCCCTACCTCTAGCACCCTCTAGTGGAACACGAAGTACATATTATAATTATTGTGCAGTTGAATATTTTCTGAAACGAAACTACACTTGGGGCTTTGAGAGCTCCCGTGCGTTCTGCTACAGATAATACACAGACAGGCCTCCGTCACTCCATGCACTTGCGCGCTATAACTACCTACCGCCCGGCCGAGCGGTCTCGGGCCTTTTGCGGACCAATTCCCCATTCCCTAAACGTGTTAGTAGAGTGGCGCAACACGCGAGAGAGAGATGCAGCAACTACTTCTTTTCGCCTAGCGCCGTGCGATCTGAATTGCACTTTATTATAACGGAGCTAGGGTTGCAATTTATATGAATTATGTCGCCTAGTGCAGCTTCTGTAGGGACTACTATTTGGTATTCTGTGACACGGATTTGGCTGCACATGTCAAAAGAAAGTGAATCTAAAGAACTTACCAACAATGACCATATCAGAATGGTCGGAAACAGTGGGGAAGAGAGGTCCTTCTCCGGATACCTCGCAGCGGTACCTCCCCCCCGTCTCCAGTACTGCTGGAGCCAGCGTAACGTTGGCACCATTCGGACTCGATTTCTGGAAGAAACATTGTCATTAACTTAAACATACTCGTACATAATAAAGGAGTGAAAAAAAAACAAATTTACAGGGAGGACAAAATAAAAGCACCTCTAGCATTGCGATTAGATTAAGACTCGGTACGAATTTTTTGTGTTTTGTATGTGCATGTAGCGATAGGTTACCAGCCTTGATGGCTATGCGGCAATTACACTCGAATCCCTTAGTCGCCTTCTACGACACCCAAAAAGAACATAATATGGGATGGTCTTATTCTAATGCTAGGAACAAGCGGCGACATCTTACTTTTTTATAAAATCTTTCGTATTTTTTTATATTTTTGTAACTCAAATTTATTATAATTATATAATTAAGAAAATCTCTGGTGTTGTTAGATGTATAGCTTTCTAACTAACACATTTATGTTAAAACGATGTATTGGATTTACGTACTATAACAACATAAATCTATATAAAAGTGGAATCTTGTTTACTTAGCAACTTTCAGGTAGATTATTCTGGTAAACCCTGTTCTATCCGCGATGAGATTGAACTTTTTAAAGTTGACTTTTTGCAGAATTTCCCGCGGGGGATCTGCACGCACGCCTGGAACTCTATTTTCGATTCAAGCACTAGTTTTGCGACGAGCACTCGATTTTTAAGTAAACCCATTTTGGTGCACTATCTTTTCTATCTCAAAACTATTATTATTTATCTTTTTTCTCTTTTTTGACTGGAATAGATCTGTGTATAGAGACAAGCTCGCCTTTGCTAGTATTTCTGACAGGATGTTATTTTTTGTGTGTGCAATAAAGTATGTTAGGTATATGTATAAAGAGATTCTGTATTTTTATATAGCTGGATTGCAATTTTCTGGAGACAAGTGATAGAATAAAGGTCAAGCAATAAGGTATTTATTCACGTATTAATTTATTACATATTAATTATTCATGCCCGCTTGACATTTAAGCGTTAGCATTTAAAAAATAAAAAGCAACCGTCTTTTAAGTTTCCACAATGACAGTTTGTAACAAGGCAAACAGCTAGTTTCTATTTCTAGCCTTAGTTAGCCATATCAAAACGAGTAAGTGATACAAAAATCTAAAAATCTGCGGTCTACGTCTTGAAAGTCGACTACACCATGTTATACGAACGAATAAAAAATAGAATCCCAGGTTGGAGTCGAGTTGTGTGCTCAGCTCGGCTCGCTCTAGTTTCAATTTAATTACTTATGCCTAAATAGAGCTATCCACCAACGTATGCAAATAGACTCGCCATTGTTAATGTAGCTAATATGAATTAGGGTTCTCGTAAAACATTAAATAGCCTCCGCTGTGTTAAAATAATTTTACCTGCTCATAAAGCACGAAAATTGTTAACTCAGTTAATAATTAATTGACCGTGAGCTTTATTTTTAATGTGTTTATATTTAAGATATATAATTTTTGTTACGTAAATGTTGAAATTGCTTTTGTCAATTCACTACTTAATTTGTTTTCATTTACATACATGTGGATTGGGCATTGGGATATTGGGTACGTGGGAATTTATGGGGATTGTAACATTAAAGTACCTACATTCTTGTATGCAGATATTAAGATAAGATAAACTTTATTTCAATAAACTTAATCTAAAACACAGAATAAGGGATAAATATAAAACAATTGGACAAAAGTATAACATATATTATTTATTTAGTCAAAAAGAATACAAAATATACATTGAATTGTTAAATAAAAAATAAAACAGATGTCCGTCCAAACATAGAAAATTCAGTCAAATACGTGCCCATAATACCTGCAGCGTTACCCCTCTCAATCGCTATGGAGTCTGCTGCATTATGAAATACCCGGAACAGGGATCCTTACCCCTCATATATTATTATTTATATCCATAGATAACTATTTTCAGCTAAAACTACCACATTTGTATTTAGTAATGTCGGGTTTGGTATCAGTATAATTAACAGGGAATGAGCATAGTAGTTTGTTTGTATTCGTAGCGCTGTTTGTGTCCAGAGCGCGGAGTGCGGGCCAGTGATTAGTCACTGCGCATGAGTGTGCATTGGAAATAATGGAATGCACCCATTAGCAAGGCCCCTATACTACCTGCTGCATTTTCTCGCTGCAGCTGAGGTCATAAAACACTAGGGTTGCGCTCTACTGCACGTTATTCGAAACCTCTGAGTACTACACGAGAGATACAGCCAGCATACCTAATGCTCTTTTTAGTATGTATTTGTTTGTTTGAGTAGACAAAGTCAGACGACAGAAGCTTTTAGACGTCCATGAAACTTTAAATAGACGACTTATTTTGAAAAATGTATAAACATTTTTGCTAATTCACACTAAGTAATTCAATTTGCACAGTTAATTAGTGGCACTTTGAACGTGGATAGTCCAGTACAAATGAAGTACACACAATTTTCAGAGCTAAAAATGATACTAAACATAATACTTCAGCATGTTTTCGCAACAATAAAACGAAAACTGGATCTAGTTAAGTATTCGTACGATCGGTTCGCATGCAACGTGTTACGTTTTGCTGTAACGTGTCCGTACACGTAGCCACACGTCGGAATGCGCAGTGCAATGCGGCTAACAACGCCGTTAGCTTAAATTGATCTCTAGATATGATACGTATGCTTGCTGAAGCTACAGAACTATAATAGTTATGCTCACGTTTAAATTTTGATATGTACCTAGCAATTTCTAGATAAGACTGCCTCTAGGTCAAATCGAGAACATTTTCGGACATTTTCATCTCTGTTTTTCTCATAATCATAATCGTTTATATGCATTCCTTCCACCTCTTTTCATCTTATAACAATCATATAAAATAATTTCTTTTGACAGGGTTCTCTTTAAAACTTCTTGTGAGCTATTCGAACTAAGGCTAATCAAAACCCGGACGCATAGTTACCCTATTTCAAGGGAAGATAAAATCAGAATCTAACGCTCTTTTTCCGAACAAGTAACAAGATCTAACTGAAGAACGTCGCTCGCCAGTTCGGTACCTAATCCTGATTTCCTTTGTTCTCATGCCGTCTATAGTTTCACTTTGTTTTAGTCTGAGGTCTTGTGTACCCTGAGACACCAGAATATTTTAATATTACGAGAACTTGTAAGCATTTCGCATGAGTTGTACTACCTACTACAATACAGCTTAAAATAGCCCAATGTCAAACTTCCTTCGTAGCAGGTATTGCCCTATTCCTAACGCTTGCAGATTTATCGCGCGCACACCAAGTGAGTTGTATGGCGCATGCCGCGCGCGGCCTACCTCGCCCGAGCGAGCAGCTCGCTTGGTGTTTACTGAATTCCGTCCGGAAAAAAACCAAACGTGTGCACCAAAGATAAGGCTTCTGAAATGGCTCTTATAACGACTGCAACCGTAGATAGTAACCTGGACAGGGTTTAATAAATTTTTCTTCCTGGCCAATCAGGTGATCAGAACGATGATGCTGCCCATGCCTTGGGTTAACTACCTTTAGTTGCCTCGTACCATTTCCGTAGAGAGGGTAGTGCGATTTTAAGCTGGAAACCACAAGGCGGCGTTCGTATGTGAACGTATCCATATAATATAACGTATGAATCCAGCGCTGCGCTTACCCCCGTATTTTGCGGCAGATTTAGCGCCTCAGCGATGTGCATACTAATACCTATTGGCGAATTTATTTGCGCGTCTGTGAAATAACATGCGGTTTAGTTTTTGACGAGCGCTCTGCGGAATATCTAAATTATTGACCGCAAATAGTAATATTGTATTTAAAAAAATATGTCTAGGTATTTTTCGCAATTTCGGATTCCCATAGTTAAAGTTGTTTACTCAAAGAATCACAGACCAAAGGCTCTGTATACTTTTGTGAGTGACGTAATTTATCTATACCAATATTATAAAGAGGAAAGATTTGATTGTTAGTTACATTAAATAGGACCCGAAACTACTGAACCGATTTTAATGAAACTTGGTACAGAGATAGAATAAATATAAGGAAAGGGCATCTGGTGGAGCCGCGGAGCAGAAAGCTAGTATTCTATTTTTTGATAATTGCTTGACAAAATCGTAATTTAAGTTTCCCGAAATAAGTATGTTTACCAGTAACTAGTGAATGTTTCGGAGCACTAAACCTGTCGACCCTGTCGTGTCTAAATTGCTATATAGCGGCATGTGTTAATTTCAGCTCGAATTCATAAAAGCTACGTGCATAATTTAAAACGAACTTGATTTCAAAAGCTAGTATTTGAGCACACATAGTCGAAAACGAGCTGTTTATCGTAGTCTGAAAAAGCAAGCGAGCGCTTGACGATACTCGTTAGTAGTTCCAGTTGCCAGATACTCGTATTGCAAACAAAAACTAGCGCTCGGTTTTTCACAATTTATGAAACTAAACAGTGGCTCAAGTGGCTCGGGCCGGCTAAATGAAAGAAGCTGGAATAGAGGCTGCGTGTGTTTGCACCTGCACCTCTCGCGCCGTAATATCCGCTCCACTTTCATATTGTTTCCACTCAGACCTAAGCAAACCGACTCGACCAGATTAATCTAATTACTTTCTACCTCCGAATTTCTACCGTTTATTTTACTTATTTGCACCTAATTTCCAGTATTAACCGATTAAGCATGAGGGAGAGCCGGCCGTCGATACTGAACTCCGAAATTGTATTACCGTTTCTCGATGTAATGGGAAATGTTAATTTGCTATTCGAGAACGTATTTTGGTCAGAGATACAGTGATAATTAATTTAAGTAAAAGTGTTCAGATTTTTTAATTGTAAGAATAAGCAATCACCTATTAAGATGCAGGACTCTGAGAGCAGCAGAGCTGTGTCCAGCAAAGGACATCTTTTAGGTTGGAACCGATAGTTAGCGAAAAACGGCGCATCCAGAACGATGAGGGGGTTTATATATGTAACCTGTGACTTAGAAAGCAGCCGTAATCCGTGTTACAGATGCATAATAAACTCTTAGATGGCCTTGCTGCTCGCCCATTCCTACTTGACGGAGTAGAGCACGTCGTGCGCGCCCAGCTGCCAGCGGCACGACAGCGCGCTGCGCGTGCCCAGCGGCACGTGCCCGGGCACGCGCAGCTCTAACAGCTCCAGGCTTGTCACTGTGTATACAGATGCGTACCTCGACGTCGACGCCGGGCAGCAGGAACTTCCTCCGGGGCTCCTTGTCGCGCGGCACGTGGCGGAAGAACTCCTTGCCGTCCTTGTACCACTTGACGGAGTAGAGCACGTCGTGCGCGCCCAGCTGCCAGCGGCACGACAGCGCGCTGCGCGTGCCCAGCGGCACGTGCCCGGGCACGCGCAGCTCTAACAGCTCCAGGCTTGTCACTGTGTATACAGATGCGTACCTCGACGTCGACGCCGGGCAGCAGGAACTTCCTCCGGGGCTCCTTGTCGCGCGGCACGTGGCGGAAGAACTCCTTGCCGTCCTTGTACCACTTGACGGAGTAGAGCACGTCGTGCGCGCCCAGCTGCCAGCGGCACGACAGCGCGCTGCGCGTGCCCAGCGGCACGTGCCCGGGCACGCGCAGCTCTAACAGCTCCAGGCTTGTCACTGTGTATACAGATGCGTACCTCGACGTCGACGCCGGGCAGCAGGAACTTCCTCCGGGGCTCCTTGTCGCGCGGCACGTGGCGGAAGAACTCCTTGCCGTCCTTGTACCACTTGACAGAGTAGAGCACGTCGTGCGCGCCCAGCTGCCAGCGGCACGACAGCGCGCTGCGCGTGCCCAGCGGCACGTGCCCGGGCACGCGCAGCTCTAACAGCTCCAGGCTTGTCACTGTGTATACAGATGCGTACCTCGACGTCGACGCCGGGCAGCAGGAACTTCCTCCGGGGCTCCTTGTCGCGCGGCACGTGGCGGAAGAACTCCTTGCCGTCCTTGTACCACTTGACGGAGTAGAGCACGTCGTGCGCGCCCAGCTGCCAGCGGCACGACAGCGCGCTGCGCGTGCCCAGCGGCACGTGCCCGGGCACGCGCAGCTCCAACAGCTCCAGGCTTGTCACTGTGTATTCTGTGAACAACAATTTAACAAATATCAAGAAAGATCATGACAAATGCATATCAGTGAGATGTTTATTTTTACCACAGCCTAAGTTTAGCGATTCTTCGGGCTATGTCGGTGACTCTGGTTCGAAATTACTTATCATTATTACTCTTCAACCATTAACTCGAAGGAGAAGAGGACCAAGTATAATTTATATACCGTTTTTTAATAAAATAATTGGTCGAACCTGAATGGTGGTTCCATATTCTTATAGCACTTATCTGTTGAAGATTCTTTTCTGGCTAATGTTAGTAAAACTATGATCCAAGAAGATCTATATGTAAAAGTATCTGAATTATATTTGAGTCAGCTTAGAGTTATTAATCGTAATTATTCCCTTAAGGTTAAGGTACGCCATGCACTTTTGCACTAATATAAATATCCCTGACTGTGTCACCAGTAACTTTCTGTGGTGAATATAATCGTCTGGTCGCGATCGGTTGCTATTCCTGTGATGTGGACCGATACTATTTCACCAATAGACGCGTCATTTAGAAGTTCGGTCCAAATCTGTGCGATGCCATTCCAATTTGCATTTACTAGAGTACCGGGTTGTTTGTATTGTATCTAGTAGAGTAGGGGTAATGTACCAATATCTAACCAGGCACTAAAAGCAATTCAATTCGTCAATTGACATCCGGAGGTCGCTTCCTATTGGTTGAAAAAAAGGCGGTCATGCATTGGTACATTTTGTTTTTTTTCAAGTCTGATATCAAATTCAACAAATAATTGTTTGTCACGAGGCAAAACATAACGTCGATTACTAAACAAGTACGATTTCTTTATTTTATTATAGTTTGAAATTCGCTTAAATAGTCAACTATTGGTGCAAGCACCCTACCGAGTTGTTTCAATTACTATACCCGAAATACAAAATGTTATTTCCTTTATACATTTTAAAGTATACTATCAGTACTCGTCCGCAGTGACTTCAAAAAGTTTTCAGCAGTGGGAAGTATAATCAAAGGACAACTTATTATTGGGTGGGTACGCAAAACTAGTGGGTGTTTATTTCTATATAAATTACAGAGGTGAGTTTTGAAAATATACACTTACATTTCACTTTCAATTAAAGTAGATTATAATACTTATCCAAAAAATAACCAACATTTACCAGTAAACAAACAAAACAAAAGAAAACATTTTCAATCAATGCAAGTATCAAAATAGTATATTTCATTACAAGTGCGGAAAGGCTGTCATTGCAAAGAGTTCCGACAAATGTCCACCCGAGCCAAGGCGCAGCCGAAGGCGAGGGTAGACAGTCGGAACGAGTTGCAATGACGGTTCCGCACGTGTACTGAACGACTATTTTTAATACAGTTGCGAAAAAATGAAGCAATTTAATAAAATATAAAATAATTAAAACGAAATAAACTCAACTAACTTTTTTTCTTCACCCATTCTGGTATGCAAAGAGAACTATGTATGCCTATACAGCCAAGTCTTCAGTAGAATGTCTAAATTGATATGAAATAAAAATGAAGTTTAATGTGATGAAATGATGTTACCTAACAACCTAACTCATTTAATAAAATCATTAAATCTGATATTGAAACAAATTAGTAGCTCCTTTTTAGAAATATACGTATTTGCATGAATCATAAAAACTTATATTAATTTTTTTAGTAAAAACTTCATGGTTGGTTTTTTTTTAATAGGCATTATTTTGACAGTTGGGAAAGAAAACGCACACGTGCGGGAAAGGTAAAGAAAAAGCACGCGTGTGTAATAGCCCACTTCCCGAACGCTATACGACCCTGCAATACGCCACTTTTTGAGCAACTGTATTAAAAATATTTTTTTACTGGCATTGGGTGCGAGCCATTTGAGGGCAACTTTACGATCTGGATTCGCTATTCTAATACAACTAATATGGATGAGAATATAATCTGAGCACGCGCACATCCGCCTGTTATCCAAGCTTCTCTGAACGCCAATATTATTTCATAGCTGGTATTTAGATCCATCTTTATTACGAACACATTGGTGATTCACTCGAAGCTGTTACGACTACACAAATCCCCCTAAAGCTTACTCAAGTTGCTTGTTATTTCTGCAAACTTCACACATTCTCACACCCACCCGACGTCATTACGAAGCTTTGCAAAATAAGCTCTATATAAGCTACCAAAGAAAATTTATTGGAAAAAGTTAGATACAAGCAGAGTATAGTCGAGATGATGAAGTTTGCAGGGTGCATTGAAGATGTTGTTTTAGGTTACACAAAACTATGGAAATTAACAACCAAACTCTTACTAGATTGACGTTTAAAACTTTATATCATTAATTCATAAGAATTACTTATGTTTAAGTTATGCATTTTTTAAAATTTTTCTTTGGATAGGTATATAGTAAGTATGTATTTAGCATTAACCACAGAATATATAACACTAGTGTTGTGTGTTTCGTGGCTTTAACTTGGTATTCTGTGCTTTAACGTACTTATTATTGGTGTCAGGACCTACCTGTGTGGTTAGAAAATATTTATATTAGGTACATTATTTTATGGTCCAGGTAAGGTAGACGTGTCTAATTCAATCTTCGACAGACAACATCGTAAATATCGCCGAAAAAATATCCATAAAATTTAAATTAGGACGCGTACAAACTTTCCCCAATAAAAATGTTGCTGCGGCGTCTACTTTGTATGTAGCTACTGGTGTTTTTATTTGGCTGTTCGTAGCGTGTTATGAAGGCAAAAATCCATTAAACGGCACGTCAAATAATTTCCCATGTGACGCGCGCTCGCGGCCCGTAAAAGAGGCAATAGTGCCCTCGCCCAGCGGTGGATAATATTACTTTACGAGCCCGGCGCGCGCGAATGTAAGTAAATTGGCGAATAAAGACAAGCACACAACCTGTCGGCGATAGAAGCACGACGTAACATCGATAATCTTGTAACGGGGGCGATTTTACTGGGGGGAACCCACACTAAATCGCGATTAGATTCTGCAGTGAACCGGCATAATTTCGAAGTGCCTCTCTTTAGAAATAAGGTAATACGACAATATGACATGCAAGGGTCAAAAAGGACCATTTACTTGATAACTTTTGGCTTCTGTCGTGTGGTCGCCATAGATCTACGCTGCTTATTATAGTCTGTTCAGGCCTAATCTTTGGTGTCAATGAAGAATATTGTATTGTATTATAACCATCGTCATTTGTTAACAGCTTACGTACCTAAATCCCCACCGAGGGGCTCGAGCCTACCCTATTAGGAATATGCCTTAGTCGTCCACGCTGACTCAGTGCGGGTTGGTCAACTGTTCACACAACCTTTGAATAATAATGATAATAATAATAATATACGTTTATTTGCTGGACATCACAACACAGAATACAAAATTCTACAAAAAGAAAAGAAAACTACATTATAAAATTTACACCCTAGAAACTAAGCATAAAACTACGTGCAAACATTTCCCTGTGTTGCAACACCCACACAAAAAGGCCCCCACTCAGCAAAAGCCACAGCCCGGCTGGGCTACGGCGCTGGTCTTCCGTGGGTCCTATTGGTCGCGTCACGGACGGCCACAACGTTACACAGTGAATATAAATACATAATTATAAATTCTATACTCCATATAATTAATTACACTAAATAGAAATATACTTACATAATATATGTACATAAAATGAGGTGTGTGTCGTACGCAACGTGCGCGCACGTAGGTGTACGTGTTATCACAGCGAATCTGGTAAATGACGACGCCCTGCATTCATTCACCGCGCGGTCTCAGTCAGAGCCAGACGAACGCATTTAACAACGCAATCTCAATTTCCCACTATACATTTTCTTCCCTTACTTAACTACAAATATAACTAGCTATTTCGCACAATTAGTGTGTGTGTACACAGGAAGAAATAAGTGAAGAAGAAAAGGTAAGTTAAAACTTATAAATCTTAGAGTCATCATCATCATCATCATTTCAGCCGAAAGACGTCCACTGCTGGACAAAGGCCTCCCCCAAAGATCTCCACGACGATCGGTCCTGCGCTGCCCGCATCCAGCGGCTTCCCGCGACCCTCACCAGATCGTCGGTCCACCTTGTGGGGGGCCTGCCCACGCTACGTCTTCCGGCGCGCGGTCGCCATTCGAGAACCTTTTTGCCCCAACGGCCGTCGGTTCTACGCGCAATGTGCCCAGCCCACTGCCACTTAAGCTTAGCGATTCTTCGGGCTATGTCGGTGACTCTGGTTCGCCTACGGATCTCATCATTTCTGATTCGATCACGCAAGGAAACTCCAAGCATAGCCCTCTCCATCGCTCTTTGGGTGACTTTAAGCCTTCTTATGAGGCCCATTGTAAGCGACCACGTCTCGGATCCATAAGTCATCACTGGCAACACACATTGGTCAAAGACTTTTGACTTGAGACACTGCGGTATTTGGGACGAAAAGATATTGCGCAGCTTCCCGAACGCTGCCCAGCCGAGTTGGATTCGACGATTGACCTCCTTCTCGAAGTTGGATCTACCTAATTGGACTGTTTGTCCCAGGTAGACGTAATGATCTACAACTTCGAGAGATGAGTCCCCAACTTTTATTGGAGTGGGTACTACATGGGAGTTCGACATGACTTTTGTCTTCTCCATGTTCATCTTAAGACCCACTTGTTGGGAGACTCTGTTAAGGTCATCGAGCATTGTGCCGAGGTCCTCCAAGGTCTCAGCCATGACTACGATATCATCGGCAAACCGAAGGTGAGAGATGTACTCGCCATTGATATTGATGCCATGTCCTTCCCAGTTCAGAAGCTTAAAGACATCCTCCATTGCAGCGGTGAACAGTTTCGGAGAAATAACGTCTCCCTGTCTCACACCCCGCTGCAGTTGGATTGGTCTGGAGTTCTGATCCTGGAGCCGGACAGACATGGTGGCGTTCTCATACAAACACTTGAGCACCTCAATATATCGGTAGTCGATTTGGCACCTCTGAAGAGACCGCAGCACTGCCCAAGTCTCAATCGAATCGAAGGCCTTCTCATAGTCCACGAACGCTAAGCATAGTGGCTGGTTATACTCCTCAGTCTTCTGTATAACCTGCCGCAGCGTGTGGATGTGGTCTATGGTACTAAAGCCCTTTCGGAAACCGGCTTGTTCGGGAGGCTGGAAGTCGTCGAACCTGCGCGCGAGACGATTCGTGATGACTCTCGAAAACAATTTGTAGATATGGCTCAGAAGCGAGATGGGTCTGTAGTTCTTCAAAAGGGTTTTATCACCCTTTTTAAAGAAGAGGACCACCACGCTTCTAAGCCACGCCTGCGGCGTTGTACCTTCGAGGATGACGGAATTGAACAGTTTCTGAAGGGCTTTCAAGACCGGTGTACCACCTGCCTTCAGAAGCTCAGCAGTTATTCCGTCATCACCCGGTGCCTTATTGTTCTTTAACTGTTTGAGAGCCATCCTAATCTCGTACAGGCTGACGTCCGGGATGTCTTCGGTGTAGTGTCGGGTTAGCCTAGCTCTGGGGTCAGTTGCAGCTTGGCTGACAGGTGTCCGTGTTGTCGTGTACAGCTGTCCATAGAACCCCTCGATTTCCTCCAGTAACTCAGGCTTAGATGACACGGTTCTACCGTCCGAAGTCTTCAGCTTCGTCAGTTGGCTTTGCCCCATAGACAGATCTCTTGCGAACACTTTAGAGCCTTTGTTACGCTCAATGGCCTCCTTAATACGATCTGTATTAAATTGGCGAATGTCGCGGGTCAGAGACTTTGAGATCTGTCTATTGAGCCGCCGGTAGCAGGAAGCATCATCTGCGGACTGCAGAACCATTTTCCGTCTTTCTTCCATGAGCCTGAGCGTGGAATCTGAAATCTTTTTGGTTCCATTTGTGCGGCGGGTCTTAAAGAACTTGGACCCCGCTGTACGGACAGCTTCCACGAACCTGTCATTGTATTCGTCCACTCCCTCGCAATCTGCTAGGCATTCGAATCGGTTTTGCAGTTCGAGCTGAAAGTGTTCGGGGTTCTGAATTTGGATTGGCAATGGACGGAGCGTAGACTTCATCAAACGAGCTCTTTCGAGTCTGACATTGATATTCAATGAGCCTCTAACCAGTCGGTGATCGCTCCCAGTTTTTACTGAGTTGATCACAGAGACATCATTGAATATTTGTCTCCTCGTCGACAAGATGAAGTCTATCTCATTTTTGGTCTTGCCGTCGGGACTAACCCAGGTCCATTTGCGGTGTTCCGACTTCTTGAAGAAGGAATTCATCATGTAGAGTCCTTCCTTCTCCATGAAGTATAAATAGAAAAAATTATAAATATCAAGTGGCCAGAACCTTATTTTTATGGTTTGTAAAATCTAATCCCCTTTCAGGGATCCCGCCGCGCGTGATTCCACCGCCCGATTGGGTATTCGACGAGTATTGTAAATATAGTATGGGGTGGTTTGTCCCACCGTGCCTGTAGTCTACAACTTTTAAGGTACATAAAACATTTACTAAAACCTTGTGAAGATACGAGTACACTCAAGCTACGTAATATTATAATTAATAAACCCTATATTGTAGTTCATTTATTGCTTTCTGAGTATTAAGTATATGTGTTTTGAAATATTTTTTAAAAGTGTTTGCTGTTTTCAGATTCCGAATGGGTGGTGGTAGATCATTCTAACACTTGGTCGCGACAAACTTGAAACTACCCCTGAATGCGGCTGTGCGGTGGCGCGGCAGGTCGAGGGAGTAGGCGGAGGAACGAGTGGGATACGACTGCACATCGCGTGACCAAACGAGTTTCTTGAAAAGATAAACAGGCAGCTGATATTTGACTAGATTAAACAGTAAGGTGGCTAAATGTACTTTCCTACGATGTTTCATGCAAAGCAAGTTTGCGTCATTGAGATAAGGAGTGCAATGCGTGCGGGGAGGGATCTTAAAACAATATCGGGCACATGCGTTTTGTACCCGCTGAACCAGCTTAGCCGATCGTGCAAGTAGGCGTGGCCCATATACTACGTCCATATAATTAAATTTACTTAGTACCTACTAATGATTCACAAAGCTTAATACGAGTGCCGACACTTAAAGAATCTCTGATGTGATATAGTACTTTCAGGCGGTAGAAGCAATTCTTCACTGTATTTTTTATATGATTTTCGAATCTCAGTTCGTCATCCAATAGCAAACCTAAATTACGGACCTCCTTTACTCGTTCTATTGGTTCACCGTCTATTAATACCTGGAAGCCCTTAGCCGCTATTTTACTGATTTGATTTCTTGTCCCTAATATCATATATTTTGACTTAGACCCATTAAGTACCAGTGCGTTTCTCTCCGCCCAAGCTGAAATTCGGCTCAAATCTTCATTTAACTTTGATACAGCTGATTGGCTATCATTTGGTTTACAAGAGGTATAGACCTGTATGTCGTCCGCATAAATGTGATAGTTACAGTTCTGAATACCTTCCACAACATCTGCGCTATATATAATGAACAAAAGAGGCCCTAAAATTGAGCCCTGAGGAACGCCTCTCTTAACGGATTTCTGTCCCGACCGCGACACGTTCCCTCCCTCATCACACAGTTCAACATATTGATTGCGATATTTGAAGTAGCTATCAAACCATCTGATTGCGGATGTACTAAAACCATAGTAGTGTAATTTAGCTAATAGCAAAGGGACACTGATACAATCGAAAGCCCTCGAAAAATCCAGTAATGTAAGTAGAGTGCCTTCTCCAGCATCCAGCGCAGTGAGAATATCATCTACCACGTGGAGCATGGCAGACGTTGTGCTATGAGATTTTCGAAAGCCAGACTGCTTGTCCGGCAGTATGTTATTATCTTCTATGAACTTTTTCAATTGGTCTGCTATAACAAAATGAAACATGTTTGTTTAATATTAAATGTTTTACATTATTTGATATACCTTTACACATGCTCTATGTTCATAATTTTATATTTAGCAAACATTAAGAAGAAGATAATTAAATTATCAGGATGATTTCACGCTAAATATGAAAATGGAACAAAACTTATTCCATGCGGTATTAACTCGTCACGCTATAATTCATAGTAAGCGCTCTACGGTTTTACACTAATTTCGTTCACTTCAAATATGATTGCAAACGAATATTTTATATGTTGTAGAATAATATGAAAATGAAAATGAAAATGAAATATGTTTTATTCGAAGTAAGATTTACAAATCATTTTTCGACGTCGAGGCGGGTTCACAATTGGCTGTCTTCTGTGGAGAAGAACCCGCCGGAAGAAACTCCACAGGCGTTGCATCTTTTCAAACTATTTTACAACAAATATTATTTTATACAATTTGATTCATATATCAATATGAAGTATATTTAAATTATTAAAGTATTATCTCCTCCCCACACACACCCCCCTCAGATAAGTTAATGTTTTATTTAAGAAACAAATAGAGCGGAGCATACTGACAAAGGCTTCAATTAGCTGTATAGTAAGATGCTTTGTTAATTAAGTATTTTATTTAATAAGTTTTTTTTCTGATGATTCGATACAACAATCGTTTTTCAGAATAAATTCTAAACGCTATCCCAGTAAATATATTTTTATTTCACGAGTGCACGCGAGTCATACTTGTGTGTGTATTGTGTGTACACATTGTCGTTGTGTGCGTAGCGCTCAGTTCAGTGTGGTTCAGTAACGCACACAAGAGCGCATGTCTATACGTACTGCACTACAAGTATGGCTCGCCTGCACTCGTGAGATAAAATAACTGTACAATATGTAAAAATAAATGTACTTTTTTTACTTGCCAGAATACTTTGCATGTGACGTCATTGCACTCTATTTCATAATTAAGAGCATCATCCAAAAGCCGAGGGCGGCTATTACACCGCCATTACACTCATACAACGACATACATGTTGGTCCAACCACTAAAGACTCCCTCGAGCCCAGACGCGTGTTGCTGAAATTACCGCAACCTCCCTTTTTGCTACCGAATAATACCAAAAAATACTCGGTATTCATATAAATGACTATGCAGTTTTTAGGTACCTATGATTTATCATCTTTTCAGCCGAAAGACATCCACTGCCGGACAAAGGCCCGGCACTCCCTTAAGATCTCAACAACGATTGGTCCCGCGCGTATGGTTAAGAAGTTAAACGGGAGAATTAGAGTGGTTTTATGTAAGTTCCTCAATACATTTAATTTATGTTTCACGACGGGACTAGTTATATTGTTGGGGAAGAGCCATCCGCTCCCCCGCAAGTCCGATGAAGTTAAAGAAAAGGACTAGTTATTAAATTATTCCGTTGTCAATTGTTACAATTTCATCATAATTTTCTTAAGCCAGTGTTCAAAGTGAATAAGTTCATTTGTTTTCTAAAAACCTTGGCACAGGAAATTTTCTATTTAAACTCTAAGCCTTCGCAGTATACGAAAGTCTTCTTACAGTGGCATATAACTACCGATCATAATATTGAACCTATATCACAGAATTCAGATTCTGATGAGGAAATGGCGCTGGATTGGACATGCGCTGAGAAAACCAGACGATCATCTGTCCAAACAAGGGTTAACGTGGCAAACGTGTGGGAAAAGAAGGCCGGGCCGCCCCCGTATCACCTGGAGGCGTTCAGTTGAAAAAGAGGCTGCAACAACTGGGCTCGGCTGGAAGGACCTAGAAGTTGCCGCACAAGATCGAAAAAAGTGGAGATCTCTTCTGCGAGCCCTATGTCCCTGATGAGGGATTACAGGATTACATCATCATCATCATCATCATCACAGAATACCAAATAGTAGTCCCTATATCTACCAATTAGATGAATTTATTTGATTTGATTGATCTTTACAGACCCCCCCCATACTGGCGTCTTTCGAGTGTCTTTCCAGCGCCGTCGTCGCCAGCGAACACAACTTTCTTTTGTTTCACTCGCTTTCATGCTGTCTGTTATTTGTGTTCAAAAGTCAACGTACATACAGTCAAATTCGTAAGTATACTTATAAAAATTCTGTTGATGTTTTTGTTTTGAGTTTTCTTGTTTAATTAAAGACAAACAGAACTTTGTATTTCGCAAAAAGTCCTTTAAGATCGTGTCTTTGATCGCTTCCACATTCCTTCATATTAATTTTCATTTCATTATTACCTGTTTGTCATACTTAATATTATGTAGATGTTGTTTCAAGGCTCCATAAGAAATAAAATCTACTAAAACACGTATAATGTCATCTTGTAGCCAAATAGAAGTAGTAAGATTACGTTATGCACTTTATTTTTGAAATTTTATTCTTAAATTCTGAGTCTGTATGAGTTAAGTATAGAAATCAATATAAAAAAAACCTCCTGAAAAGCGAAAAATTAAACTACGATGCCATAGACAGGCAGACAGACACAGTCAAACTTATAGCACCCCTATATTTCGTCGGGGGTTCTTCACTACATAGTATAAAATAAAGTCGCTTTCTCTGTCCCTATGTCCCTATGTCCCTATGTCCCTCCCTTTGTACGCTTAAATCTTTAAAACTACGCAACGGATTTTGATGAGGTTTTTTTTAGTAGATAGAGTGATTCAAGAGGAAGGTTTATATGTATAATACATGCATAATATACTGAAGGATAACCCACAATAACCATTTTCCCGTGCGGAGCCGGGGCGGGTCGCTAGTAAAAAATAAATTACATATCATCCTCTACTACACGTCTCTAAATTACTAGATGTGTTGGTAAGCACTTTGATTCAGGCAAACAAACTTACGACCAACTTACTGGCAACTTCGATAAAGATTCTTTCAACAATGAGATAAAAGAAAGAAAAACTCTCTAAGAAACGCGGAAAAGACAGATTGGGGAAATTGGATTACCCATATTGGAACATTTCAATATCTCACATTTTTAAATCGACTAATGCATGAAGCAATGTTTCCTATGAATATTCGAATACACAGTTTATATATAGACAGTTTACTATTTAAAATGCACTTACAAGTATATAAACTGGTTATCTAATATAATATGATAAAACTGTAGAGGTCAAATGTCTGTAACTACTTACATAGCAAACGTGAAATAGAACATTTCCAAATTATTCTATTTTGTTTCTCTGTCTGTTTGTACGGGCTAATCTCAGAAACTGCTGGACCGATTTAAACAAAATTTTGCATGGTGGTACCTTATATATTCGTTCAACATCTTAGACCTTTTTACCACGGGAAAATAACTCATTCTACAGGAAACTGTGCGCGGGCGGACAGCTATAATGAAATAACGCTAACCGCTAGTTCGGGGGCTTGTTTCAAAGTGGCCAGCCCTCTAAAGGGAAGAGATAAGTGGTACGTCAGCGACACGCGACGGCTCTTGCAGGCAGAGCAGGCAGACTCACGCGCGACGCGACACCGAGCGCGACGCCGCGTCAACAACTCGAGATAGCGCACGACGACCGGGCCCTGTTTCAAAATCAAAATTGAAAATCAGAGACGGAGCCCCTCAGGCGTTGTCTCCTTCACGATGTTTTTCAATATCAACGCGCTAGGCCGTGGTCCGAGGCTCCCTTGATTGAGCCGCCACTAGACTCGTTAGTATATGACTTTTTTTTGGGGTAGAGTCTTCCGCTTCCCCCGCAAGTCCGGTGAAGCTTGATCCGTCGTACTTTTTCGACTCAAGCATAGGTCAAATAAAAAAAAATAAAAAAAAAGAGACCGCGTCCTGCCACCGTACCCTCAAGTAGGGACTACTATTTGGTATCTTGTGCCTTAAGCCCTGGCTATGTCACAGATTAATAAATAGTTACCTACTAACGTTAGGTTGCTTGTATACGGTGCAAGTAGCTCGCGCATGTTGAGTCAAATTACTTCGTTTGGACACTTGAAGTACATAAGCCGCATCTAATGAAACCTAAGTATATTTATCTGTGTGACCGGCACTTAATTATATAATTATGCCTTGAAATATTTTACAACTTTAGTGCTTTTAAACGAAGTCAATTTGACTCAACATGCGCAAGCTACTTGCATCGTGTATATCATCATCATCATCATCGCAGCCGAAAGACGTCCACTGCTGGACAAAGGCCTCCCCCAAGGATCTCCACAAATGTGTATTTATATAGGTACCCTTATTACTAACGTAGCTATGTACATGCTAAGCTCAACAGCTTACTTACTACGTTACTCCGTTTCCTTTGCACCATTCATATTGGGAGAGAATCTCAGAGCGCGTGTTCATCTAACCTTGTATTTGACTGTACATAAGTGCGTTAAAATTGTCTTCTCGCATAATGGCGACTTCTCAAAAGGGCAACTTCTCTGAAGAGCAATTAATGTTCTATGTATATGTTATCTCAAGCTGCTGGTGACCTCTCTTTTACTATTTATTTTATTTATTTGTTTACTAAAAACTACAAACAAACTGAGGCCAAGTCAAACAGGCCCATTTACTGAGCGAGGCGACTGCATCACTATTTTTATTTAAAAAAATGTTTTATGACGATGTCATGTGATGGATATCACCAGTTCCTGATATTATAATTTATGTCGTAGGAAAAATAATAATTGTAAGTATAATTCATCGTTTTACAAAAGGCAAATTTTAAATACGATACGATCCTCTTCTCAAGTTGAATATGAGCTGTCAGTGATGATGATGATGATGATGATAAATGTAGTAAACAAAATAAATGAAAATAACTCCACATAAGTTGTAAAAATTACAATAATTTTTTCTGTCATTGTTATTGTTTTGACACAAAAGCGCACGTGTATCGATTTTATAATATGTAATTTTATTGGCTTTTCGCCCCGCAGCAGCTGCGCAGCTCCGCCCGCGCTAACAGATTTTCCCATGGGAACAAGGGATTTTACCGCAGTAAAATACAACGAAGTGATGTGTTCTTAAAAGTTTCATTAAAACTGTTTAAAAAAAAGTTAACGAACATCCATCCATATATCCATCTATCCATCCTCACAAACTTTCGCGTTAATATTTAGTAGGATAGACTATTTACCGCGGCGTTTTACAAACAGCCTCAATTTAGATTGGCTTTTACAAAATGACTATATTTGCAATTTGCCTTCGGCATATTCAAAACATTACGAACGTTTGTAAAACGCCGAAGCGACATATAGAACGTGCCGTATCTGACGCTTGTCTTTTCTATACTGAGTTCAGTTTATACAGGGTTATTTTTTAATAAGTGCACATATTTTAGGTAGGCATAGACTAAAGAAAATAAAAAATTTTATGCATAAAATTGGTATCAAGTTTTGTATGGGAAGAAATTTAATACCCGCCGATTTTCTTGATACTTCGTATAAAACACGCATTGGCATAATTATTAATTGGACACGTATTCTGGCGTTTTTTGAAATTCGTTCCCTAAACGGGTTAAAAATTGTGTCATAATTTGTAAAAAAAAAACAAATTTTCATTTCGTCTCATGTGATCGGTAACGATACTGACTGTGTACACAAAATATGTGAACTGATTAAAAAGTAACCCTGTATATGAATCAAAAATCTCATCTCATTTACACTGAACAAACATTATCTTTTGATAAGTGAGTCTCATATCCGGCGTTTTCCCTTATGTATGTACCATAGTTAACTTGTATTAATACACGGTGCACAGAACTTTCAGCTCTTAAATGACTGACTATAAACATTTTGATAACTTCATTATTACTGTTCTGAGACTAAGAACGTAATATAATTTTTAAAACCCGTTTTAAATCTTAATAGTAAGTATGTACTTACTGTTTATAGAACACTGACTGGGTTGTATAAAAATTCTCACTTTCTTTATCTTTATTTCTGTTATTTATTATACTGCGTTATATTTGTAATTAGGAAGGTACAGAAGCCAGCACATGCGGTTGGTCATTCGCACTAAGAAATTTACTCTTATTGCTAAGGAATGCGGGCGCTCTCATGGTCAAGCCGCATGTGTTAGATACAGTACATACATATAGAAAAAAAAACAGATTCATACCATGAAACAACCTACCTCTGCAACATTTTCGATTGACATCCAAAACTCCAGGAAATTTACCCATGTTTGTTTGAAAATTTTAACACCGGGTTTCAAAATTCATCTAATGTAACTGAAAACCACCGCGTCGGCTTACGAGCATTTATAAATAACAAAAACGATCGTTAATATTGTTCAATCCAAATAACGCAGTAGCGAATATGACTTAACTGGCCGCAAGGGATATTTCATATTCATATTTATTTCCAGTGATGTTTGGCATCACAACTTACAATACATTTAAACTTTAAAAAGGCGTTACCGGGGAAAGAAGGCGACGTTTGCTTTGAATACGTAAGAAGGTATCAGGTGCTACCGCCCGTCGGCAGTAACGTATGGTTTCAGTACAACCAATATCTGTTACAAAAAAACACAAACCGTCCCGTTCCTCACATCTTTTATTATTACTACTTTCTCGATATTACACTTTATTTTTATGGGTGTTGTGACGTGATATTTATATGGGTTTATACTTGATATTCTCATTACGTTTCCTCCTTTTCTTAAGTAGCGACCTACTTTACGACGGAATTTCTCTTTTGTGTTTTCAGGGAAAATTTTAGGTATCCAGTTTTTATTTATTAGCCACAAGTCTTAACTACAGACAATTCTTAATTTGGATTCGCTTGGAATTTAAATAAGAAAATCTGTTATTTAAACAGGGCTTTTTTTAAATGTACACGCAGTAAATTATATAAAAATGGAAAACCTCTTTGGAACAAAAGAAGGACAAATATCACAACATTATTTATAAGTATCCATAGATCACTATTTGCTATACATAAAAATACCCTATACATAATATTATTTTCTTTTTAAAGCCAGGAAAAAAAAGCCCAGGCATTATCAATTCCAATCTTGTAAGTACGAGTTTCAGGATTTCAAGGGAATATTTTCAGCACGCATCGCACAGCCAAATGCACAAGGATGTCACGGTGAAAAAATGTCGTGACGTGGTCGTGATTCATTTTACCACATGGGACTCGACCCATATCTCATCGTGAGATAGGATGAGAATCTATGTGGCTTTTTACAATTTCCTAAAACCCGATTTGTTACCTTGTAGCGCGAAATGGGCCGCAATTTTTGACGCAAAGAAGTAGTCTTCCCTCGCTATTAGGCCCTAATCTATTGGCTGACAGCCTAAGTGGTCGACTGGTTAGGAGACGTTTATCAAACTGTGAAATCGTCGCAAAGAAACTCAACAGTGTTTGAATACTATTACAAGGTTGATACAATACTTTAAAAAAATATATCAACGTCTTTTTTATAATTTGTAGAAAAAATGCTGTAATATTATTTTTGTAATCTGCATGAAATGCACTATTCTAGAGAGAAAATAAACCAATTTGAATTTGAATTTTATTCTCTAAGTTCACTCATTGTTTGAATGGCTCCGATGGTTTAATTAGGTAGCTTTTATTCAAGAAAACTTGAAAGTTTAAAATACACAGCAGAATGAAAAGTTTGAATTTCCCAGTTATTTTCTGTTTAAAATAACGAGAGATACAATAAAATGATAAGTAGTTCAAGTCTGCATTCAATTAAGCATTCCCAGTCTAAAACCTATTAAATAGTACTGTGAATGTCAGTAATTGGCATGATGCAATGCACAGTGGAAAGCTTATTAAATTGTCAGTATAATACGGAAGGCGAAACTGCCAGTAACTACTTGTAGCCCATATGTTTTGAACACACGCGACTTGAGCAGCCCCTCGATACGTCATTTTAGCTGCCTCATTTGACAGGCAACGTTATAATTTCCCATATTGTTTTGATCGCCCTGGCTTCAGGGAACAGTGATATAAATCGACTTCTATCGTTTCTAATATTATTGTTGTACTGTCTTGCAAATAAAAAAGTTTATTATTTCTTTAAATAAAATAAAACCATTTATTATTAAACGCTGTTTTAAAGGAATTCCTTTTTAATAATTCACCACTGAGTTTTTTATACATATAAGTACTAAAAAAGAAAATGAAAATTATACTTACAAAAATACACATTCAACTTCTTTTGAATTGATAAAATGGTTTTAGATCCATCAAAAGTTTGTAAAATACTAAGCAATTTCGCTTATTTGTAAGTGAATTGAAGCAAGTAATCCTTTAGTACGTAATCGGTTCGGCTAAAAGGTCGAAATGACAAGAGGTCGCGCCGACCCATGTATGTCCCCATTTGTCGAATGCCGAACAATGACTTTGTCCAATCAAGCTGAGTGAGCTGATTAAGTGATGGGGGGTACTGTACATACAAGATGCTTTTTTGATAAATTTCCTGCTTTTCAGGATTGGAACGATGTGAAGATTAAAATATGTTTAAAGAACAATTAATAATAGTACATTTTTAAAATATAGAGTTGACCAGAAAAATAAGAAGATCTACTCTGGAGGCGTCACATGTATATTTTTATGTTTCTGGCATCAATTTTCAATATAGAGGTCCATTGAAATGCGCAATATGGCAAGGTTTTTTATTTTTCTGGTCAAGCTCTACTTAGAAAAACTCAAATATTATTGGAAAAAAAAATATTATGCAAACTTATAATATACAGCCAGGATGCAAAAAAGACGCATAATTACGTGTATTAAAGGGTGTAAATGCCAATATGTGACGTTCCACGTGCAAAGGGACCTAATGGTCGGTATTGAGTTATGCATATCCCTGTAATCTGCAACTCATAAGCTTTTTAAATCCAAAAAGATTTTATACATACTAAAACCCACCAAAAGGTTCCGCGTCACATATATTTAATATTAATCGGCACACAGTATGAAACAGTTTGAGCTGATAGACAAAATTAGAATTTATATTATATGAATGGAGCTCTGTCTGGCAGCCAGTGTGATCTAGTCTTTAAGACGAGTGAAGGCCATTCCTTCAGCGCCCGGAGCTCATGTGTGCAATGCGCGGACGCAGTGCGTCACCCACTTGATCGCGACGAAGTCCAGATGGCGCACGCAATCCTGCGATTGGCACTTTTTTTTTGATACGGTACTACGAAAGATATCTTTGTTCATCAGACGAATGCTTACGTAGTTTCCTAAGCTACCCTGTTTCACTTTTAGATTGTGACCGGTTGTTTGTTTCGTGTAAACCAGCATCACGGAATAAATACTACTCTTACTTTTGTATTTTCGAAGTATTAAGTTTTGATAAATTAATATATTGTGTATTTCGCTCTTCCGCAACTTTTACTATACTTTTTCTTTATATTACACTTTTAAAGTGAAGAAAATCTTCATGAAGGTTACAGAGTCGATCATATAGCACTTAGCCAACGCGGAGCAAATAAGACCTTTACCTAAACATAGGCACTAAAATTCTCGATCGAAAACTGGTGATAGTGAATAGCGAAAACTTACCCACATTAAAAATTATTTGACTGAACAGTAAATAGGTAGAAAAAGTTCAACGAAAAAGTTTATTGAATAACTACCGCATTAAATGGAAGTATACCTGCCTATTTAAAGGGGAACTGGTTCTCAGCCGCCTAGTAGTACACTCAACTCTTTATTGGGCTCGTTAGAAACAGTCCGTTTAAAAACATTTTAATTAAACCACTTATGACTTAACTGCGCAAAATGCCAAGAGGTTTCTTTTTACAAACTCCCCTTAAGTATAAACTCCTTATTCGTACACAATTTTAAAAAGCAAGGGGCCGCCGTTAAAAAATTGTTATTTATATTTGCAAGCTCATATTTAATGCAGTTCATATTGGTCGACCAACTCCTTCACTGGATCTAGTACTAGGGTAGCCTCAACCGCTGCTGCCGTGTTCATTATCTAAGATGACAGCGAGCCTCTTTTTTATCCTATTGTGTCCTACTTCAGGCAAAGGCCTTTCTCATACCAGTTTCCCTATCCCCAACTACGCTCTCACACTCCCAAGAATACGCACCACCAAGTTTTCTTAACATGACTAATAAATAAATGTTTTCATTACGAGTATGATCTTTTTAGCCTATATACGTCCACAGCTGGACAAAGGCTTTCCCATAGTCCTTCACCACGATCGGTCCTCAATTATTTTGACTCATATTTTTTTAGTTCTGAGTATCTTAATTTACAGACTTCTTACTAAGTCTATTCTCAATTTATTAAACAAACAGGCGGTCTGTCTCTTTTGCTGAATATTTTTCACAAAGTGATTTAAATTCCAGGTTTATTTTAATTTAATTCTTTTCTATTTTCTACTGCACAGAAATAAATGTTTTGCTGAAATTGGATTCGCGGAATTTCATGTGAATGTTGGTCAAAGAAGAGTAACAATGCATTGCAAACAGTAGGTACCTATTACGTTTTATATTCTAAGAAACACACTCTAAAAATAGATAGAGTTGTTTTTCCCTATAAAATAGGGAAATTTACTGTAGGTAGGGATAAATTTAGTAAATTAAAAGGCTTACTTCAAATAACACAGAAGAAGAAACCCAATTATTTTTGAGCTTTCATCCTATGTTCCTTAGGGAGAGTTGTTCAGTTTCATGAGTACTACCACTATGTTGCGGATAAACAACCAGTTAAATTTCACGGTGTATATGAGCTATCAACGAACGATGAATAAAATAATTAAATTTAGTAAAAACATTATTAACAAAGCTATTCACAGGTGTTCGCACATAGGTACAAATCTGTATGTAGACTAAAATTACTTCTTTCTATTACTTCTATTATAATTATTTATAATACATTAAGTTCTTCTTCTTCTTCTGGTTCCTCTCCACTACTGGAGGTTGGCAGTCAGCTCTGCATACGTCCCTCTATCTCTCGCCAAACGGCAAAGTTCTTCGACCGTGGCGACGCCTGTCCAGCTTTTAATGTTGTCGAGCCACGACATTTTAGGTCTGCCGACGCCTCTTTTCCCTTCGATACCCGAATCTTCGATAGTTTCGTTGTTTTTTCCTTTGACATTAAGTTAATAGTCCGGTTCATTTTAGAACAAAAGTGCTCTAGAACTTGAGTTTCATCTGTCACTCCTGTAAATGGCAACGACTCCTACCGTTGGATTCGTCTTGATGTCCTGAACGTGAAACTGTCGGTCGTCAAGTGCTAAAGTGGTGGAGGGATGAGGGGGGGGTAATCAAAGATCGCTGGATTTTACGTTGTAATTTGAAAACTAGTGGACCGATTTCTTTATTATTAGTATTATTCGAACGGGTATAACATTATCTACAACACGTTCATATACATCGAATACGTCAATGCAGTGGTTACCGCGTAATAATACGAAACATAATAAAAAATAATTGTGTTTAAATAATATCACAGATTACGCTAAATCTATAAAGTTTTTGTGATAAAAATGTTGCTTACTTTAATTCTACAACAAATTACCTAATCAATAAGGTAACAATAATTACTATAGGATTTATGGTGCCTGAGCTAGAGTTAATTAACTAAACGTAGTCGCAGGTCAATATACTACGAGTACGCAATAAAAAATGGTTTTCCGCGTTAATTGTTACAAATTAAACTGTACTAACATGTAATTGTATGTACTGAATTGTCTAAAATAAACATAATTATTCTTTTTTTTTTTTTTTTTTTTTCGACCTAAATTTCTTTTATTTTTATATCATGGGTAGATATTACCAATATATATCCCCTGGCATAGTTTTTATCCTGTCAGGAACTTTAGGCCAGGGGCTACAGGCAAATTAAAAACTACTATAGTGAAAACTAAAAAAATGTTTTCTGCGTTATTTCGACGTAAATTTCTTTTATTTTTTTATCATGGTTAGATATTACCAATATCTATCCCCTGACATAGTTTTTATTCTGTCAGGTACCTCGGGTCAGGTGCTACAGGCAAAGTCAAAACTACTATAGTGAAAAGCTAAAAGATTGTTTTCCGCGTTATTTCGACGTAAATTTATTTTATTTCTTTATCATAGGTAGGTGTTACAGATATCTATCTTCTGATGTAGGTTTTATCCCGTCAGGTACCTTGAGTCAGGTGCTACAGGCAAAGTTAAAACAACTATAGTGAAAACTAAAACATTGTTTTCCGTGTCATTTCGACGTAAATTTCATTTAATTTTTTATCATGGAAAGGGATTACTAAAATCTATCACCTGACATAAGTTTAATCTCGTCAGGTACCTTGGGTCAGATGCTACAGGGAAAGTAAAAAATACTATAGTGAAAACCTAAAACAATGTTTCTCGGGTTATTTCGCCGTAGATTTCTTTTATTTTTTTATCATGGGTAGGTATTACTAATATCTACCCCTGACAAAAGTTTTATCTTGTCACGTACCTTGGGTCAGATGCTACAGGCAAATTCAAAACTACTAATAGTGAAAAACAAAAAAAAATTATCATCTTTATTTCGACGTAAAGTCCTTTTTCAAGGTATTATTTGAAAAATGTAAGCTTGAAATATATAATTAAAGTAATATGGTGATTACTTACCCATCTCTTCTCATTCATTTACTTATATTTGCGTACTCGTAGTATAGTGATCCTACGACTACGTTTCGTAAATTAGCTCTAGCTCAGGCACCATAAATCATATAGTAATTATTGTTACCTTTTTGATTAGGTAATTTGTTTTAGAATTAAAGTAGTAAACATTGTTTCCACGAAAACGTTATAGATTTAGCGTAATCTGTGATATTATTTATACACAATTTCTTTTTTCAATGTTTCGTATTATTGCGCGGTAACCGCTGAATTGGCGTATTCGATGTATAAGAACGTCTTTTAGGTACTATTATACACTTTCAAATAATACCAGTAACAAAGAAATCGGTCCACTACTTTTCAAATTACAGCGTAAAAACAAAAGTACAAATTCGCCAACTTTGATTACCCCTCCCCTCCTCCCTCCACCACTTTAGAACTTGACGACCGACAGTTCCACGTACAGGACACCAAGACGAATCCAACGGTATGAGTCGTTGCCATTTACAGGAATGACAGATAGAATTTTTTCATTCAGTACTGGAGCGAACCGGACTATAAGTACATAATGACATATTATTATTATTCTCGGAAACATTTATTTTTATTGTAATCTGACCAACACGTGTAACGTATTTTTGTATTAATATAACATCTAATTTCAGGATGTAGCAGTAGAAAGAGATATAATATAATTATAATTATGTTTACCAACTGTTACACATGATACCGATTAGGCGACACGGAAAAGTGATCGCGACAGCTAGAACCATAGGCTGGAAATATAATACTAATTGACACATCGAACTGGCTGGATACATGTTTACTAAATGATGATATAAATTATACGGCCACAGAAATCAGTTTGAATATGTTTGCTTAGGACACATATTTTGTATATTTACGGGTAGCTCGAATATTATAAATAGTCGGTCAAAAGGTAGAAAGGCGCTACCAACCACGGATAAATGTTACAGTAGTCAGCATTATGCGGCTGGACATGTTGACCTTGAGAGCGCTCGTATTCCGTAGCAGTAGGGGTGAATTTCGTAGTGCGAATGCCTAACAGGATGTGCTACGAGTAACTTCTGTACAAAGGAAAGTTATATAACGGTATGGCATGGCAAACCTCGTTATGGTGTGGTGGTATGGATATGGTTTCATTTATTTATATATCCAGGGTTGTTTTTCACTTGCATATCGATTTCTGCTATTCATTAACATAATTATCGACAACATCAAGGTGTAGCAAAATGATCAAAACAATTTACATACACCTGCGAAGAAATTCAAAGGTTGTGTGTGAAGTTGACCAAACCGCATGGGGCCTATAAAATATGGATGGGCTGTGAACTATTATATACAACATTTTTGCACACTGCATAAATCCTTTGGTGGCCACGAAAATGAATCATAGCAAATATCACATATAAGAAATTTTAAAAAATAACTCCTTTTTTTATTAAATAGTGTAGACTTTTTGTTTCTTCAATTCGACGAACCCGTAGTCCGTAGCCGTCTGTCTACCTTCGAACCTGGTAGAGGGTTCGGATCTCGCCCAAGGCAAACATACGTGTGATGTGCACTTGTTTTTGCCTTGAGTCTGGATGTAATATGTAGGTAAGTATATAAAGTTCTTACATAGTACAGACTCTGCCTAGTTCGGGGTTAGATGACCGAGCGAGACTGCGCCGATTCGGTGTGTGAGAGCTTAAACTGCTTTATAAGAATCCAGCAACCAGTCGCATCTTATGCCAGCGCAGCCATTTTACTGCTCCGTTACGATCGCTTGAAAATACAAAGTAAATATAACCAACAAGGTACAAGTAGGTACACACCAAATTGGTGCAGTTAATGTGCTGCGTTCTAAGTTAGTGGGCAAACATGAGACGGAGTGTTGTGAAATCACCGCGGGGAGAGCTGGCAACACTGGCAAGTGAACGCGTCAATAAAACGCTCGCTCATTGCTCGATAAGTGTCTTCCCCGGGTAAACAGACGGTTTGTACATTTTATGTGTAATTAAACGGAGCGGCTGTAGGGTTGCTCATCCAGACGTTCCCGATTCGTTCGATGCGATTACGGCCCGATTGGGACGATTTTAGATTTCGGTGTGATTGTTTCGTCTCATTTTTTGAGATTTTAAGATATAAAGTACTGAAATCAACAAAAGTATAAAGAATAAAAAAACTCTTTATGAACTCTTTTCTCTTGTAAAAGAATTCTTTATTATAATATGTATTTCTTACTTTTAATCAATCAAACCAGAAAATCACAAATAAAAAATTCTGAATGTACGAAAGTGCGATTATAACATATTAATAAATAGTAAAAACATCGATTAAAGAATAGACTATCGTTTTTGGCAACTACTTGAGTAACAAGAACATACTTTTCTATATCAGTGGTCAATGTGGCCGGAGGGATAAAGCAAAGATACGTTTGACAAAATGACACCTAGGTAGAATTCCAAATTCGACAAAACTCTATAATCCCCAATAGGCCGTAAATGCATGGGACGAATCAACAACTCAGCTGATCTCTAATGCATGCGGCATTCTCCCTTTGAAGCTGTCGGTTTGAAAACTCACACGCAACGCAATTTATTTATGAGCATTTAGCGGCTGCCTCAGCTCTGACTTTGTTAGTGGATTATCTTTGACGGTATGTTGCACACTGAAAATACCATATACGAACAAATGACTAACAGAGCTTAATTGTTCGTATATGGAGACGAAAAAGCTCTCAACTTTTTATTGGCATCTAAATTTTACGGAAAAATTCTTACTATTTTTGACTCGTGTTACAAATTTAATAAATCGGCGTAACGGTCGCACGTTAAAAGTTAATATACCTACATACTTATAGCTTTAAAAACACAACTATCATTTAGATCTGAAAAGTACGTACCAGCTATCCTCACACAAAAATTCACTTAAGTCTGTAAATGCAAAAAACAAACAAGCCAGTTTTTGCTCACATGTAGGTAAGAAATTCAATACCTACTAAAGAATTGAAAAGCTATGAGTCTTCAACCAGGCAGGATTAAAATATTTATTCAAGCACTGGTAGTCGTATTAAAAGTCAAGCCAAGCGCCGTTTGCAGTAATTTCTTAAATAAACGGCTTTCCGTCGACGTCACGACCATGGGAAATCTTATTAAAAATATTGAAATAATGTTCAAGTTTACTGCAATTTTGCATTTCAAGAAAGCGAATAAATCCGGGTGCGTTCTTTATAAATCTGGCGAGACAAGCAAATCCCGCTTCCCGGAATCTGGCAGTACGTAATCCCGGCTTGCGGACGGGTGACAGCGCCGTCTTACCAAAACCAGAAACATACAAGTTCTTTCTTGACAATGGTCCTATGACTGTTTTCGTAATAGTTTTCTAAATCAACAATTTGCGTGGTATTCTAGAAATTTAAATTGGGCTGCCTTTGGATGCACATCTCGGCTCTGCCTGCGCTAAAGTTTTTTTCATGGGAACAAGATATTTTCCCGCGGTAAAAGGTAGCTTGCCAAGTTCTATTTTAAGGCTGTACTAAGTTTCAACAAAATCGTTTCAGTGGTTTTGGCTTGACAGTGTACCTAACAAACAGACAGACAGAGTTTCTTTCGCATTTACTCGTGTAATACTGTTAGTAGAGATTTTGCACAACTCCTAACTAGTTTTAATGGCGAGCTTATTATCAATGTTAATTCCGTTTTATTGTGAGATATGTCAGTGTGTGTCAGCCCTGTAGTAGACTAGTCGTGAAGACATCCATCTTTGGGCCTTTTTACGACTTCTCAGACGGAACAACCGACGGCGACCGGCCGGGAGTGAACCAGATCTACAATTTGTTTGTGAACTTGATATTCACCGGGAAATTTAATTCGCTTCCGAGAGTGTCAGTCCATAAAACTGGAAATAATGTCTTCAAAAAACATTTTACAGATGAAAGATTCTTCATCTTTAAAAGACCTTCAATTCAAATCCGTTTAGAATTTTAGACATGAAGATATAAGGTTAATAAATTTAAGAAATCCAAAACGCAAAATGAATCCAAATTATCCAAATCCAAATAGCAAAATTATTGAAATTATACGTATTTTTCACGTCGACTGGACAAGAATCACCATATTTTGCGTGTACAACATAATTAATATAGTAAATGATTTTTATTCTTCTTCTTCTTCAAATATCCCTTTAGATCATTCAGACGACGATGGTATAAACAAAACAAAATACATTGCAAACAATATTTAACTTGTCTGACAAATGTAGGAAAAAAATATTTTGCATCTTTGGTGTTGTGATACTCATTTTAATTAAACGGAAACATAAAAAAATAAACGGCAAGAGAAGAAAATTCATCGCTCATAAAAGTGGTGTTTTTATATTTAATGAGACGCCGACCTCGCTGTCAGGTTTTCAATTTACCATCAGAATCCTATTTACGCATAAGCTCTTATAAATACAACAAGATTTCAATTTAGTTAATTAAAATGGTGTACATAATGAAAGCAAAAATCGTTTTATGTTCTCAGAATATATAAATCAATAAATAAGTTTTAGGTATGTGCCTATTTTTATACGTACCTAAAACTTATTCATTGACTCAACTTGACTATATAGTGCTTTATAATCGGTTTATAAATAGCCAGACTAATTAGTTCTATTCTCCATATACAGTTAAAATGCTTTTGTGAGTCAAATACGCAATAAATTTTATGGAAAACACAAAAAACACATCGGTCCTTCTAAGACGAATACGTAGGTATTTTAATTTTAATAGTACTGCCGTTGGATTTTTTTTGTACTGCCTCTCTCTGATAGCATTTTTTTTTATTTAATTTACTTTATTGCGCACCAGAAATGGCAAGAATAACAATCCAAAACAATAAAAGTGTACAAATGGGTGGCATTATTGATAAGGTAGCAATTTCTACCAGGCAACCAATGTCAAAGGAGAGGTTACGATAACAGCAGCTTGGCAGTGCAATTATGAGAAAAATATAAAATAAAATTCAGAACTAAACAATATACCTAAATATATAAAAACAACTTTCTCTGGATATTAATGGTCGCGAAAAACGAGAAGATGAAAGTTAAACTAGAAGGTAGAAAGAAAATGTCTAACCATTCAGGATTTTCTAGTAAAAGGACCTTAAGTCTCGGTAAATAACTCACAATTTTTCAAAATTTTAGGATAATTTGTTTCGAAAAGTTTTCGAGGCTTTCGCGATTTAGTCCGGTTCATTTTAGACCAAAAGTGCTCTAGAACTTGAGTTTCATCTGTCACTCCTGTAAATGGCAACGACTCCTACCGTTGGATTCGTCTTGATGTCCTGAACGTGAAACTGTCGGTCGTCAAGTGCTAAAGTGGTGGAGGGATGAGAGGGGGGTAATCAAAGATCGCTGGATTTTACGTTGTAATTTGAAAACTAGTGGACCGATTTCTTTATTATTAGTATTATTTGAACGGGTATAACATTATCTACAACACGTTCATATACATCGAATACGTCAATGCAGTGGTTACCGCGTAATAATACGAAACATAATAAAAAATAATTGTGTTTAAATAATATCACAGATTACGCTAAATCTATAAAGTTTTTGTGATAAAAATGTTGCTTACTTTAATTCTACAACAAATTACCTAATCAATAAGGTAACAATAATTACTATAGGATTTATGGTGCCTGAGCTAGAGTTAATTAACTAAACGTAGTCGCAGGTCAATATACTACGAGTACGCAATAAACAATTGTTTTCCGCGTTAATTGTTACAAATTAAACTGTACTAACATGTTATTGTATGTACTGAATTGTCTAAAATAAACATAATTATTTTTTTATTTTTTTTTATTTTTTTTCGACCTAAATTTCTTTTATTTTTATATCATGGGTAGATATTACCAATATATATCCCCTGGCATAGTTTTTATCCTGTCAGGAACTTTAGGCCAGGGGCTACAGGCAAATTAAAAACTACTATAGTGAAAACTAAAAAAATGTTTTCTGCGTTATTTCGACGTAAATTTCTTTTATTTTTTTATCATGGTTAGATATTACCAATATCTATCCCCTGACATAGTTTTTATTCTGTCAGGTACCTCGGGTCAGGTGCTACAGGCAAAGTCAAAACTACTATAGTGAAAAGCTAAAAGATTGTTTTCCGCGTTATTTCGACGTAAATTTATTTTATTTCTTTATCATAGGTAGGTGTTACAGATATCTATCTTCTGATGTAGGTTTTATCCCGTCAGGTACCTTGAGCCAGGTGCTACAGGCAAAGTTAAAACAAATATAGTGAAAACTAAAACATTGTTTTCCGTGTCATTTCGACGTAAATTTCATTTAATTTTTTATCATGGAAAGGGATTACTAAAATCTATCACCTGACATAAGTTTAATCTCGTCAGGTACCTTGGGTCAGATGCTACAGGGAAAGTCAAAAATACTATAGTGAAAACCTAAAACAATGTTTCTCGGGTTATTTCGCCGTAGATTTCTTTTATTTTTTTATCATGGGTAGGTATTACTAATATCTACCCCTGACAAAAGTTTTATCTTGTCACGTACCTTGGGTCAGATGCTACAGGCAAATTCAAAACTACTAATAGTGAAAAACAAAAAAAAATTATCCTCTTTATTTCGACGTAAAGTCTTTTTTCAAGGTATTATTTGAAAAATGTAAGCTTGAAATATATAATTAAAGTAATATGGTGATTACTACCCATCTCTTCTCATTCATTTACTTATATTTGCGTACTCGTAGTATAGTGATCCTACGACTACGTTTCGTAAATTAGCTCTAGCTCAGGCACCATAAATCATATAGTAATTATTGTTACCTTTTTGATTAGGTAATTTGTTTTAGAATTAAAGTAGTAAACATTGTTTCCACGAAAACTTTATAGATTTAGCGTAATCTGTGATATTATTTATACACAATTTCTTTTTTCAATGTTTCGTATTATTGCGCGGTAACCGCTGAATTGGCGTATTCGATGTATAAGAACGTCTTTTAGGTAATATTATACACTTTCAAATAATACCAGTAACAAAGAAATCGGTCCACTCGTTTTCAAATTACAGCGTAAAAACAAAAGTACAAATTCGCCAACTTTGATTACCCCTCCCCTCCTCCCTCCACCACTTTAGAACTTGACGACCGACAGTTCCACGTACAGGACACCAAGACGAATCCAACGGTATGAGTCGTTGCCATTTACAGGAATGACAGATAGAATTTTTTCATTCAGTACTGGAGCGAACCGGACTAATTTGTACACATTATAATATAATGACTTTTCACGGGTCTTACACGCGATATTTTTAAATAGGTATGTTTTACGATAAGTACCTTATTTTTAATTTTAAAGTCAATAGGTATGTTATTATATAAAATATTGACTAATATGTTAGTAAGTAGTAAGAAGGAAATAGAGCACTATGACTTGATTTATTTTCAATAGAAAGAGACTCACAAGTAATAAGTAAACATCATCATCATCATCATCATTAGCAGCCTGCAGCAGTCCACTGCTGGACATAGGCCTCTCACTTTCCGCCCACTTTCCGCAGATCTTCACTCCATTTAGCCGAGGGGCGTCCTACACTTCATCCTAGAATATATTTTTCTAGGAAAACGAAGTATAAATATATAATATACTAGCTTTCCGTTGCGGCTCCTCCCGCGTTAACAGTTTTTCCCGTGGGAATGAGGTATTTTCCCCCGGTAAAAGGTAGCCTAGGGTGAATGTATCTTTCTAGTGGGGAAAGAATTTTTGAAATCGGTTTAGTAGTTTTTGAGTTTATTCATTACAAACATACACACACACAAAAATACAAATCTGTCCTCTTTATAATATTAGTATAATAATATGATATGTAATATATATATATATAGACAATAGTCACAAAATGGGTACCTATTCTTAGTAATCGCGCAGCAAGATCGACGACAAACCCGGCGATGCTAATGGCGGCATTTGTTTTGGCTGCAATTTTTTTGCGGCGCGCGTACATTTTTCAGGGAAACAAAATGTAATCCGCGTCGCGCGCGATGAGAATCGAGCGCCGACATCCATCTCAGTTTACGCGGAATTATATTAGACCACAGCGGGCACAAAGGCCGCGCTCGCTTTGTGGCCCCACACTATTACATTATTATTATATTACTGTACCATTAGTACAAGTCCATTCTAGTAATACAGATATTACAATATGAACTGTAACGTTGTTTGACTCATTTACTTACTATCTAACCGGGGCTAGCCCGGGTAAATCCCTATATATTAATGCGAAAGTAAAACTCTGTCTGTCTGTTTGTTACTTACTCTTTCACGTCAAAACCCCTGAACCGATTTTGATTAAACTCGGCAAAGCGATTGAATTTACCTTGGAGATGGACATAGGCTACCTTTTACTGCGGGTAAATAACTCATTCTCTCGGGAAAAGCTAGTCTTTATAATACGAGTATAAATATAAGTTTTGAAGAGTTTGTCGACTATACTCGTAAAGCCGTCAATCCTAATACAATCTAAAGCAAGGGTAATATAAGATAAAAGAATGCCTTGAAAATCAGGAATACTAGCTTAATTAAATAAATTTAGGCTAGCCCGGGTAAATCCCTATATATTAATGCGAAAGTAAAACTCTGTCTGTCTGTTTGTTACTTACTCTTTCACGTCAAAACCCCTGAACCGATTTTGATTAAACTCGGCAAAGCGATTGAATTTACCTTGGAGATGGACATAGGCTACCTTTTACTGCGGGTAAATAACTCATTCTCTCGGGAAAAGCAAGTTTTTATAATACGAGTATAAATATAAGTTTTGAAGAGTTTGTCGACTATACTCGTAAAGCCGTCAATCCTAATACAATCTAAAGCAAGGGTAATATAAGATAAAAGAATGCCTTGAAAATCAGGAATACTAGCTTAATTAAATAAATTTAGGCTAGCCCGGGTAAATCCCTATACACCGTGCTTTTTTAACCGTCTTACAAACGAAGCCCAATGTATATGCCCGTGATATAGAACATATTGGCAATGTTATTTTTTTTTTATCAATAAAATAATAAAACCGTGAAGTAAAATAAAATAATGCAAAATATTTTTGAATCAACCTGTACATAATATTTACAATTTAGTAACAATTTGCGCATGCGTGAGAATCGTAAATAATGGGAAAACAAAAGAAAAATATGAGATAAACACATTTTTCGATCTCTCGATCGATTATTTTATTGAAAAAATCCTAGATTTTTTTTCTTAAAAAAAAAAAAAAACATTGCCAAGATATTCTATATCACGGGCATATACATTGGGCTTCGTTTGTAAGACGGTTAAAAAAGCACGGTGTATATTAATGCGAAAGTAAAACTCTGTCTGTCTGTTTGTTACTTACTCTTTCACGTCAAAACCCCTGAACCGATTTTGATTAAACTCGGCAAAGCGATTGAATTTACCTTGGAGATGGACATAGGCTACCTTTTACTGCGGGTAAATAACTCATTCTCTCGGGAAAAGCTAGTTTTTATAATACGAGTATAAATATAAGTTTTGAAGAGTTTGTCGACTATACTCGTAAAGCCGTCAATCCTAATACAATCTAAAGCAAGGGTAATATAAGATAAAAGAATGCCTTGAAATTCAGGAATACTAGCTTAAAATAAATTTTGTTTAAAATACCGTTTTAAGGAGTACTTTACTTTGGTGTAAGAAGAATTTAAAGGTATATTGAACCCAATTTGTTTCGGTAAGCCGGCAATTTTAGTTTCTTAGGTATCGTTCTGTCCCTGTTCATTGTTTTTGTGTGTATTTAGGTAGTAGGTAGATTAAATGGTAGAATTCAGCTATACAAGTGAACAGTATTCCTTGGGCTATGTAACTTTCAGTCCTTTGTACGACTATCACAGGAATAATTCAAGGTAGTTTTCTAAGTCAGGAGGCGTACGGGAAATAAATCACAAAAATAAGAATTGAATATAAATTCTTAATTATATTCGAGACATATTATAAGCTGTTGACATATTAAAATGCATGAACTAAGTATACTATGGTGGCTGACCCATGCGTCAAACCCGTGAACGTGGTGCTGCTTGGGGGGACTGGTCTACTCTAGTCGATTGCCGGTTGTTTATTGGTTATAATAATTTAGTTTTTCTACTTTGACTGGTTGCCTTCCTCTAATTGCATACTTCGTTTGCACTCTTTGTTATATGAATCAAATTGTATAAAATAATGTTTTTTTGTAAAATAGTTTGAAAAGATGCAACGCCTGTGGAGTTCCTTCCGGCGGGTTCTTCTCCACAGAAGACAGCCAAATTGTGAACCCGCCTCGACGTCGAAAAGTGATTTGTAAAATCTTACTTCGAATAAAACATATTTCATTCATTTATTCATTCATTCATTCATTCATACTACTCATTTTTTATTAAGGTTATCTATCAAAGTATTACTAAGCGTTTATTATTAACCCAATTTCTAAATAAAACTGTTTTCGATAAATGTAATTTTGCATTGAGCCTATCGATATTTCAATCAGGTTACACCGATCATAGTCACGGCAAATAAAATGGCCAGATCAAAATAAAATCGCCGAAATAACCGTAAAAATATATGTTAGTGTAATTTTATTATTCGTAGTACAGAAAGCTTTTAAAGGAAATTATTTCAAATGTGAAACGCTTAAAAAGAAGTTGCTTTAAACCGTAGGAAGGCAGATAACAGCTGAATCGTTACTCCAGGTCGCAAAACTCCTATTACTCTGCAGACCAAATCCCGTCTGCACTCAGGAAGAAATATGGTACGAATGCAGAGTTGTGGAGTTGGCTTGTTCGGAGAAAGCAATATCCGAACGGTTATCCTTGCACACATTGATAAAGTTCTAGCAGCCCTGAATGGCAATGGCTGACATTATCGTAAAAGTCGAACTTCCCTCGAATAGCTCCACGAAACATAAGGGGTTCACATACAATTGCCAAAGTTTCTAATATAGTACGATATATGGCGGTATTGTTCGTGTAATATCTCATAAAAATGTCAAATCGAATAAACTGTGTCGGTAGCGGAGATAAGGAAGGTTCTCTCGGGGTGAAATTACTTATGTAAGTGGGGGGTGCATGGGTAATAATGGGATTTGAATAAGCAAACAATCACGTGTAAGGTTAGGCAAAAATACCACTTACAGTATCGTTTTAGCGGTTTTCCATGGTATCTGTTTGGTTTCTTTGAAGGGTGTGAGGATTGATTATAATATGCAATTTGTAAAATATCCTAATTTTCGTTATAGATCTTATTTCTACGAGAACGGTCGGAAAACAATCCTTGGATTGGATGATATAGCAAAAAAATTAACCTGTGTGGATGAACCACTCCAATGAGCTAGGAAAATCAGCGCGCTTGGCTCTCGTTATTTTGAGTGGTTTTCAAACAGTGGATGTCTCAAAAAGCTGCTAGTGTCGCGTATTATTAAATAAAAAAGTTATAATAATTTTCCACTTCAGCTTAAACAAACATTTTTAAGAAATTGGCTAGAGACCGCCGTTAAGTTGAAGGTCTACGAGAAAACTGAAGAAAATGGAGACGAGGATGACGTATGACTGTTTGAATTTAGACAAAAAATAAATAGAAAATATGATGGCAATGAGGTTGCAAAGCACCGCGTCACAACAGTATGTAAAAATTACCTCATGAGCGAGTTTTAAGTTGGGTGAATTCGATGCTTGGACATGAATTGCGTCTCGAATTCCGTAATCCATCGCGAGCCAGGCGCCGGCGCCGCTGCGGGTCTTCCGTCTCAAATTCCAAGAGCAATACTCGCTTACTCATGCCTATACTTGTTGTATATAACAGATATTGTCAAAGTATTTGTTACTAACTTTCCGCCCCACGACTCCGCCCATGTTTACAGTTTTTCCCTTGGGTATGAAGAGATTTCCCGCGGTAAAATGTAGTGTATGTCCTTTCCCAAGGTCTATTTTCTCTTTGTACCAAATTTCATTAAAATCTGTTTAGTAGTTTCGGAGCATATTCAATGCATTCAAATTTTTCCTCTTTATAATATTAGTATAGATAACTCTTGGACGATTTACCTATTATTTTTTATCTACCTACACTTCCAAAAGATATGAAAATTGGACCATGTTTGTTTATAGGCTAGGTACCTCCATTTGTATGAAAACGTTAAGTTGAGAGTAAAAATAAGTGAAAGTTTTATTTGGAGATTTAAAAACTATGCGCTTGCGTGGAGTAATATTTGGCCTATTCAGAAAACAGATCTTCCTTTCGCATAATTTTATCATAATAATATATCTGTTTTTAAGTAATTATTCCCTGACCTGCCTCTTTCTTTTATTGACAACAATAGAAATTACAAAAAAAAATATATTCTGTTTTCTTTCGTCTGAAATGTGAGGGGTTACGCAGGCAGAGAGTAAACATAAACACTGTTTGATGCCGGAAGATAAACAATAACTGATTAACTCATTTATTCCAAAAAATTACAGGGTTTATATAGAGCTTAAGATCTAGTACATTCTTAGTCATAAGTGACGAAAGCATGTCGTGGGTTAACCTTGATAAAAAGAACAGTATTTTCTAGTTAATCGGGTCACACGTAACGATGTCGTCACGGTGTTGTCGTTTATCTATGAACTTGGGATTATCAACTTGTTCAAGGTCTTATTACGTTTCTGTGACGTTAGCTACGACTTTACGTACATGCGCCTACACTACACGTCTTTCTATTTATCAAAATTCGTTAAACCCCCCACCATCTTGAGATCAAAGTAAAAAATGTATACTTAATACAGAAGAGGGTTCAAGTTTGCAAATACGCCTCATAAAAATATACTAAATAGAAGTAAATATTAGGTTTTGATTTCTCATATAATGACCAGGAACTTCAAACCAGATTAAGCGATTCGCGAACAGAACCAAATGGTACGGACAGGAAAATTAAATATGAATATTTGATTTTAGCCAATACTGGCTGAATACTTTAGGCAAGTGGCCAGGAAATATTTAGTGGGAGGTTCCCATCTGTCCCTGGTATCCCTACTGGCCAAGAGCCAACCGTCTGGATTATCCGTCGTAGATCTGCCGGGCTCTTAGGCTATAAATGTAAGCAAAAGACGTCATTGTGCTAAGTGAAATACAAAGTGAGGAATGTTGAACGAGATTATCAGAGACCGTTAGCAAGGATTTTAATACTATTTAGTAACAGTTTAATGGTAGCGCTGGTTTTGGAGAGCTGAATATTAAATTAATAATTAAAATTCTGGTTTAATTAAAACTTTTTTAAGGTTAATTTGTATTTTTTTTGTATGACGCCATGTAATGTAAATCACTCGTATAGAGATCTTATTTATAGGGTTATATATAATTATGTAAAACTGACTAAATTTCTTCATACTAATTAATTTTAGTCAGCTCATCATCAGACTCAAATTCTGCGGAAATAAATATTAAGCTAACTAAAATAGACTTTAATGTACTAATCTTAAGTTCTTATTATACGTATTTACTCCAGTAAAACAAGCAAGTTTCGTTCAACTCTGCTTCATTATCTTGTAAATTAATCTTACAACTTACACAAATGTAAGTAGAATAACAGATTAATTTAATAAGCGCCGCATGTACAGAAAACGTAGATTGCGCGTGGAAACGTAGGTAGATAGAGCTTTTCAGGACTTGATAATATGCTTAAAATATATACGAGCGTATTGCATCGTTTATTCCAACAATGGCGCTCGCTGTGGAGTGAGCAGCTCTCGTGGGTAATTAAGCTTTCACTTAGCGGGGCAATTGTTCGGCGGGGATGCGGGAACACGGCCCAAACTAAGCCAGCGGGACATTCCCTACTAGTCCCGCCGAATGTCACGTTCAAATTTGAATTGAGGGTAGTCCGGTTTCATCGATGATAAAGGGTAGATTTAAATGTTCATTTGGTTACGTATTACAATATCTAAAAGGTCGTAAAGCCTATCTCATGGCATTTAATATGATTTTTGAAGTTTTATTATTTATTTCTGATCTTTTATAACTTAAGTAAGAAATAATTTTGAATTTATAGAAATGGGTCGTTGAAATAACACCCAGAGCAAAGTGAATCTTTCTGTAGATATTAAAAAACCTTGAATTTCAATATTTTTGCTATCAACACAGTTTAACGAAGAAGAATTCATTGTTATAATAAAGTATAATACTTAAATATGAAACTGATATATCTATTTGAGGTAAAAACACCACGCAGTAACAAGTGTTCAGCGTACTTTATGATCCGGTAATACCTCCAGAGGTTTACTTTAATAAAACCATCTTTTATCGCGTTGTAGCTACACGAAACCCTACATTATGCAAATGGAAGTACTAACCAAGAGGTTGGTCACATAAATTCTCGTCGCAAATTTAAATGTAAGTGGAGGTAGGAGTAGTCCGCGCTTGTCCTGTAAATCCGGCGACGCCTGGCGACACCACGCCGCAACTGGCCATGCTAAGAAAACCCTATCCAATTATTATTGATCCTTTTGCAACAAAATGCCAGAAACGCATTTGGCCAAATAAACGCATTGTACCTGATACGAATTTTACCAAAAACGCTGAGCGCCAAATACGCGATGTACCAATACACTTTGATTACCAAAAAGTATTTAGAACAATTTAATTGTTTATTCATTTAACTTACATATTTTTTATCAGATACCGTCTTTTGACGGTATTTTATAGAACCGAAAAAGAATAACAAACGTAGTTTAAAGAAAAAAACAAATCAATTCCTTTCAAATTAGAAAATTATTCCTCTAAAATACTACATATCTGGGCTTCTATTCCACTATGATATATTGTTGATAAACACTAGACAAGTCCTTTTTGTCATACAAAATTTTATATTAGTTAAGAATATTAGTTGCACTTTTATTTATAACAATGCCAAGAAATAACTTTACAATAATGTGAATGTTAACACTGGAACTGTATTTTTTTATATAAATTATACCACTAAACACAACTTAAAATAAAGAGCATCGTAAAATAAAGTTGGACATCCCCATGAATGTGAGCCACGCGACACTTGGATGGATTATGTGAAATTAAGCGGAGCAGTAACTAAGTGAGCTTAATTCCCACACGGCATCACCTCAGCACAAAAGGTTACGTAAACACCTCTCCGGTGCGCCTCACAACATCATATTTCTCCATTACAACTACCCCCCGTTTGTTTTCTTTGGGGGTTCGTTTCGACAAATCCTATTTCAGCTTACATTGTGTAGGTAGTATAACACATTTTACGGCGACATTTTGTTTATTATATCTGGCTAAAGTAGAGCATTGTTATCAAAATGAGCTGATATGAATGCTTCTCCACTGAAAGTTCTAAATTTGCCCTAGGAGAGCCTTAGATAGCAACTAACTATTGGATATTGCTTGGGCTGATTCTATTTATTACCCTCAAAATAATTTTAAATTCTTCAAGTCATTTAACGCTTTTAAGAACTAAGAGAGACAGGATTTTGACAGCTGCGCTCTTATTTTAAATATGATTTATTAAAAGTTTGATCCATTTATCTCCCGTCCTTTTCGGTTCCCGACGACTGTCTACCACCAATTTTTCTCTACTACTAAGTTCCCTTTGTTTGTTTACTTTGAGGGTTCGTTTCAATTTCAGGTTACATTGTATGATCACACTCCTTCCCAGGGGCTTTACTTTAAAACAGTCCTTATGTAGTAAACTAAGTAAAATGTAATCTGTGATTTCACACACAACTAGGGTTAAACGATTTAAAAATTAAAAAAAAAGATTTGATATTGTTGAAAGTTATTATCAATATGAATATTAAAGAAAAAAGATGATAAAATAACAACGTAACTATATAACAGTAACATTGAATATTAATAAAACTCTTCATTAGTGTGAGACGAGAGAGCCTTGGTTTGATCAAAACTTAGTAACTTCATTAAATCATGACGTCAAAAAATTTATTTCGAATAAAAGCTTTTTGATTTTATTATTTTTTATTTCTTAAGTCTTTTTTTGAATTGTAGAAATTCCGGACGGAATCTTCCCCCCTTGCCGGACAACGACCTAAAATACCAGATATGTCCGGAAAAATCCGGATGTATGGCAACTCTACATACAACGCAGTTGCGTGCACCGTCTTTCCAACCTCCTCAGAATAACGAATTTCCTAGACGCGGCTTTCCAACCTCTCTGGCGTGCACATTTTCTGGCGATATTTTCCTTCCTTCTGTCGTATATTGCATAATTTATCATCTCAGTTTCTTTTTTACTAGAGTAGCGTTTATCAAGTCAATGGATCTGATCAACTTTTCCAAAGACTGTTTTCCACAACTAAAAAAATTAAAAGACGATTAAAAAAAGTTTATCAAATGTTTTAACATTACTTATAACGATAACAGTGGAGGCTTAGCAAGGACATGCTAGGATAACATACTCTTGACGTTTCCGAGAAAAGTTTATTTAAGGTAGTTTTTATTTATCATCATTTAGAGAGTTTTGTCCCAGGAAGACACTCTAATTTAGGGTTTATTAATTGAGCATGTCCGCAGTATTAGCCAAGTCGTCATTCTATATATATGTAGAATCTAGTTTAAAAATTAGTTTGATTTAAAATATGCCAAAGTAATAAATAACCACGAAATATTAAAGTGTTACTTCAGCTCTTTTTAAACAAGCAGGTTTACTCCGTAACGCGTGAGGAGTTCAAAAAGGCGTTCAAACGCGACATAGTGATATAAGAGTAAAGTAGTTCTGTCATTATGTCGCGTTTGACACCTTCTCGTGCTTCTCGCGCGTTACGGAGTGAGGTAACTGGTAATGAAAATAAAATAAAACAAGAGAAGCAATGCGTCTGCTTACGTCACGTACACGACTTGGAGTTTCGTTTATTTTTTTCTAGTGGCCTGACCGAATCGATTTGGAATAAAGTTTTATTGGCGGTGACTGTACGAGGCAAACATAAATGGAATTTTCTAGTGGGTGGTACTATCTCTGCAAGAGAAGCTCTCCATGGACCAAATATATTTATTTTTCTTTTCATTTATGTAAATATTTGGATTTGCCATCAGTATTTATAGCCCTGTTCTAATATGGCTTGTTTGTAAGCAAAAATAATTAAACCAGCAAGTTCACGTTATGCTAAATTTAACGTTTTTCTCTTAATAAATAAAAAACGGATAATGTTTTTACTACACATACGACACGTATTTTGTTATATCAGCAAAGGAGTTCCCTAGACAGTCATGCTATAGGTAACTTAGTTAACATCTAAGTATTAAAAAGTAAAAAACCTAAAGTGTAGTTAGCTGTAAAATGTATCATTTATCGTGAAACTCTAGCAATAGGTTTTCTAGTACCTAGTCTTTAATGATAGTTTCGGAACTTTGTGTTTAGGATTATTTCTATCAAACTCAATGAGATACAGAACAATTTATCGTTCTTTAATTTTGATTCTGCATTTAAATGCTTAAAATATGTATTTTTTTTTTTGTTTTATTGCTAAGTAACGATAAAATTATTTAAGGCTCATTCCTTGTAAGTTTTAAGTAACCGAAACGCACGCACGTCCGTTTTGGTCCAAATTCCATAAAAGTGCCTTTTCATGTTACTTACTTACTTTCTTACTGGCTGTCTACTCAATTTCCCGACCTTTCCACATTATTCGTAACGGCAACGCAGATCGCTTCTAATCGTACGCATTAAATTTTAAATTTGGAATTAAAATTCGATAAACATTTATGAGGGAATTATTCGAAGTGTTACTCATCACACGTCTCAGTTGTGCGGATTCTGGTGTTTCGAACCTTAATATTTTGTGGTGTAAGGTTGAGTTTCAAGTGTCAGGATTTCAGTGTAAGATTGTGAGCTGGCGAGATTAGAGCGAGTCGTTACGATGCTCGTTTAGATAGGCGCGTGAAGAATTGCAGATCTAGACGACACAGCCGGCGGGACGTTCCTACCGCTATCCATATATTTATAATACAAGCTTAACTTTGCGGCTTTGAACTTGGCGCGAGACACTGCGTACAAAATAAGATTGGGGGAAAGAGTTTAAGGAAGTGGAGGGAGAGGCTGTGCTGTGCCTAACTTCAGAGTCGGTGGTTGTTTAAATCATTCTGTTTTTAGCCAGTCGTGCTCTTTTATATAAGATTCAAAGATGGGTTTCTAAATAAATTTTATATTATATAGATCCGAATGCTTTCTGATGCTTATTGTAAAGAGCAGGGCATAATCTTATCTATATTATTCACTTGATTTCGTCATCTGTTTATCAGAAATAACCATTATTATTATTAGTTGGTAATACCTTTATGGTTTAAATAACGCAATGCAAATACAATTTTTTGTATAAACAATGCGTCTCGAAGTTTTCACGATGAACAAATATCCAATGAAATACGTTATCGTATTCGTATTTTCGTAGCAGCTTTACAGAATGGACGCCAGGGCCCCGTTTCTCTACAATTCACAGGCACAATTCGAAGTACATTGCGTGGCCTTTATGACAGAAATACAATGGTTCATATTTGAGACTAACTGGCTACGTAATGAACATGAAACTGATCTTGTAAATTGAAGCTTTGTGAAGTAGACCCCTGGTTATTATATCGACCGAGCGGAACACGCTATCGATGCGTTAGCCAAATTGCCAATTGACATTAAATTTTCCACAATCCTCGAGTTATGGAGCCAAAAGTTACACCATAAACAACATGGAAAATTTTCCCGTCTCTCACCTGCTGTTGAACTTTATAAATAAGTAAGAGGGGCGACTGAATCGGGCGTTATCTGAGCGAAGTTGTAAAAGTTTTAACAAGGTTAGGTTTCCCGTGATGCGTCAGATTGCAGATAAGCAAATCTAATTAGAAGTTCTGAAATTGTGGGTAGGTCAGCATAACTGCGGTACACGCGGCTGCATTCTCAGTGAAGTTTGCCGTTCCGCCGCCGCCGTGTATAGAGTACGGAGCCGCTGAACATTTAACCATCTATTGAGGTATTATAATTATGTAACAACTAACTTTCTACCCTAAGGTTTTGGTCTTGTTATATTCGAACATAAAATTAGGTAGGTATCCTCATAACAAATGTTTCGTTCCAATTTACCATACTAATATTTTGGCGTCATACAATAAATGATCTATCTCAGTTTCATAAACTTCATTAATTTTATCCTGCTTATTTGGGGTGACCTGCGCCCCGCAGCCATTTCTCAATTTCCCAGCTCAATCTGTGGATATCATTCATAATTAATTACATTACATACCTCTTACATAATATACGCGAGTCTAGTAAAATATATCTTTTATTTACGTGAAGCCATTACAAAGTATTATATTATTCTCTATCTCATTTTTATACAGTAATTAAGTTATATTGAGTTCCAGAATAACACAGACGCAAAGTTTTATTTCAAATCTTTAGATCAAATAATATCACGTATTAAGTTATCTCGTTCGGAATAAGTAAATAAAAAGCATATTTACTTTACCTATCTTTATCTGCTTATTCCCTTGGCTTATTCGGGTTATAATATAAAACAGAGGTTCAAAAATAACAAATAAAGGTCTGACATAACGCCACGCTTGTTCTTTGATCTTTATTATATAATAAAGTTAGTTCATTTTGCTCCAGTAATGAATATTAATGTTCTCGCTTAAGTCATAAAATAAACTTTATCTGAACAACGAACGCGTCGTCCTGGCTTCGCTCGAGTCGCGAGGCGCTGAGATAACTTAACGGAAATAAAGGCAGTATCAGACATCTAACGAGATACTAATATTAGGTTGTTGGAGACCTTTCATCTGTATGGTATATGCTAATAGCAGAGATAAAATAATATAGCGACCTACAGGACTCACGGTCACTCAACTATACAAGTGAAATTGACAAACTTATATTGGTAGTAGACTTAGAAAACATTTCTTCTGAAAATCCTAGCCACGATTTACTTATTGCTGAATAAGTCCTGTGTTTAATTCGATGAGAAGGGAAGTAGTTACAGTCACTTTTTAACCAATTGATCAAATATTATTCTTTTTAGGAGGTACAAAATTGCGAAATACGTAGTTTTTTTTATTAAAGTAAAATTTTCAATAATTTGTAGAAGACGAGAGGTCTCCATGAACTAAATAGGAATTTATACGATAATATTAAAGAATTTTGAATTCGATGTGTGATGTCCTTTAATCCAACTCGACCCAATTTCAATTAAAACCAAAATTTGTAATTTTATTCCACAGGCCTGACTCCACAACTTCAATAATCATAATTCAGGTTTCCATAATGAAGAATTGTTGTAAAACACCATGTTTTAGTCTAATTGCAACATCTGTTCTAATTAGTTTAAAAATTCAAATTATTATAAATGTTTTCATAAAGAAGAAAAATTGAAACAACTAGAGAGATACTGTTTTTAACTTTTTGATTTTAAGATGTAATTTTTATTTTTATTCATTGTTAGATTTACTGTACTTCCATTGTTCCGTTTTTTAAGTTTTCATGATTAGAATCTGTATTGTTCATTCGTATTTTGTGAGTGCAGTGTACAATATTAATAGGACGTCAGGTTTATAATAATTGTTGTGTTCTATTTATTGTCGATTATATTTTTAAGTCTGTTGTCTGTTATTGTACCCCAATTAATCAATAAATTAAATAAACTGATCTCTTCTTCTGAATTAAATATTTTTTGGAATAATCCTTAGTTACTAGAAAAGGCCTCATAAAAGGATTAAAAAGGATACTACTATTCTTATTGCATGCTGTGAAGACCTGTAAAAATACTATACAATTTACTGTATTACTTTCTGCCTAACCCCAATCCCTGGCAACTCGGCTAAGCAAGGAATGGCTGCCGGCAGCAAAGTCTTGTAGTTATAATGAAGTTCCTTTCACAATTGGTCTGGCACTGCTGCCTTTACTTACCCTGTAGCCACGGCTGCAAATTGAACGCGGCTTACCACAGAGTAATGAGTTATTTAATAACGGTAGCATAAGAACCAACTTCAATAGTGACGGCTTATCTATAACTTACAGCAGACCTACTTTGTAGCAGAATGCTTTGTAGAGAGTTTATTTTTTTCGCAAAGTCCGTACTTAAAATCTTCTTTACCAAAAATGTTTTCTTTTTTTTTTTTAATGACTACTGTTTTTCGCAAAGAATCACTTAAGTTGAGGCCTAACGTATTTAGTTGAGATTTGGTGAAAGCTTTGTTTGCTAGTAACCTTCAGACTTTTTTTAAGTTAGTTTCTGCCTACCTTTTTGAGCTCTAATAGACTGTTAGTGAAAACCAATTCTTTTTTTAAGCTTTAGTTAGCTTAAGTCTTTCTTAACTACGAAAAGCTTAAGACAATGTTAGCGCAAACAGGTGTCAACGTATCATGTAACGGTTACCTCACGGTTACCTTCATAGTCCGTCCAGTGACATTAGTCACCTTTAGTACAATCATAATTTTATGTTTTCTTTTGCTTCGTTGTTAATTTTATTTGTTATTTTTTGGGTATTTGTGTGTGAGATTTATCATTTTCATAAAATAATAAAAAAGTTTATTCTAAAATTGTACGTAAATTTTATTAGGTTAAATAATTAAAAGAACAAATGAATTCCTTGCGTATTAGAAAATTATTCCTCTTCCTTAAATCTCAATTCCCTGCTGGCTTCGTGCAATTAAAGCTACATCGCTGGCCTTCTTTCAATTCCATGTAATTATCGATAAAACTACGCAACATAATTTTTTTTAGAAGTAAGTAAAACACCTCAGGTATCCACCTGGCTCAGGTAGGTTATTGCGGTTCAGATCTTTAGTGTTTATCAAATAAAGTTCAAAGTTGAGACTACGTAAGTTTGCTTTGCCTAAAGATAGCCTACTTGGGGAAAAAATCTTTTTACTGTGGTAGTAGGTACATCGAAAATGCAGACTAGCAGATGCAAGACTAGCAAATGCAGAATAGCAGATGGACGATTCTATGCTATTTTTTTTAACCGACTTCAAAAAAGGAGGAGGTTCTCAATTCGACGCGTATGTTTTTTTTTTTTTTTTTTTTTTTTTTTTTTTTTTTTTTTTTTTTTTTTTTTTTGTGTGTTTGTTATAAGATATCTCCGCCAATTGTGAACCGATTTTCAAAATTCTTTTTTTAATCGACCAGGTTTATTTGCAGGGTGGTCCCATAAAAATTTCACTAAGATCGGATGATTAAATTTGAAGATATGAGGAAATAACTCCTCAATTGACGATGCCGTTATACCCGATCGGTAAATTATTTTGGCAATATCTCGGCTTCTTATCAATCGATTTCAATAATTTTTCGTTTTATAGATAGAAGTTGTACTCAAAATGCTTTCATATAAATTTGGATTATATCTCATGGCGGAGTAGAAGACTAAAACCATCAAGGAAGACAAATATTACGCGCTCAGATGGAGTATCATGCCTATTTTGTATCGAAACCAATGCGGCCGCACAGAGGGGTGGGAGGGTAGGGGGAAGCGGGAGACGGTGTTTGTCTTTAACTCTATCAGTCTCTATCACACATCTTTGAATACGGTACGTTAGAAAAAGATAGAGACATTCATGTTATGACATGCCCAACTAAAAACAAAATATCAATAAAGTATGACATTTATTTGTCTTTATTTGGCATGTAAAAAACAAGAAACTTAATGGTTACTGAATTTGAAAATAGTGATGTGATGTGGTATAAAGCGTAAAGTATATTTATCGATTATTTTACATGGCTACTGGACTTATTTATCGAACTTCTCATATACAATGGTGATCAACTTGCAACTTGCAATAATATTGGGAATTGCTTACTTCTTTGGGCATTTAGTATTTTGTCTTTTTGCTTTTCCATGCATATATTATGTATATCTTTTATTTCCTAGAGAGCAGCGAACTACCTAGAGAGGCATGGGGACAGACAAATAAAAATACAGTCAAAACCGTGCCAGTAATGTAGAGTTCTTTTTTTTCATAATTTGGTGGGAAACCTGAAAGCTTCTACCAGTTTACCTTTAGTATTATTTATTGCGTATATTTGTATTGAATTGTTTATTTAATTAGTTATTATTTATAGCCGCTTAAATAAGCATCAACCAAACTCTTCTAGTGGGTGTCTTACTGTGAGAATGGACAACTAACAACAACCCGCCTGCCAACCGTAAAGATTTTTCAAAAAGCCTCCTGAAGGAACCTTAGTCCAGCAGCGGGACTGTTTCAGGCTGTTTGTTTCCATCACTGCTTGGCAATTGAGATGGGGTTCACAGTGGTTGTAGGTTACGCGCCGGGAACTATACATTCGTCTATTTTATTTAAATATAAGCAAGCAAGCAAACGCGCAGTGGACGGATGGATGGATGTTAGGTTGTTTATTATCACAACCCACAACCCTTACGCTAGCGAGGCGCAATTGTTTTTAGTAAGTCGCCGGGAACCACAAGGCGGCGTCCTTCATACCTTATTACCGGGGTAGTCAATAGCAACAACTGCGATCCCTGATACGTCAACTAAGCAGTATACTATCAGAAGTGTTGCTTAATACCTGCGTAAAATTTTTTCTTCCTTCATGACTAAAACGAAAACTCTTCAATAAACAACAGCACACTCATTGCGTTGCTTTTGTTATAATTGAAATAACAAGAAATATGCGGTTTTGGTTCATATATTCTGTAAACTAGTCATATATTAAAGATTTGAAAACCCCAAGATAACAACTTAAGAATTTTTCCGTGGACTAAACGGGCGAGCGTCGTCGGTATCGTAGTGGTTTGGTCAGTTGTTCGCCATTCGGAAAACTTAGGTTAAAGTCTAATCAAGTATAGCAATGTTTTAGAATTTAATAATCAAACGTAAGACTGTAAAGGAAACATAGTGAGAAAATCTGCATTTAATTATGTACTAAACAAAACAAATTAAAGTTTTGTGAGTACCTAACTTGTCATGGTAAATTTCCACTAAAAAGGGTAAAATAAAAAGATAATTTAAAAAATATATAAAACCGCCTTCAACGTCCTAACCTACACTAAAAAGTTACAAATAAAATATAAATCTAGCTGAAAGCATATCAATTTAATATGGCTATTAATATTCCTTATTTACTTACATAAATTGTAACATCATATAAACATGTGTAGACATTGTTATACAATTTATCTTGGAGTCGGTGCCAGCTAATCACCATCATTTCGACCAAAAGACTTCTACTGCTAGCAGTCATCTATAGTGGGCTCAGTATCTAGTACTCTGACCGCGTTCTTTAAATTTTTTATATTCAACGATCTGAACTTTTGAGATCAGATGTGGTTCCGATTAAATAGCTAGCCTCAACTGGCACCGACTCCAAGGTGAAGAGTATAACAATGTCTACACATGTTTATATGATGTTACAATTTATGTAAGTAAATAAGGAATATTAATAGCCATATTAAATTGATATGCTTTCAGCTAGATTTATATTTTATTTGTAACTTTTTAGTGTAGGTTAGGACGTTGAAGGCGGTTTTATATATTTTTTAAATTATCTTTTTATTAATTATTGAAGTCATCTACGACGATAATATACATTTTCGAAGTTAAAAGATTAACTTAAATATATTTGCTACGGCTACGGCGTAGCACTCAGCTACGCAGTTTCATGTCATATTATTATCATATTAACTTAAAACTTGAACAGAATAATTAGAAATCTGGCCAAGCCGTATTTAGCCAGTATGAAGGCTAAAGAAAATGTTTAACAATAGAAGTTAGCAACTCACAATTTCTAGACACCTACTAGGTAGGTACGAGTATGAAACTCAACTCCAGGAGTGTTCAGAGTCTAAACTAAATTGTCTTCTTATTATTCAGTTAGAGCTAGCTACGAAAGCTAGCTATTTTATAATGAAAATTGTGTGAAAATATCACTCAAGTATACCTATATCATGTCCGTCTATCTATACCTACGAAAAGGTACGCTACGCTGTCCTAAACAGGCTCAACCATCCATACATTAGCCAAATGCAAGTTTCACACTCTATCTTGGAGTTTATGCTCAGTTAGTATGCTTACTTGTTGAAAAAAAAAAAACTAAAAACTTTAAAACGACTGATTGAATTTTTATACCACAAAATGTAAAATCAACAGCGTTTGATTCTAAACTGATCCTTATTCCGATTCGTATAAGTCCCCCGACGACACGTATCGTAAACTTTTAGCAGCCCCGCGGGCTCTATACAATAAACGTCGGTTAGTGAATAAAAAATAATACTGTCTGATAATTTTATCACAACTAGTAGCCTCGTTGGCAGCAATGATTATTTTGAAGTAAATTATAAGTATATCCAAAGACTTTTTTCTTTTTTTGTGGGGAATTTGTTAGTTTCCCTCGTTAAACAAAGATATGTTTGCATTTGGTATACATAACTGACCAAAAAGAACAGGCAGAAACTTACATAAACAGGTTTTTTTAAATATAAAATTATACGAATTACGTATGGAGTTATTCAAAACTATGTTTTCTCAGTGCATGTATGTAGGGTTGCCACTTTTTCCAGTCGAGTTTTAGCTATCCCCCGGGCCCCGTACCGTCCGCCTGCATAAAAAACGCTACGCTATGTTAATACCTGCGCAAACGCCTCGCGCGAACATCGATGAAACACGATAACTCCCTCAAGTGATATCGGAATATGTATTCATTTCAATATCGGTTTTATACAGCCCTAGTTAGCTACTTACTAGAAGAACTTTACTTTTCGTTTTCGCACAGAGACTTAGAAAATCTCACTTCTAGTGAAATTTTATTCGTTTTAAATAAATGTCGGAATAATTATATTCTTAAATTTAAGTATCAATCTTGAGATTGAGACATTTGAACTGTTGCATTTTGGTTCTGTATAATAAACTTTTGTAAACTAGTAGTAGTAAACTTAGGATAATTAAACCGCGCGTAAAACATTTAATTATCCATTGAGGCCTACATTTTGTGTATATTTAGTTGGGTGCACGCACATACGTATTTGATATAAAATAAATCAATAAGCGTAATTAAAAACATAATTAGTACGGTAAATGCCAAACACAATATAACGAATATGAATATTTTGGTAGAGTTTTGGATTTTACGGTAAACATCACATGGTCTATATCATAAAGGTAGATATATTTAATTTAATTTTCTTATAATCAAGAGTATTGATAAAATTTGCAAGCTCATTTGCCTTGTAGAGCTTTATAAATTATTTTCATTGTTATACTCAAGGAATTTTCATTGTTAGATACCCCGAGACATGTTATACAAGAGACGACAAAGAAATATTAAAAAAGAGGTAAGTTGTTTGTGTATTGACAACGAGAGTAGGTAGGTATATCTTCAATGGTTTTTATAAATAAAATATATTTAATTTCTTTTTTAGTTCTTATAACTTTGTAAAACACGAATATAACAAAGAACAATTTAAAGTAAAAAGAAAAATATAAGTGTAAGTCAAAACTTACAACTAGCGGAAAAGCTTTCTATGTATAAAAAAATACAGTAAACGTTTCGGCCAGCTTCAGAAAGCCTGTTGTAATAAATAATGTTTGTATTTGTCATCTATTTTAATCAAACAATACGGAACACAAAGCTTTAGGTGGAACTGACGGAACTTCGTTTAGGTTTGAGCCACTTTCAACTCGCCTTAGAGGGTAGGGTAGACCACTACTGAGCTCCAATTTATAATTTACAATAGGACGAGGTAACCACGGTGTAACCAGCGAGAATAATGCAGGACATTTCAGAACAAATTTGAAACTCTTGGAATACGAAAATGGTAATGTCCTTATTTTCTAAGACCTTTTTACTTTTGAGTAAATCTTTGCGGGTCATTTTTAGAAAGCTTAATATTTCCTTAATTTCCCAAATCTTGTTTAGAATGCTTACTTTAGGATAGAGCTTTTCCAGTCAAGTTTAATCATAGACTTTATGACACAAGTGCAGAGTTCATTAAAATGAAGTTTAGATAGATTGCATAACATAATCAATGACTGGCTGTTTCTGGCATCATAAGTGCTAGATTTAGTAAATGTTTTTTTTTACAGAACTTCTTCTGCCAAAAAAAATTTATCCTATTCAAAAATTTCCATTAAATTAACAAATTTAGATCAGAATTCCAGCGAAAACAAGAATAACGAAAACTGCTTACTTTGTAAGACCCGCCCGAGTTTATTTAATGATAATGCAACAGGCTCATGATTGGCCGAAAACTTCAAAAAGTTTTACAATTTGAAATGAAGCGAATTGTTCAACTTCAAATTGGCATGGTATTTCTCTGGCAAAGATTTTTTACTTTTATACTAATACAGTAAATGTATCAGAACAGCATCCATAGCGGAGTGGTAATATGTTCTCCTCACATTACGGGGTTCCGGGTTCGAATTCCGGTGGGGCACTTGTCGAACAAATATAACTTTTTGAGATTTTTCCCAGTTTGGTTAGGTTAGGTAATGTCGTTGGTCCCGGCGACTACGGATACAATATATCCGTTACACGAGCCATGTCTGGTGCCACAGAAAATATAATACTTACTAGTTCTGGTGCCTAAGGCGGCTCAATAATTCTGACACCAGGGTTTGTGAGATAGGTTAATCTCGAAACCTACACGATAAGCAAGCAACAGTATAATATTATTGTATGTGGTTTTCCCGTTTTTCTGATAGGGGTGAATATAAAAAAGGTCGAAAGACGCATCTTTACATAAGCTGTAAGGCGCAAAAAAGAATTATTCGAGAAAATCTAAAACGAAATAGTTATGGCCGAATAAGTTATAAATTTATTTATTTTTTCCGAATTTTTGCTTTTGACGCTCGATATTTTGGAAACTCAGAATGATAAAAAACTCCTCTGGATAATTTAGTTAGCTTAGAGCGCCTGTAGCCTAACCTTTGTGAAAATAGTCAAAAATTCAGAACAAAATTTTTACTTTACAGATAAATTTCCAATGTGCTCGATAGTCGTGTGAGGCATGAAATCTGTGGTTTTTTTAAATTAGACGGCGAGACGTCCCGTGTTTTAAAGCTAATTGATGCCTACTCTAAAAGGCAAAGCAAAGCTAAGCTATCCAATTTTCCCTCATAATCCGTTAATTTAGTTAGCAACCCTTATGAAGGTTAGTTTGTGAGCATGAACTATAAAACGATGTATTGTTCGTAAGTATTTGTGGCTTGTTGATACCTATCTAACTAATCACTTGTCCAAAACCCTTTGTCTGTGGCCCTCCTAGAGAATACCTGATAATATCGTAAAATACATCATATTACTGCTTTTGTATTTTTACTCTTTTTGACATAATAAACTTTATTGATTTATTGTTATTAATTCCTTAAATTACTTGAAATTCGCTTGTGTTGTGATGCTCGTTAGTATAATTGAACATGACCGTAGACAATCTGGTCCTTGGTATTTATTAGCTTTTGCGTCGAGAAATACTTTTAAAATCTTACTTCGTTTACAACCCTTTACAATTTCAACAGCCGACTCCTAAAAAGGAAGATCTCAAATATATGCAAAATATATGCCGTGGATATGCAAGGTATAGAACATGTGTGTAATTTTAATTTATTTTACGAGGTACGAATATTCTGACTTTGGTACTTTATTAGAAAGAACTTAATGTAGGAGTACTTACATTTTTATTAAGTTCAGTAGTATGACACATTATTTTATTTTTACGCCATTTTATTAAATTGTTATGCAGCGAAGAATTAACTGGAGCGGTTAGCATGGGCGAGCACTACTATGAGATGGCTAATAAATCTTATCTAATATGAAAATGCCGTAAAACCCGCCATTTTGAAAATCTTCCCAATAGGTATATGAGTAAAGACACGACAAAACTTTGTCGCGTCACTCGCAAAAGCACGTACTTACTTACTTACACAGATAGACGAATATTTCTCCTGAAAAGCTTGTTTTAAAAATAATTGAGGTGGATGAAAACTGGAGCTAGCATGATAGATTGTTCTTATAGCGTTGACTTTCGCCATTCCGGCAGGACAGGCGAGGTAGGTGTGCACTCGACATTTAAATTGGCTATCAGGCCGGGGATGCGGGCCACTTATAGCTTTACTTTTAGTGCTTGTTTCATTATGATTTTATCTAGTAAAGCAATTTCAAAATGTTGGTAAAAAGGCACGTATAACTTTCCGCAATGTGCCTTATAAACACTGTAAAGAAAGTTTTATGGCCTAATCATATTACAGTTATCATATTACGACCGGTTTTGAGTTTGGAGTGGGCTTTATGCTTCCCGACTAAATCTATGTTGCGCTACATTATATTGCTACGTTGCCTTGGCAGAAAAAATGAGATCAGTTAAAAATCTTTAGTAAATCTATATGTGAAAATCGAGATGATATCGTGTAATTTTTCACTAACCCTTCAGGTATCTCAGTCAAAATAAAGTGACAAATATATTTAATTTTACGAACTCTACAATTGTACGACTTTCAATCTAATTGAAAATCTCAAACAAAAAAAATATGAAAAGATTTCGAACTAGACGTACGATTTTGCGCAACTAAGATAGAATTGAAGATCAAAAGATGAGTACCCTCGCATCAGCTGTAACTGTATTAGCTCGTAGCTGGGAGTGAGCGCTGCCCCAGTGTTGCACTTAATTTGGTATTGCACGTAGAATTTCCGTATCCATACTTTGCGCAGAACCATCGCGATGTTAATTCAGTGTGCACAGTACATACACACACAGTACACAGTGAGCGAGAGAGTATGCCGACTAATCTGGTTGTACGGCTCGAGTCCGTTACGTTTGCAGAGCAAACAGCCCAGCAGCGTTGTGTTTACGAAGACAATAGCTAAGTACAATAATTGTGCATGAAGTGCTTGGCCGTGGCTATGGGCTTCTTATGTAGCCTTAAGGTAAGTACACACTATTATTACAAAAAACTGTCAAGTTTTAACTTCAAATTAATATAGTGTATGCAAAGTAAAGTTTTCGAATAGCGGAATTTGCGTGGGCAATCTTCTCACAAGATGGACCGATAATATAATCTTTAGATGATGATGATGAAGTTTTTTTTGTAATTTTTTCTTTATGATGATGAATCAAGACCACTAGCACTTATTAGAAGTTAAGACTGTTGAGAAAGGTCGTCCGATGTGACTAGATGTTTTTTTATTATGATGATGAATCAAGACCACTAGCACTTATTAGAAGTTAAGACTGTTGAGAAAGGTCGTCCGATGTGACTAGATGTTTTTTTATTTCAAGGCAAGTAGCTCCTGTAATTCCTACTGTAATTTTTTCATGGACGGGTTTCTACAAAAAAAAAACTAAACATTTTGTTACAGGAAAAGATTATTTTTTAAATACATGTAACCTTGTCTGATACATGTAACCTTTTATGCTAACGCAAAAACTTATCTCAAAACTCACCAATCCACCCACAAAACCATCACAAATCAGCCTAATTTCCACGCATGTATATCCGCCTTTACACCCTCAAATGATGTTAGCATATGTTAATCAGATGTTAATGGAGGCCTAGTAACTGGATCACTCGGAGCCACAGCACCTCGGCCAGCTTTCTGTATCAACAGGGCCGCTAGGGGCCGGTCTCTATGTAAACACTGGCCGGTACTGACCGGTCCTGACCGGTACTGGTCGCTCCCAATTTGTTTGACAGTCAAACTTTGACTGCGACATTTTCAAGTGGTTCGAGTTTGCTTACTGACATCGGGTCGCAGCGATTTCCCGCACCGAAATATCGGTTGAAGGCAGAGCGGTGACGAATGACAGGTTTAAAAGGAGCCACGGTAGGTTAGGTTTGTTTTCTGAATTATTGGGAGGAATGTTCGAAACTCAAAAAGATTCAAACATACATAATCTTAGAAAAAGAGAAAATATGAGTGGAGGGCTTTTAGTAATAGATAGTTACTAGGCTTACGCATTTCTAGTTTCCACGGATATAATAAGTACTATTTCGTTGTACGAAGTACTTATTAAATCCATGATAGTATTTCGTGGTTATGTTTGAAGCCACATTTTTGACCATTCTAGTAAGTGTTCCCTATTTTATGAACGACACAAATCACTACATACATAGCATAAAACAAATTCGCTTCCCGTCTGTCTGTCTATGTCTATATGGATATGTAATAAATAATACATAGCTGGATACATGATTAATATAAATTGTGGCTGGCTTGAAAATGGTCGAATTTTAGTGCATCCGAGGACACAGGATTCCTTTCTAGTTTATGATTTTCAGTCTCTTTTGAGGACGAAATATCAGTCTGGATATCATCGCCTGTAATGTATATTTTCGTAAGGGACAAAAATGGCAAAACAGTACAATTTTGCCATGCCTACACACACATATAGCAGGCTACACATATATTCGTGTTATATGCATATTTTTGTTTAGCTCGACGAGGGACTTTAGTATCTCGTTGCTATAAAATTAATATAATAAATAAAAATATACCTACAAGATATATTAATACAAATTACAAATTACATACATAAATGAATATAGGATTAAGTTCCTAAGCCTTAAGTAAAAACCGACTTTTCTCGTTTGGTAACGCTATGTTGCTTTTGTTCCACGCATGTTATCTATATCAAAGAAATTGATAAAGCCTGCCAAACTCAAAGGCTTAGTGAGTTTCGTGTTTAAAATTATTTTGACTTTACTTTATCTACATAATGCGTAAGTATTTAACAGTGAAGACAGGGGTTGTTTGGAGGCGAATGTATTGCTTGCATAAACCATGTCAAGTTGTATGTGTGTGTATTTAAATTCAAAATTCAAAAATGTTTATTCATCATAGGAAGGTCGCCTTCCTTCCCGACTACAATTAGTCGGGCTTATTGCTGAGTAGCAATTTCTACAAGGCAATAGTGTGACTTAGGAGTATTAGCACAGTCATAAACCTCCTTATACTTTATTTTGATGATAAACCTTTGTAAAAGCGTTGGCATGTGTGGGTATGGAGTTAGTGAAGAATGATTAGATTACTGGGAGCTGCGACAAAGTATGCTTTCTCCTCGAGTTGCAGACCACACGCCACAGACACGAGGCAAATACTGGGGTTCAATTACTTACTATCCATAAAGCCACTATAATCGCGGCGCCAGCAAGATAGAATTTCATCCAGCGAACAGCTTCTAAAGTTTAATGAACCCTACATCTTCATACTTGCACTCCCAGCAGTCGAGTAGAAAATACTATTACAAAGAGAGCGCGCTAACAAGAAAAAACTGCCAACTATTTCGTAGTTGCAAAAGTTTGCCGGGAGCAAAGTGGCAAAGTGGCGGGTGACAGAGTAGTCCCACGCGGGATGACCGATGCCAGGACGTTCGACATGTACTGAAAAACAACGCAAACAAAAATAAATAAACTGGCCTGCAAAATTCAGTATCAAACTTTTTAAATTGCAATAACTCTTAACTACCTACACAAGCTCGAGCCCCTCGGTGGGGACTTACATAAGCTGTTAACGACCCAAGATATAATTTAATTTCGAAATAAAAATGACTCGAAACGTTACTAGTGTACAATTTAAGTTTTTTTTTCAAATAATTTATAAAAGATTTATTTCATTTTTCTGTATGCATCTTTAACAAAAGATACGATTCTCACAAGTGCACGTAATTTCCCGTAAATAAACATGATTTACATGCAAAGCTGCTCTGATCACAATAAGTGTTCGCGAATAATTCATACGATGCATTCACGCCGCGCGGTAACATACGGCCCAATTTCGGTGCACAATTTACCTGCAGATGCAACAAACAAAAGGCCGTATCTGAGCAGCGGGCAGCTTTGCCAGATGTTCGCGAAGAAATGGAAATCTCATGTATGCGAACTGCATAATATAAACGTGCAAATAAGCATAGGGAGATATGACTTTATAATATTTTAAATTTTGTTTGTAACTGTCCATAGCTCGCTTATTCCCTTGAGAGCGAGGCATAGTATAGCCATAATCTACGGAGCAAGTGTGTCAGGGATCGCAGTAGGTAGTTGTTGGTTACAAAACGTGAAATTAGCTTTACTATAATATGGCATTTAATTTTAGTTGCCACATAACACATAAAGTTTAAGAAAAACAACCCAAAGTTGGTTCTGTCGCATTCAGAACGCTTCATCTTTTTACTGGAACTTCGGAAGGAATTATTTCTGGCTCAGTTGAACTATTTTACAAGTGACTCGTTTGCATCAGTGAGTCGAGGGAAGTCAACATCTGGCGAAGGAAGTTTTAACTTCCGAATCAGCTGTGGACTGACCAAGGCGGCTACTGGAATTAATTAGTTTCGTTAACGGCTTGCACTTTTTTTGCCATATCTAATTAATATGTAGAACTTAAATCTGCACGCCAGGTGAACAAAAATTTACTGTATAAATCTGCATTTTTAATTGTGAATGAATAAAAGATAAACACAAAAAAGCGGCCAAGTGCGAGTCGGAATCGCCCATGAAGGGTTCCGTAGCAGCCAGTAACATAATATAAAAGTTTTAGTAGTTCGTTGTGACTTTGACCGATGTTTTAATAATAGTGAAAAGTAAATTGCGGTTTACGATTTATGACGAATTAAAAAAAAAACTACTTACTAGATCTCGTTCAAACCAATTTTCGTTGGAAGTTTTCATGGTAATGCATATCATATCTCTTCTCTTCTCTCTTATTTTAGAAGTCAGAGGGGGGGGGACACACATTTTTCCACTTTGGAAGCGTCTCTCGCGCAAACTATTCAGTTTAGAAAAAAATGTTATTAAAAACCTAAATATCATTTTTAAAGACCTATCCATAGATACCCTACACGTATGGGTTTGATGAAAAATATTTTTTTTGTTTTAGTTCTATGTATGGGGATTAAATTTATTGTCTTTTTTTTCTATTTTTGTTAAAAAGTCTTAATGCGGTTTACAGAATACATCTACTTACCAAGTTTCAATAGTATAGGTATTATAGTTTCGGAATAAAGTGGCTGTGACATACGGACGGACGGACAGACAGACATGACGAATCTATAAGGGTTCCGTTTTTTGCCATTTGGCTACGGAACCCTAAAAAGGAGCAATCTGAATTTAGGTTAACAGACATGAAATACTTAACTAAATTTATGCGGTTTCCTACCGCTTATTTGGTGCGTTGCTACGTAGAGCTAGCATAGTAGTGCAGAAAGCTAAGCCGTGGATCGCGGACAATCGGCCTAACGAGCTCAGCGGATTTAAGCCTAATTCGGCTGCTGCGAGGTGACGCAGCGTGCTGAGTCGCAAGTCATTTGATTGGCTCATTTACTCCTGCGGCCGCGCTGATTGGCTCGCTTACTAATGTGATGGCGTAATGACTTATGCGACATACTCGTTAGTGCTGACGATTATCTTTTGTGGTGCCAAAATGTATGATGAACTGTGTATTTTGAATGAATTTTATTAGGATGGGCACTTTTGTGTTTTTAAAATATTGGGCTTACAAATCGCTTATTCTGGACACAAGCGTTGAAGAAGAAAGATATATTTTCTGTAAACTAAATTTCACTAAAGTATACTTACTTTAAGTGAAATAACATCGATAAAAAATTAACTATATTGATTAAACTGAACAATAGTGTCACAAAGATTTATGCATATTCGATACAATTGACTTCCTGTTTCTGAAATAAGCCAAAAGAGCCAAAGAAAGAATGCGAAGTCAAACGTTGTTATTCAAATTGGATTCATGGGCGAGTAGCTTTGAAAGTCAAATTATTTTAGTAACCCTTCAGTGGGCGTGTTGAGGAACAAAAACGGGGTATGCAAAATTACTCCTCTGCTCACCCCGTTAGGGAAAGGAAAGTGTCTTATATATGTACAGTTTGCAGACATGGTATTAGAAACGAATACTTCTAAACAAGCGGTTTTCTCTGAATTCAGATCATTCAGCATTAAAGCAGAAAATAAAAGTATTCCTCAAATTCCAACACATCCTAGACAATTTTGTGATAAACCCATTAAACTGGTAAACGTAAATAAAAGCGAATTACTAAACCATTAATATTATATTCTGTCCGAGGACCAATTTTTTTTATTAATTGTAATATCGATTTAGATTGTAGGATCTCTAAAATAAAAAATATAGCCGAAAGTTTTAGTAACCACTTATATTTTACTAATCATGGAATAAATAATAGAGAAACGAGTGCATTCACTGACTTAACTCATAAAAATCTTGGTTATATGATTCACAATGAAAGAGACGGTGGTGGTAATTGTAGCAGCCTTGTTTATGGTTAATCCTAAGTGGCTTACCAAGATCCGCGACGACGACGACTCGGACACGACGTTTATTTGTACAATGCCACTTAGCCGCTTGACTTTTTATAAATGGTAAAGAGAGTGATTGATGACTGACGACTATATTATAATCAAATAATACTGCTAAGTGAGAAGTATCGAGTGAGCTTTAACCGCATTTTAAACAACACGTGATTTAGTATTGATAAAGTTGGTTATTTTATAGCCAGCCTTGGTTTGAGCAAAACTTTGTAACTTCTATAAAATTTGACGTCGAGAAGTGATTTTTAAAATCTTACTTCGAATATAACCTATTTGATTTTTTATTTCGAGTAAATTTATAAGAAATTAGTCTCGTCAGGTCAAATAAAATAACACCGATTACATTTTTACTAACAATTTTAATAGTATCACTGGGAATATTGAAGCATTAACAAAACAACCAGTTACATTACTTCTCAAATGGCTAAAAAAAATATTATAATTTGATGTAAAGACCAAAACCGTCAAAATCTGTGCCTAAACACTCATTGAACTAAAAAAACCAAGGTAGGATTTTCTAGAAGGACCACAAAATTTATGTCTGTTTAAAAGATAAACAATAATTAGGATAACACGTCATAATTTACTTTAAATGCAATACACAGTGTACTACAAGTAAATCCGTGTTGGATACTACATTATACATGCAGTGCAGTGAGCCTACGTGTGAAGATCTAAAATCTTTAAATAAATTTAACTTTGAATAAGTTTAGTAAAAGACAGTACTTAACAAGTTAGGCGGCTATTACACGGTCAGTCTAGCCCCCGTAACATGCAGTGCTATGACAAAAGTTTGTGGCACATTTAACTGTCAAAAAACCCGCCTTATTGAAATATCCTCCATTAGGATAAGAGAATACGCACGACAAAATTATGTCTGTCACGAGTGGACCGTGCATGTTAGAGGGGCAAATCGAGAATAATCGAGATCCGTCCGATCAGGCCAGTACCCCTACCATGAGTTGCTAACGTAACTTACGCGCTCGATATCGACTACGTAAACGTGCATTTAGTATGGAGAAATTTTACTTCAGATAACTGTCAATAGATGGCGTAGTTTTAATTCCATACTAAATGCACGTTTACGTAGTCGATATCGAGCGCGTAAGTTACGTTAGCAACTCATGGTAGGGGTACTGATTGATCGATTACAAAATATCTAAATCCTACAAATATTAGAAACGCGAAAGTTTGTTAGTATGGATGGATGCATGTTTGTTTCTCTTTCACGCAAAAACTACTATATGGATTTTAATGAAACTTTACAGTAATCTAGCTTATACATTAGGATAACACATACGCTACTTTTTACCGTGGGAAAATACCTAATTTCCACGGGAATAACGGAAAACGCGGGCGGGCCGCGGGGCGAAAAGCTAGTATGTAATATGTGATCTGATGTCGCGATCCGTCAATCTAACATATTACATTACATCTGGTTAAATAAATAAATAAATAAATCACTGATCACGATCAACCTCTATCTGGACTACCGTGTAATGGCCACCTTAGAATAGCTAGAGTTTTTCTTCAGAGTTCAAAAAAAAATATTCTTTAACTTTTAAATGTTAAATCACTTAGTTAAGTCATTTAATATATCTTTTCTGGCAAGTTCAAAAATTTGGCTGTCTTCTGTGGAGAAGTGAGCTCTTCTCCACATAAGAAGAAACTCCACAGGCGTTGCATCATTTAAACATATTTCTTCCTATCCTAAAGGCATTGGTTCAAGAATCCCTGCCATTTTATGTTGGTTCTCGATTTTCATTAAATTATTTTTCATTAACCTTCTTACGATTAAGTAAAAGTAACTTGCACAATATATAGTTTTCATATTGAAAATAGCCGTAAGCCTCGCAAATATAATTTAATAAATAAATAAATACACATAAATGCATGGAGTAAAATTCGTAGGTTGATTGTGAAGTTTTATATAAATAAGATGTAAAAGATATATACGAGTAAACGTGTTGATAAAAATATTGATAATGTATAAAAAATCTTTTGATGTTAATATTTGTATTATTAATATATTCCAACAGACTACCCATGCTCGTCTGATCGGAAATACATATTTTCTAACGATGAAATACAAAAGCTATTTCCGTTCTTGTAATAAATACGAGTATCATTAAAATTGGTTAGAAATAGATAGACTGAAATTTACTTTTACAGTGAAATCCATAGATTTACTTTCATAAATTCAATACCCACGGCGCTTTTGTTGAAAAGCGACTTCTTCGTCTAATTAACAACTTACCAACTCCCTTCCAACTGCAGTCCCCTCAAAACTATGCAAAGGCAACAAAAACTAAAAGTTATTACCCGTAAAAGATAATCCCCAACGCTACTGTCCTTCCTTCCGAAGTAGAACAAAGAAGTAGAGGAACAGAAAGGCGACAAATTACAAAATGGACGCCAGATTAGATGTGATGTCCGCACCGCCGAGTCGTACCCTAGCGCTGCTCTCCTAGTGCTGGGACATACTTATCGAGGTTTTACTGATGTATTTCGAGTTTTAGATAAAGTCCGGTGAAGCTTGATTGGTCGTACCTTTTCGACACAAGCATAGGTGAATAAAAAAAGAGTTTTAGATAAGTAACCTACCAGTCTTTATCACAGCAATCCACTGAAAATTACAAACGAGAAAAACCTTAAGTAGAGAATGAAAGCCAACTAAGTTGACTATAAATCTAGAAATGTATTTGTATGTATATAATCATATTTGTTGGATAGTAAAGTATCTGACTGTATCTGTATAGAAAATTTCAGAAGTGAGAAGTACTTGAAGTATTAAAAGGTGACAATATACAAAATGGACGCCAGATTAGCATTGAACTCCGGTGTCGCCTACTCCGTGAAAATAATGAGGTTTTATTAATTTTAAAATTATGCCATTTTTTTCTTCTCACTAAGCTTTTGTTTCATGAATTATCGACAACCATTACATCGCCTAGTCACGTCACTACGTCCGCAAAATGGCGATGAAATTCAATGAATGGCGCTAGTGGGCAATCCTCAGGCAGATTGCTTCACATTACTAGTGGTGGCCGTCACCCTACTTACTAACATTCTTACACAGCTCCAAATGGCAGAACCATGATTTAATCTCCCCATCAAGCCGAGACCGACGACCCAACTACTTTTTACAAGAAAAATGTCCACACCATTTACCTTTTCAGGTAATTTAATCCCTAACTTCGCAATTCATACCTTATTTGTTGAGTTTATCTCTAGTGTTCTGAAACTAGTGTAATGCTGTGTGAAAAAGTCCGGGAAGTTGAAAAGAGATGCGACTTTTCACCTATTACTAAGAGAGTAAATCTAGCTATAATTGGCTACGAAGTGGTGCTAAGAATAGTCGTCACTTTGTACATGGCCTAGGATGAGAATAGGATTCCATGCAAGCCGATTATTGAGATACCGAATGTAAACGCAGTAGATTCCTTTCGAAACATTACATTTAAAAAAAAGAAGTATTTAAAAATAAGCAAGAAGCTTTAAAATTATGGAATGCATAAAAAATATTTGCAACATAAAAAATGAATAACTACAATGTAACTAAACTATCACATGCATACCTACATATTTTTTTCAAGTTTAGATGACATCTATTATTTTTAAGTTGTGGATGCTATTTTTTCTTAATTATTGGTTTAAATATATTTTATCCCCAAAGTAGATATTTCGAATCTGATTAGGTGGTGTGTTTTCTTCCTGAGCATAGGTAATATGATTCTAACATTCATACAGGAAATGTTCATATAGACTATAGAGAGCACTTGCGATTGCATCTAGCATTGTGTCTGGATAGTGTTTATATAAATAGTTATGTCTGTATATAATATACCCGTATATGTGTAATTTGCTATCTGATCTGACATAGTACTGGCATTGTCCAGTTCAAAACAGATGAAAATGGGTCAAATGATCATAATAGTGTTAAAAACAAAAAGTGGTTACATCGAGACAACAGAATATTTAAGTAGTAATACTTACCTCTATTGAAGTATAGCCATGTATCATGCCTCGGCGCGTGTTGCCAGGCTCATACTGAAAAAGTTTGTATATGAGTTCGCGTAAAGTGACGTAAACAATGCGCGTCATACAACGGGTGTTCGCGACCACTTGTCACCGCCACCAAACTAAGCGGCCCTGCCAAAAGTACGTGACCTTAATGTATATCAATCCGAACATGATTTATACACGGGGGATCTGTAAAATATGATATAAAATAAACATTGACAACCAAAACGATGAAATACGACGCAGCGCTGTGATTTAAGGGAGCGTTTCACGAGATTTTATGACGCTATAAAATCAGCCCGCCCCCGCATCCCGCCGCCGCCCCGCCGCACGTACTGCACAGATTTGACAAAACAGACGACGGGCATTTATTCCGTTCGCTAGTTTTTTTGCAAGTTTTATGGACTGCTGCCAGCTTTATGGTCTCCGGACAACGGGCGTTTTCGTTCGACAGTGTAAAATTGAGAGAGATTTGATTTGCCTTTCAATTGCCGGTCAGATTTGCGTTTAAATTACTGGCGAACTTCCTCATCGTATCTTTATCGTTAATAGCTCATGTACGTTCCCACCAAGGGGCTCGAATCTACTCTAAAATCAGGGTGAATTGACCTTAGTCGACCACGCGCTGGCCCAAAGTGGGATGGTCAACTTCACACACAACCTTTGAATTACTTTGCAGGTGTGTGCAGGTTTCCTCACTGTAAAAGCATTGCATAAACGTAAATCATCATCATCATTTCAGCCGAAAGACGTCCACTACTGGACAAAGGCCTCCCCCAAAGATCTCCACGACGATCGGTCCCGCGCTGCTTGCATCCAGCGGCTTCCCGCGACCCTCACCAGATCCGCGGTCCACCTTGTGGGGGGCCTGCCCACGCTACGTCTTCCGGCGCGCGGTCGCCATTCAAGAACCTTTTTGCCCCAACGGTCGTCGGTTCTACGCGCGTATAAACGTAAATATGAGTCCAAAAATCGAAAATATATTGATAAGTGCCGAGGATTAAACTCGAGGTCTTCCGAATGGAAGTCAACGGCCCTAGGCACTTGGCCACCGAGGTTCTCCCCGAGAAGTTCCTTATAGTGTAGGTAAATGGGTGAGGACAGCGGTATTTATGAAGAAGGTTACCGTCACCCCCACTTAAGCAAGTTTACGGCTCATTGCCGCCGCCGCCCCGCCAGTCCCGCCACTCACTGACAGCTATTGATAAGTTTAACGGCTTACCTACACTCAATGAAATATTCAAACTAACCGACATGAAACTTTGAAAGTTAAAGGAACGACACTGGTAACATATCATTAAGTTTTAAATTAATGTCTTCGTCAATCTATAACCAAACTCAATAAACTAGTGTGTAACTTTAGCTATTGGGTACTTTATTTGTTCAATATTTCTATCAAATGGAGCTCACTTGTTCCCGGGTACCTATTTTTCTCAGACGAGTTCCGTTCTGTTGAATTATTACATTTACGATACGAATAAGAGCGTCGTCGGTGGTAGAGGCTAAGACCGCTGCCTCGAAGCGGGAGGTGCGGCTTCAGAACTCGGCACATAACAATGTGTTATTTCCAAAAACATTTATCTATACGTACATTTATTCAACGCCCATACGGCGAAGGGAAACATGGTTCCTGCACGCATCTACGAAGAAATTCAAAGGTTGTGTGTGAAGTTGACCTACCCGCACTGGACCAGCGTGGCGCGTGGTCGACTAAGGGCCTAGCCACAGCTTCGCGCGAGGTAGGTAAGACCTACTCACGTCGATTCAGGGTAGGCTATCTAGCCCAGCGAGAATCTTCTCGGTGGGGACATATCATATGGGCTGGTAACAACGACCTAAATAAAAAGTCGGTATTTTTTGGTATTTTTGTGTTGTTTAGAATGGTTATTAAAGAAAAACAGCGATTCATTTTTTGTGTGTATACGACCTCGCTGACGTTTATGAGCTCAGTTAGTTATTCGTTTGCAACATGTGGCTGGGCTACAAAAAGTATATCATGGCCCGTAGCTTGTGACGTGTAAAGTGCGCAAAAAGATTTACGATGTTGCTAGTAGGAAAAAAGTCGGAATAGAACTTTTTTACGTTGATAGTTTTCCTGAAAACGTACAACCTATATGTATGTATGTAGGTAAAATATGGACACGCTCACTCGCCTTCGCAAAGCTTCGGTGATTTGATGATACTTAAATGATTTATCCAAAAAAAATCTACGGCTATAGATTTATCTTTCTATTATATATCTAAAAAACTGATCTTAGTGTGCCAGTAAGAAGATACCACAAAGAGCTTAAATATTGCGCACTTTTCTCTTCCCTGGAATATTACACAATACACGTCTATTTGTATAAAAGGTAACTAAATATTAATAACAAAGTGGGGAAGAAGGACATTACAAAATGTTACAGATAATACTTTTTGTCCAAAAAGAAAAGATTTCACATACCTTAAATTTTTAACTATTTTGGAGTGAGTGCTTCTGTAAGTGAAAGCTTACACGTTTTTAAGGTAAAAGCTTTTTATTTGGTAGGTTTGTTGTTACATATTACATTATATTTTAACATGCTAGAAAAGTACTTAATAGTGTAGTCACACTATTCGTCAGATTAATTTCAGGTCAGCTTTCACTTACAGATAATTCTCAAGCTGTAGGTACCTACTGATAAATTGTTCATAGATTTTAAATGAAATAATTCCTTTAAAACTACGAATTTTAATAGGTAAATATTAAAGTAATTAAGAAAGTAAATAAATATAAAGGGCGTCCCACGGCTATGCCACATGGAGGAAGTACCTTAAATATTGTAGATAGAACATTTTACTGAAAGAAGACTTTATTTAATTTCTAAAAACTATTATAACTGCAATCAAACATTTTTTAATAATTACATGGTTGAACCGGGAATCAAACCCGCTACACGAGAGAAAAAAACATCCTGTAGTTTTATCATACCAATCGAAAGGCTTCATCATAAGGATTATTTTTTGCTAAACATAGTGTCAGAAATGGATGGGTTCATCCCTTAAAATATTGTACGCTAATAAAGTTACACCCTATATAAATAATTATATTCTTCTTCTTCTTCTTAAATAAGGAAGAAAAAAGCAGGGATCATCCTTAAAGCATACGCCAGGAGAAAGCACTAGTAGTAGCTGTGATTAGTTTGATAGAAAACAGATTGATATTCATGTATGCTCTCTCTGTTATGGAAATGTCTACATTAACCATGTTTAACTTATGCATACATACACGCTATTATCTGTAATCTAGTCATTGGCTTCGTGACTTCACTATTAATAATAAGCCATCAACTGTCTGTGTGTTTGTGATTCATCACGGAATAAATCTTCTCCGACAGTGTCTCGTTTACGACTCCTGCGCAACCATGTGTTCCGAATCACTGCCCTTTTATAGCGAGATGTGACATTGTTTGCTTATTTTCATGTTTTAATAATTTACAGTACAATCCAGAAAATAAGGGATTTAAAATGGTCAGCTATCCGTTCCTCGCATATTTTTTTTCCATTTAACGTATCTACTCTTTTTTTTCAGGTTATTGTATCAATAAAGACTGTTTCGTAGAAAAAATATATTTAAAAAAATAATTTAAATTAATAAAAAAATATAAATAAAAAAGCCTTATAATTTCATACTCTTAATTGTAGTAGACTGTATATTATAATAAATCTATTCTAGTTCATGAACTATAAATGTAAGTAATAGGACAATATTTTATTTATTGAGTACCTTACTTACACTGGTAGATAAAATAATTTATACATGTAATAGTAAAAAGCTAATAGCGATAATTTAACTTTAAGTATAAAAGCTAACACCTAAGCTAGAACAAAATTGTTTGTACCAACTGGTCGAGTTTCGTGTGGCCAAGTTGCTGAATAACCTATTTACTAAATACATACATAATATAATAATAATCCATAAGTTACCTGGTTCACCGAACAGAACAAGACATTTGCCCCAACAGATACATTATACATTCACACTGTAGCTACTGACCGAATCATCAAGCCCATTGTCTCTGGATTATAAAGATCGTAATAGGATTATTGTTAAGGGCCGGGAAGCGAACCGGAGACCGGCCGACACGCTCCGAACACATTTCAATTATGATTGCACGCATTGTGTGACTTGGCGCCCGCCTGTGATATGCTAAGAGCCTACTGCAAGATAATGCTTCTGATTGTTTAACTTATTATAACGTATTTTATACGAGTCTTATAAGAGATAATTTTAATATTTTACTTATTTTATACTTACGACCTCTCCGGCTTTCAAAGTAAACGTATATAAATGCAATGTGTAAAGCTATTTACAACAAGGTGCCAGAAAACTTTAAAAATAATACAGAAAAGCGTTTTAAAAAAGTACTGAAAGAATGGCCGCAGAAACATAATTTTTATTTACATAAAGAATTTTTGGACCATGATCATAGGTTATGTTGTTTCTGTAATAAACATTGACTATTATCTTTGACTATTTTTAATGTTTGCATGCTTATTAATAATTAGGCTAGATATGTGAAACTGTATGTAACCACATCTATTGTAACACCTCTTGTATTGTAACACCTCTTATATCTAAAGCAAATAAATGATTTATTATTATTATTAAAGCTCGGTTAAGTTTTTCACGATCAGGTTTAGTCTGTCTAGTGCAACTAAACAATAGAGTCACAGCAAATTATGCCGAATCTTATGTGAAAATTTTGGCATAATTTGCCGACTTAATCTATGGATTGCTATGTGAAAACGAACGTCTCATACATAAACAAGTGCATAATCTTGCGGTGAGATCTTTGCCTTTTCTGAGCCACAGATAAAAGACACTTTCGTTATAATAAAATACAAGATTACGTAATATTCCAACTATATTTTGTTTATATGGTATTTCCTTTCAAAAAATAATATTTTAACTAGACGTCAACTTTTCAACTCATCATGTGATTCACCCACCATAATAGTTAGGTCATGAAAGCCATAATTCACTGCTAAATACGAGTCTCTCTTTGGTAAATGGTCCTCATAAATCAAGTCACCGAACCATATTCGGCGACGTGTTTGTGACAGATAATCTTTGTTAAAGAAATTAAAAAGAATAATCCCTTTGCAATCCTTAAAACTGTTTCTTTTTTCATACTGAGTTAACAAGCATTTCTTGAGATTAAAACATTTATCCGTGTAGGAACTTGTTGAAGTCCCTATTTCTTACGTCTAAGTATCCTTCCTTTGAGTCTGATTTCTACACACACTGACTATAAGCTGGGTGAGCAAAGCTCGAAAATTTACAGGAAAAGCATCTCAGATTAAGTTAAGTTCTTGATTTTCACTGACTTTTGTGCAAACAGCTATCTAGCAGCTAGCTATCAAAAATGTTTTCTTTAAATTTTTTATGCGTTTGTTACGTAATTACAAAGAAACAACAATACCAATTTTAAGGAAAGGTAGTTTTATTTCTTTCTAATTTTGTAGATTATTTTCCTTTTCCTTTCTATTGACAATTTTGAAGTCACTTGCATATTCCCTATTAGTTTACAGACGCGAAGCTATCCTTTTAATGCCTGCCTAAACTTGAGAATCGCTAAAACTTCTTTAGGTGACTCTTAATGCAAATTTGATTTGCACTAACCTTATAACATTCTTATAACTGCTTAAGTTATGCTTAAGTAACCGTTTTAAAGCTTTGTTTAGCTTAGTTTTTTCTTAACTACGAAAAGACTTAGACAAGGTTAGTGCAAACGGGTGTAATACTTTTAAGATCTTTAGAATAATATCTCTTCATTAACCAGCCTCTTTAAACACTTCAATCACATGCTCGTCTATAGAAAGCACAGATAAACAAAAACGTTTGTCGCTTCTGCTTATTCGCTTCTGTTTATTTATAATTCAGTTCCTGCGATTAAGCGCCACCGCACCTCTTTCAATTACTTACTGACTTTGCATTATTGAATGCACAATGCGAATAAGCTCAAGGGATTTACGATAACGATAATGGCCTATAGTTTGCACAAATGATCCTCTAGCAAAGTATCACATTGATTGTTGCGATTATTTGAGTTTTATTTCACTTTCTGCAAAAACTAAAACTCCTATTCTGGAGCAGTTGTTTTTATTTTCTATTTAAGCTTTACATACAACGTTAAATTAAATTTTATATTACATATTGCATATGATAGTGTGATTTTTTAATCATCATCAGCCGAAAGACGTCCACTGGTGAAATAATAAATTGACTTTATTATGAGTATCAGGTTAGGTTAGGTGTTTCTGGCAGGATACAAATAATAACTCCAGATTACGGAGGTGAGGAAATTGATGAAAATTATGTTTCCGAAATTGGGTAGCTTAGATTCGTTCCATCGTCGCTGGATAACGATAGATGAAATTAAGCGCAACTGAGAAATCTATGCTATGAAAACGTCAAAATGACCCCAAAATATAAACGCAATCATGGTTAACGCGTCAAATGAAGAGGAAATGCTCGCAATGCAAGTAAGTAATACACTTTAAAGTAAAATGGCGGGGACACAGAGTAGCGCAGACTGCTGAAATGCAGGGATGTCACAATCTCAGTTTTATTAAAATACGCGTCGTTCCTGTAAGTGAAATTTACAGCCTTGTGTTAAAAGTTTAAAATGTTACAAAATGCTGTGAAATTAGAAACGGACGGAGCACAATAATAATAAATTCTGAAGTAAACTAAAGAATTGTACGGTCGAGTATTTTCTTTACTCTTCGCTCTAGTTATTGTGTAGACAGCAACATCACCATCATTTACAGTTCTATACAAAGAAATTATATCAGAATTATAGAATTTAAATAGCTGCACCAAAAGAGCAATATTATTAGTTGTGTAGCCAGAATTAGAACGCGAGGCTGATAGTCAAAATCCAGCTCCGAACTAGACATAAATAATTATGTTGCGAATTATTATTTCTTTGGTTAAGATAGAGTAAAAATTTAAAAGTTAGTGTCATCTATGGACTTTTCTTTAAATCAGTTGTTTTAATTTTTTACCAGACTTCTTGAGCAATATTTATCTGTACTCTTGTAACTTTTACAATCTTTGTCATGTGGTACTAAGTATTTTACCTTCTTCGAGTAATCCGTGAGTAATCCGCAACGACTCGTCGTGTCTGCACACATTTTGAAGGGGATATCTTGCTCAAAGAACCTCTTAACTGTTAATAGTTGAGAGCTTCGCAGAAAACAGAATTATTTTTTTCCTGCTCAGATGAATTAGCTCTTTTTAGAGTTCAGCAATATTTAAGTAAAGATGAGAAAATATAAATATTTTTTGATTGATTACAAACATAATAAGCGTTACGTTTGATATTTTATTAAAATTTTGCTAATCAATACATAATATACACATAATATTAAAAATTCTCAATAAATAAAAGAATCATACTTAAGACGACTTACTGTATTTTATCACTTTCTTCAAATAATGAAGAACGTATGAATGTATTTTTAACATTGGCATTTTATTTTTCATCGACTTGTAACAAAATTATAGTTATGTACCTATTAATACTTAATTATTACAAACGAGCGAAGTAAGTTAAGTCGGTTCGACTAAATTTTGTTGAACTTTTACAAATAAACTACTAACTTTGTAATAAGCCCGCCCCCCTAAGACCCGTAAACAGTTATAATAATGTGTAGTAAGCGCGAAAGCCTCAAAAAAACATTAACTTTGTAATCTTCATAATTCCTTCAACATTTTATTCCAATGCATTTTAGTCGGAACTTCACAATTTCCCGGAACGACGTAAACAAAATTGAAAAGTAATTGAGTGAGAGCAAAAATGCAAAATCCAAACCGAGAGTGGACCGCTGCTATTGTAATGTGGCGTTCGTGCGCCCACAGACACGTGCCGCGTATTTTGCCAGAATCAGGGCTGTAGTAGGAATTTGGGGCCCTATACTACGGCTGAAATGAAAAGAAAGAAAACCTTGATCAACACTACTCTACAAGGTAAATGTGGTATAATAGCAGCAAACAAGATCTTTCGCAATGCCACAACGTCATTAATTCTTACGGGGTACGAAATTATAAGCATAGAAATTATAAGATAGGTGTCACGTCATTTCTTCACTAATCATCAAGAAGATTTTTGAAAGCAAAATTTTCAAGCTACTTGGTCTGGACACATCTGCTGCATGCTTTAAGACCAATGGGAAAAAGAAAATACGGTCTGGACTAGAACCCACTGACCAAAGGGCGTAGTCGTCCTACCGCATAAAAGGTGGCTGGACGAGCTTGACAGCTAAATAAAAAAATGGTCAGAAGAAGCTTAAAATAAAAAACCATGGAAGATTAGCAGGGAGCCCTAAGCCCAGTAGTGGGACAGTCCAGACTAAATAAGAAAAAGAAGAACTTGATTTGAAGATATGGCAATCCACATAATTACAACACTTCTATGCCGCTTTAGGTCTACTTTTCCTGACATACTAAGAGGGTATTAAAATCTAATATTTAATGTCATATATTTCCAAGGACCCTGACTCCTTATTGTGCCGTATGTTTAAGTCCGGCCCTGGCTGCAATCAGAACAAATTTTCTGTTCTATGGCGACACAATATTACCGGAACAGACGGTTGCACAGTCGAAAGTTTTCAGAATAACAATACTGAAGGCCTGATCGCACTCATCGCGGCTCTAGCGTGAATGTAAGAACAATGAAAGCTAGACCCAATTATAACTGGGGATTAAATATTTTAAATCATAAATGACTAAAAAGTTGTGATTTTTTTAGGTTTACTGTAAAATATTTTTCGGTCATTACATTTTTCGTTCATACTTTCTCGAATATTTATTTTTGCATCTTACAGCTCTCGTCAATACGCGTCTTTTGAGCCTTTTTATATATCTTTCTAACTGTCTGAGATATAAGGAGGTTCCACTTTCTTTCTACACTACTCTTAAATTACTAGATAATTATCTTTCTACTTTGAAATAATTTCCAATGTCAAAATAAATTTCTATAAGTAATATTTTTCTTCTCCTTCTTCGTGCGGGTTGAAATTGGTCAAATAGTAAAATATTTTTAGAGCTCTACCTTTTTAAACTAATAAATACAAGATGTAATAAGTTTTAGTTAACAACCAGTGCTGAAGGCCGAAAGCGGAAATAAAGAGGCCGACTTCATTCAGACGATGATAATGGAGTGCAGTGTAAACAATCGCTTCCAACATTACCAACATTACAATAGATTTTAATTAAAGTTCGTCCGTGTGTGACTACAATGACGGCACTACCATATAACTAGTTATAGAGTGGTATAGAGAAATTACATTATTATTATTGAAAATCACGAATTTGTGAAACGAAGTTGTGAAATTTCCTAATACTTTGGTCTGATCTACGAACACGAAAAATGTAGGTGTGCCATAATTCTTTAAAAGGAGGAAGTAATGTTATAAATAAACATACCTCTCACCGCACATACATTACAAATTGATTTAATTGAATTATTAAGTAGCTGGAGTTCAATTTAGTTGGCAAATAACTTATTTACTACCTCAATGCAAGTTTTCAGCTGTGTCGGCAGCCACCATACTTTTTAACATTATAGTGGGTACCTTTAATATGAATATGCTTTATGTAGAAGTCGGTTAGATCTTGCTTATACAAACGGCAAAGGCCTGTGACTAGTGGCAATACAGAAGCGTTGCTCGAAGCATGTTCTAAACGAATAATAACGTCAAATAAGACAAGCATGTATGTTATGTCATATGTAAAAACTTAGTTTATGTACATCCAGTGAACATAAAGGCTTCCATTGAACTGAAGAGCGGAGAGTATTATATTAGACTCGCATGTAGCCATTACAGGCCTCCGCCCCCGGGGCTCATAACCTGCCAGCCTTCCAGGTTAATCCTGTTTACAAACGCAGCAAGACACGTTCCCTCAATGAGCACAAGGCACAGACCATAATATGTTAATTCAGCCCTCACTCCTCCCGCCTTATTGAATATTTTCCTTTCATCGTATAATTTAGCAAAATGAAAGCTCGGAATATTAAAGTCATAATAACCGTCCTCTATTATAAATTACTAGAAAATTATCTTTATTACATTGTGAAAGCAATTACGGGTGACTCGGCTTGAGAAATGTTTAGTGTTACATTATTAATTCAGGAGGCCCCTCGTTTCGGCCTTTCCGGAAGAATTAGCTTTTTCTAATTGCTTCTGTAGATTCTGAAAGTGCTGGTGTACAGTTACAGTACACGGTCAAGTGCGGTGAAGCTTGATTGGTCGTACTCTTTTAACACAATCATAGGTCAATTAAAAAAAAAACAGTACACGGTCTCTGTCGGTGAGTGGCCTACGGAGACTCCGGATTCAAATCCCGGATACGTATTTGGTAAGAACTTCTCCAGTTCGGTTAGTTAGGACAATGCGTGCTGAATAACTAACTATACAATACAATGTACTTTATTGACACCAAAATAATCAGTTCACAATAAATACAATCGAAAACTAATACAGAGTCTAGAGGCGGCCATTATTGTTCGAAAAGAAGATGATTTCTAAAAGACTCTCAAAGACGATATCGGTTGATGATTAGTAACGGATTAGAGTCCTGCTATATAAAGAAAAACAATTAAACATCTTGGGTTCTACCACAAATAAGTTAGACAGGCTTTGATTTGCTTATGAAATGTTTCACGGAAGACTTTTTAGGCAATTGTACATACAACATGTAGGTATTTAACTATTTTGGTGTTTTGAATTTTTAGTTTTGAGTCTGAAAACTGTCTGAAATTAACTAGCACTCTCTCTAAAACAGTGATACTGTCGCAGTCCGTTATCTTGTTTGTGAATTTTATTTAAGACCAACTTTAGGCCCCGTGGTCGAACCAGCGTATTATTTTTTCTGCTTACGACAAGGCACTTTTTCGCGATAATAGTAGGCTATGTTAATCTAAGGTAGAAACTATATATCTACTAAAATTTATTCAAATTCGGGGAGTTCGTTTTAGGTGAAATAAACATCTCAACTTACAAAGTATACTTATACGTTTCAATTCAACACCGTGAACTTTAACTGGTTGTTTATCCGCTACATAGTGATGAAACTAAACAACTTTTCGAAAGTAACATAGGTTGAAATCTCAAAAATATATTTTTACTTTCCATATAAACTTCAATCACGAGACCGGTCACGTCGTATGAAAAGATGAATTTTAATTTTGAAATTTTAACCTACATTCCTTAGGGAATGTTGTTCAGTTTCATGAGTACCACTGTTGCGGATAAACACACTATTAAATTTAAATTATTATAAATTAAATTATATTAAATTTAAGCGGTGCAAAGTGTTATAGAGTCTGTGCGGAAAGAGAATAGGATTTAGATTTGAGGGCGCAGTAGTGGTTTTCTACCGTATTTGTCATACTGGCAGCACATTATAGCATAACTGTAACATCTTGATATTTATTATACTTAAATAAAACCATGTTAATGATTTCCGATTCTGTCTGTCTGTCTGTCTTTTGTGTTAATGTTAGTAAATCTGTAAATCTATGTTAGTTCCGTTTTTCGCCACGCCTATTCTCTTTCCGCACAGACTCTACACCATGTATTTTTTTTAATAGCAATTTAAGATTGCTTCTAAAACAAAAAAAAAATATTTCTAGAAAAGTAAATAATGCTTTTTATTAAATTACTAAAAATGCCAGTTATTATTGATACAAATAAAATTTTAAGACAGCAGTAGCAAATAAAATTTCATTACGTCGTCTGTATCAAAATTATAAGTACTTTTGATTATTTGGAATCTATCAAAGAAAATACGCATTAGGTGAAACGTTCAACAAAGCTAAATTGAAAGTTTTGGTCATCAAAATAAAAAGAAAGTCGTCATAATATTTTTGTGTTGGCAATAAACTAAAGTAGTACAAATCGCCCGTATAATGACGTAATCGATTCGCATGTAGCCGCGTTCAAGTTAAGGGTGGTTGACGGTAGTCGTACATTTATACCGCGGTAATATCTAGCTAGGCCTTAGAGCAACGCGGGCCTTCCGTACCGGAAGGGAGTAGCCATACGACACATTACCCCTCTGTCAATTGTATATGCCCAATGGGCATGTGCGTTTATAAAAACCAGTTGCGGTCGGATCTCTTCGTAGACCGAGTCTAGTCACGCAAGTGAACAGCCGTAGTATCAAAAATGCCTAATTACTCGGTTTTTTGCTGTAAAAAGAGGTCTGGTAAATCAAGTTTACAAAAAGATAGTGTTAATTTCACATTTATAAGTAAATTCATATCGTATTATAGCTATTAATACAGTTAAATACGAAATTCCCAAATTTATTTCTTATTTGTTGACGAATTTGTTCAGCAACATCTAATCCGCCCGCCAGTACAAAAAACAGATCGGTCGCGCGATAAATCCGACTTTCGGCGAGAAGTCGCTTGATACGTGTTATGGCAACGTAATTCTATGGTTGCTATGGTAAAACAAGACAATGTGTGAGTTATGACATGACTCATCCGTACACTAAATTGTTACTGTAGTATCGTCTTTACAGTATGTAAGGATGCGGAACTGCACTTGTGTGCACATTTCCCCCCCCAAAAAATGACAGAAAAATTTGCCTACAGTAAAATCGCTATGCGTACTCCCTTCCGGTACGGAAGGCCGGCGTTGCTCTAAGAGCTAGGCTCATTTGAAAATTGCTTCCGGCGCGGTGTTTTTACACCTCGCGTCAAAGTCATAATATATCCAGTCAAGTGCTAGTCAAACATGCGCGCGATTTTTTTAATCAAAATGTTTCTGTGGGATTTCCTGTTAACGTATTAATAATTTTACTAACGAATCTATAATGATAGCAAAACACACATTACTTTCTTTTCTGTGAATCTCGCCAAGTCGAGCGCGAAGCAACACTGCCGTACCATCTTTACTGGAACCATTTCGCCGCATTTTCAGGCCCCTATTTGAGAACCTCTGGATAAGACCAGAACGCAGAAATTTTCGTCAATCACTAAGCTATGATCACATACTAAAAATCCGAAATTTCAAGTCTGTAGGTCATTTAGTTCCGAAGTTAAGCGAAAGCAAAGTTTCGCATTTTCGACACTCACTCATGATCATCAAAATAGAACTAGTACTTCCCATAAACTCAGCGACCTGAAATTTGGTACAGAGTTAGGGTTTAATGGCTACATAAAGGGAAAACTATAAAAACTAGGATAATCGAAGATCTGGTGTACCTGGTGACCCTGATTAGAAAACACAAGAGCCCAACCAAACTATTAGAGATCGAGACATACCGCCTTTACAAAAAATATTCAACTTGGTGGGCCGCTTCATTTGATGTCAAAAATTGAAGGCTTGAAGTATCTGATGAAGAACCCTCGGCTGGTTTCAGCTGTATTAGAGATATGGTACCTAACGCCCCCTTCTGCTATTAGTACTTAAAAAAATCGACTGTCATTGCAAAAATCCAGCATAGTGGAACACATCTTCTAATTTAATCCAGCCTATAGCGTCCCACTGCTGGGCAAATGCCTCCCCTTCTGCTTTTAATACGTATATAAATAAAATTAAAGGAAAACTATGGAAAAGACTAGACTGGCTTTTATACTTATACTTACAAGTTTACGAGAAGAAATAATAGTCGAAAGATCGAACGATTAACTTTATTCTACTCAAACATTATACAAATTAAATAAACAAATTACACTAAAATATTAATTCTAAAAATATGATGGAGGAGTGGAGGTGATACCCGCACACGTCGTTAGATGGCGCTGACTGTATTTTAAAAAGAAAGATTTGTAATAATAAACAAACAACTTCTAAAAAGAAAAAAAACTATGTGAAATAAGAAAATCTAATAAAATAAATCAATATACCCACGTTTCTACAAAAAGAAGTGAAATCTCACCAAAAACATTCTGTAAAAATACTAGCCAACTCTCGATGGAGCTGCTTGTTTATCTCTAAAAAGTAATGAAATCTAGACAAAGTCGTACCAAGTCTAAGGTTCATTACTGCGATTTCTTTATTATTATAGTTAATGTTGTGTTACTTGGCTGTTGAAGGGTACACAAGGAGTTTTATAAACCAGGTGCTCCATGATTCCGTTGCACCAATCTGTCGCCAGGACCGCTACTCATTGACGATGGAAAATCAACGGCCCAGTCACACAACATTAACTATAATAATAAAGAAATCGCAGTAATGAACCTTAGACTTGGTACGACTTTGTCTAGATTTCATTACTTTTTAGAGATAAACAAGCAGCTCCATCGAGAGTTGGCTAGTTTTTTTACAGAATGTTTTTGGTGAGATTGTTTTTATCAATACATGTACCGTTTCCCTGTGCCACTCTCCCGTCTTACCTGAAACAAACAATTAAACAACTATTATTACATAATATCATAATCAAATTACTACCATAAAATCACATTTAATTAATATTAAAAGGCATATATTTTGCCTACAAGCCATAATATATAATAGTACTACGCCTACAACTCTCTTCTCTTTAACTAGAATTATGAATTAACATATTTTCAAATATTTTACATATAAAAGATGAGACGATACTTCATTTGAATAGTAACGAATGGACCTCGAAACTAGTTATTTCGCTCTCTGTTCATCCTCCCACGCAGTTAAAATGCTACCCCAAATATGTTCTCGCTGGCCCAGACGTTTTTCAGCAAGCTATGGAAAGCGAGTATCTCTACTCTTACTAGGTTTTTTTATTTTTTTTATTTAACAATATTGCACATAAGAAACATTATAGGTACAAATATTAAGAAAGACGACACAACAGGTATTACTTATTTCTTAAGAAATGTCTTTCAGTAGACTCAAAGGAAGATATACAATAAAAGTTTAATAACGTGCGCTTCACATAAAACTAAAACAACTAAAAAACCTATTCATTAAAAGAATAAAAAAAATTTATATAGTTTTAAAACAAAATATGACTACGAAGGCTCTCAGTACATACACACCTTCATAAATGTAAGTGGGTATCAAAACGACGCGGCGTAGCATTCGTAGTACGTATTTGCTACGCCGTAGCCGCCACCGTAGCAAACTAACAATAATCGCTGTTTTATCGAACAACTTATTGAGAATTCGTTTCGTTTGAGTTTGTAGCTGAGTGGAGTACTAGTAATTCATATTTTGGGTAAGTGAGTAACAACATTTTGTACTCTTTGTAGTGTAATTGGAGCCCGCTGCGGCGGAGCGCTGGTTATTATGCTAACAAGTTGCGCAGAAGCGGGAGAGAGCTGGCATAGGTTGTGTTACAATCCTGTAGGAACCCTGCCGGGACTTCCATACAAGTAAGATCCTACGCGAGCTGTGAATCTAACTTGATCATAATTTTGTTGGATTCGTAGCTTGAATAACCAACTAGAAATGTTTGTTCATGAATAATAATAATACATGTATGATTCATTTTATATAAATAATTACAGGCACAGTAGCCATACATGTGGCTGGACAGTCGCATAACAAGTTTCGCCCCTACTGGTACAGAATAACGGCGCTCTCAAGGTCCAATTATCCACCCGCTCGTGATGGCTACTGTACATAAAAACACGTTAGGAAGATACGAAACATCACCTTCTAAATAAATGGGGTGGAAGTAGTAAGCGTTCTCGTAGAGCGATATCCATGCTCGGGCCCTCCCCGTGAGTAGCGGCAATCGCCGTGAAACCGATTACCACACCACGATGGCAAACCAACTCCCATGCAATCCACCTTCTAAATCAAATCAGTAAAAGATATTTGAATCAAAAACAGTATATTTCTAGGTAAACTATAAATCCATTTCAGTCACAGAGTTTGCAATATCTCAATGCTCTGACGCCAGGATTTTATCATCGACCATACGATATATGTAGAAACTAGACTAACAAAAGTAAAAGTAAGTCTTCTACTCTAGGTATTGCTGGCTAGCTTATCGTGTGGGTTTCGAGGTTAAGTCACCTCGCAAATATTGGTGTCAGAAACATGGCTCGTGTAACGACTACATTCGTAGTATAGTAGCTGGGACTAATGGTTACACGTGCCTCCCGAAGCACGGAATCATCCTAACCAACCAAAATGGGGAAAGTCTCACAAAGTGATATTTGTCCGCTTATTGCCCCAGCAGGATTCAAACATGGGATCTTCGTAATGAGAGGCGAGAGGAGGCGAGCGAAGGCTTAGGTATTATTGAACATCTTAAGTACATTAACTATAATAATCAACGAAAACAATACAATTTATCTTCTTCAAATATAAGAAACATTTTAAGATTATTATCCGAAAGCAAAAAATAGTTGTACTCTCACAGATATTTGCGTAAGAGACCTGGCATACCTTTTATACAAATGACAAATAGACCTACAAATCATCTGTAGTCTACATGGAGAGAGCATTAAGCTAATGATACAAAATTTTGTACCATTTAGAGTCAACCGAAGCGTTCCAACCAAACAAATTGTATTGGAGCTGAACAAATTACGTGTAGTTAAGATCGCAGCCCGGTGCACCCAGTCTGAATATTGATAGGACTCCAGTGTAGCCAATTTGTACTCTATGCATAAGTAATGGGGAAAATATGGAGCCTAGATTGAAGCGACGGTAAATATTGACGTCACTCTACCCGACCCGATAGGTTTTTGCGCTCCGCAAATCGCATATTGTAGACTGAGAGTTACGTCAGAGTTTCGTCTAACCACCTACTAAACTTAAATTTATGAATTTGCTAGTTATGTACCAAAGTATGCAAGCTGCAGTAAAAAGTTGCAACAGCTTTTATTTTATAGAAACCTACTTTCGAATATAATATAGGTACTATTGATAGGTACACGTATATTGTACATACCTACTAATATTATAAACATGAAAGTTTGTGAGTATAGATGTATGTTTGTTACTCTTTCACGCAAAAACTACTGAATGGATTTTAATGGAATACTGCAAATTATTGCTATATTAATAGCTTATACATCAGAATAGGCTACCTTTTACCGTGAAAAAATTCCTCATACCCACGGGAACAAAAGCAAGCGCGGGCGAAGCCGCTGGGTGGAAACCTAGTATGATAATAAATTAGAGGGAAAAATACAAAAGAATTATCTATAAAATGATTGAAAATCTTGTGAAGAAACAAATTGATTGATATAAAAGAACACAAGTTTGTGTTTATTTATAAAAAGTCTCGGTAGGGAAGCTATGAAGTGGTAGACAGAAGTGTGCGAGGTTCTAACAATGATAACAATAAGACAGGCTGTGAAACGACATTCATTCATTCATTAACAGCTCATACATGTTCCCACCGAGGGGCTCGAGAAACGACATTATGGGTATGAAATATAATATTGAAAGCTGTTTAGTAAAAATATTTAAAAATACCCTAGTTCCGAAGCGTATTTATCACAAATGAAAATAGACAAGTGATCAGCTTTATTTAAAAACCAAAATAGCATTCGGCGTGTGCACCGCGAACGGAATTGAACGGTTTTGTTATTAAATCTGCTGTTTCCAATTTAAAACACTCATTCCGGTTAATTATATTCCCATTAGTTCGAAAACATTGTCTCGCTGTGCAAATTGAAACCCGAAAACAATGGCTGCCAAATTAAAATATGATAATAAATGAAATTAAACTCCACAACTCTGCTAGTACACCGACAAAAAGTGCAACTAGAATAAGAACTGGAAGAAGTAACTACTTAGTAAAAAGAAAATCAAAATACTAGGTTAACATTATGAAAGTTAAAAAATACTTCGCAGGAGTTGAATAAAAATTCACAATTGGCAAGACGGCAAAGTTTAGTTCCCCAGACAGGAAGGTAGCTACTAGCTAGCATATTAAACGACGCTTTTACGTAGTCTATATGAAAAGAAAATGTGTGCCCATATGACACCATTTCAGCAGACAGCCCTCCGTAATGGAAATTTGCATAGGCACCTTAAAATTTTATTCATAAGGGGAAAATTGTTTCGCATTGCTGCCACGGCGAACGCGAACCCTGCGTTTCAGTAAAAAAATCGAATTATTGCTATGCATTAGGAATTTAGCCCACATTTCCAAGTAAGTAGCGACGGTAATGGCTTGACGAGGCCCCTGACGAATTTCATTGGTAGATACTACCGAGCCATCATATTATAATCTGTGGAGAATGTACGTATAAGGTACGTATGTATATTAAAGCTCGTTATTTAAACTACGCTTAACAACGACAATGTAAATTATTGACGTTAATAACTAAAGCTAAATTAATTTTGAATAAGTAATCACTTTGCTTATTTTGCTTGGTCTACCCACATGTGAACCATACGCTAATATTGATCATGGTTTTGGTGAAAAATGGCGAAAATTGTAAAAATTGACAGCGCCTCGTATAATATTGATGGGAAGCATTTTCTAAGCAGCGAAAAATTTAAAAATAGAGGGTTATTTCTCTTAAATTATACATAAACGTCTGTAAATCTACAACACGATGACGATAAGTTCAGAGGTTCGAGCCCCTTAGTAGCGGTTTTAGTGAAGTTTTGTTAAGCCTAAAATTTTATTTTACCTATTTTATGACGGTCGCAAACTTTTGTACACTTAAAGTAAACACTATTATTTTTCAAGAACTCAGGCTTTTAAAAATTGCTTATGAAGATACAATCCTAAAAAAGAGTATGAGCGTCGGTGGCGAAGTTGCTAGAGCTGTTGACTTCCATTCGAAAGTTCACGGGTTCAAACCTTGGCACGTACTAATGTGCTTCCGATTTTCGAATTCATATGTACGTTTATTCGACGCTCTTACGGTGAAGGAAAACATAGTGAGGAAACCTGCACACACCTGCAAAATAATTGAAATGTTGTGTGTGAAATTAACCAACCCGCACTGGGCCAGCGTGGTCGACTAAGGCCTATTCACCCTGGTTTCAGGGTAGGCTCAAGCCCCACAACATGTAAGAGGTATTATACCTAGTGAGTTTTCCCATTGCTGGACCAAAGCCCTCAGCACCGATCGGTCCTGCTCAGCCCGCATCCAATAGCTTCCCGCGAACTCACCATATCGTTGGTGCTTTTTTTAAAATAGATCTATGCTTGTGTCGAAAAGGTACGACCAATTAAGCTTCACCGGACTTGATCGTTGGTCCACCTTCTAAGCTCAGTCTGGGCAAAACAAAAGACTAGTTATATTTTCGTAAATTTTAGATTATCCTCAATATAATGTTTATTTTATACTATAGCCCGTACTGTAAAGCCATATTATTATAGAGTATCCAACAAAACAGTTTTCAATGCCTCCACCCAGATTCCCAGCAATAATAATAACGTCTACAGTTTTATCCGTGGCTCCGGCACTTTAGCCTTTATTACAAAGGTTATTATGTCATATTTCATAAATTATTTAAGGCAGCGATTACCCAGTAACAGCGAGGGCAAGTGAGGGCGAGTTAGGGCGAGATAACAAGAGGGTCTGGGCGAGCAATCTCCGGTGCGGTCGTCCTCCTGCCTTGTCTATGCTACCTTTGTATCTATTAACTTTGAATCTTCTTTGTTATATAACAATGGCTTGACCGTTTGATACCAACTGTCGCGGCAAGGCGGACTGTTACTTGGTTATAATTATAATTATAATTTTATATAAATGTTTTTTAAAAATTTTATAAGAGCCTGACGTTCTGTAGCCGTAGAACGATGTTAACCTAATAACATAATTCTACGGATACAGTTTATTTATTACTGATATAGTTTCCAAGAATTTTCAAACAGCATTGTTTTAAATCCTAGCAATTATATTTTCCATACTACGAAATTATTATTAGGAAAGCATCGATCGGCTAGTGATTGAATATCGCGATGTAGCAGTCAATTGTAATTGGGCCAATGCGGCCACGATACCTGTTATTATAACGTGAAAAGCAATATTCAATGGAGCTAGTTATTATTTTTGTACTTTTGTTTGTAGACAATCAGTTGGGGACAGGTTGCGGTTAACCGGCGCCGCCAGCTTTGAATACCGATGACGATGGCAACTACGCGACTCGACTCGTTCCAATCTCTACTCTATGCATAAGTAATGTGAAAAGTATGGAGATACCGCTCCGATGCGGAATATACGCTCCTCTAAAATATTGTTGTATATTTTTATGGGAACAACTCCATTTATTTGTTTCTTAGTATCAACTGAGACAGCCACTGAGTAATCCTGTGTATTGTATTTATGTGGGATGCGGAAAACCATCGCTTATTTTTAGAAGCTTTTACTTTGCGTTAGAATTATAAACAGAAATTGTTTTGGCCGGGAGTTTCAACGTGGTTTCAACTCAGTTGTTCGGGCTTGTTTCGCTGTAAAATTGCAAATAGAGTCTGCAATTTCTTTCGTTATTCCATTGAGTCGTTTTAAACAAAGTGAGGGGTGCTTTGTATTCATGAATATATATCGGAATTGATTCATTTTGTTGCAGATTGGAGTCTTTCTCGCAGGTGACGCGCTCAGCCGGAATTCTAAGTGAGCGGGAATCTTATTAAAGTATGCATGTTGGATTTTGCAACGTGTTTCAGCTTAACCTGCATAAAATTGTACGAAAGCACTTCCTATTTAGTAGGTATTCTTTTTGATCATACGTAGAAGGAGAATTTAATAATGATATAATTGTTCGTTGTAGAAAGCTGTTACGGATGGAATTTAGTAGATTAATCAAGGAATAAATTAACACGTCATATCAAATTAAAGCTTAGAAAACCTTATAAAATCTTGACCACGAGAAAACACGAAAGATTTTATAATTGAGTTAAACATGCTTTAACGTCCATAAAATAAACATTTTCTTTTTTTTCAATAGAGGTCGATTTTAAATTACCTTTAAGAAATAAATCTCACTGCTTCTTATTTTAACCAAAATTTAATTCGCAGGAAGTAATTCAGCATTAAACATAGCTAGTAAATCCCTAAGGCCAATGAAGGCGAATGGGGTATGTTTAATTTTTTTTTGGTATGTAATTTTTACTCTTCTCTGAAAGATTAGCTCGTTTTAAGAGACTAACTTTGCTTTTGTTAATTTATGTACTTTAATCAATTTTATGTTTATAATTTACTAGTACGCTCTGAAAGTAAGCATTTTCTTTTCGTCATTTACAAAAAAAAACTGTTTCTGGCACAAACACTATCTAATTTGTATTTGATCGTTGACCACAGTTGATTGACGTTGAAACATTCCCTCTCATTTTATTTTTGATTTTATTTCTAAGGTGAAGGGAAACCTCGCGTCGTGAGGAAACCTGCATACACCTGCAAAGTAATTCAAGGGTTGTATGCGAATTTGACCAACCAGTTCCTACTAGGCCAGCATGGTCGACTAAGGCCTATTCACCCTGATTTCTGGGTAGGCTCGATCCCCACGGTGGGGTGGGGACATAATATTATGAGCTGTTAAAGATGAAGAAAATGTTCCTACATATAAATAAATAATATGGGGACATATTATATTACTTTGCTGTCAATGAAAAATTAACCCTGATTATAATATAGTCGTAGTCTTTTGGTTTTATGACCCCCGAAAAACCATTTCAAAACAAAATTTGCGTTACTTGGCGTTACGTTTTGTCTCTAGTAGGTTTTTGACACAGAGTAACAAAAAGAAATTAAACATACCCCATTATGCCGCTCCGGAGCAGAACGGTCATAACGAGGCGCGAGTATGAAAAATTTAAACCGCGTTCCTGCGTCCGTCCGCCGCGGATAACATTTGTAATATCTGCTGTATAATTCATCTGGACTGGGGTAAGGAATACCAAAGACCGTACGCTAACGTCTGCTCAAAGTACAGTCGAGAGCAGACCAAGCTGGACACTGGACTTTGCGTTGTTTTTGTGTCCGTCGAAAATGGAACAGAATCGCCTAGAATTCAGCTAGGTCGGCTTTTGAATGTCTAGTTTTCTGCCACAATTTTATCCCGTTGAGAATGATGTATTTTTCAAAGGTGAAAAATGAGTATTTTATAATTATTATGATTTCTCTTCCACGAAGAACGGATTACGAAAAAATTGCAGAGCAATCACGGAAAGAAAAATCAAACCCTTTCGTTAGCGCCGGTTTGTACGTATATCTGCGGCTGACTGTACTCTACCATTTACCTTACCCGTGTAAGCTGTACAGCTGTAATTTAATTAAATTACAATAAGGTTGTCTACAAGAAAACGCTAATAATGTGAAGACCACCACTTATGTATATTCATGAAATGAATCCAGTTCTTTTTTCCTTTATGTTAGCAATAATGTGTTATTTACTTTTCGTGCAAATACAGTCGCATCAGACCAGTAGCGCGCCACGTAATATTACACAAGTTAAATATTAGCTATTTGAACGCGAGTTGTTTGGGACGGGTACGATTTTTGTATACGTTTACCCCATAGGTATACGTTTTGTCTGTAAAATATATCTATCTCAGAGAATTCTCATGTGCTAATTTGTTGTTGAGTAATAGAAGAAGTATACCAACAAACACCGTGTATGTGACAGGTGTAAGTATCGTCTTAGTAAATACTGATAGGATATGCTCACTTGATCATTATATTATTTTATTACGAATAAAGTTTTCTTAATTGACAAGTCTAATTTGAATAATTTACTAAATAATTACATTAACTGCAATGCAGCTTAGAGCTGATATAGCTGGTTATTAACTTATTATAGCCATAGAAGGGGAACGGAAACTGAAAGAAGTTCGTAACGAGGTAGTGACGTCACAATCGTGACCAAAATCTGCGTGCCTATAAAACAATACCAACAGTTTATGAGCCACGGTCGGAAATCAGCGCCGTCGCGCCAGTAAGACATTTCACATAACCGAGTTACGGGTTACGGGTTATGGGCTATGGCATGTAAATAAACGAGCGGTTGGCGTGGCTAATGTCTATTCCGACATGGGCAATAACTATGCGATTATCCTATTTGAAACAGCTACAATACAACGAACAGGCGTGACTATACCACTATACCTTCACATTTTTTATGTTGCTAACTAACTTCGAAGCCTGAGCACCTTCTGATACATTAAAAATATTAGCTTGTAGATGACAGAGTAATAATAACGCGACGCTGGCTTCTTATTTATTTATAACTTTGCGCAAAATTTAATGGAAAAGCAGTTAATATTTCACGTCCTCATTAAATACGAAAACTTTTACGAAAGACGCCTTTTGATACTACCTACTTACTTTTCAACTCAATTATTGCTTGCTTCAAAATTTGATAAATGTTGGTAATACTACAAAAGAGTAGAGGTACCTACTCGTTAAAAAGCTAAACACAAACGATCCCAAATATAACCTGGAATCAAAATGGAATAATAATGGTCAGATCATTGCAATACATCAGCTACAAATTCCAGAAATAAAATCCAACATTCTTCCAATTAAGCTATATCTGTCATCAATGCCAGCTGTTGAGAGAAATACGTTTTGTTCAGGATGGCTTAGGGAGATGGTACATGGTGAAGTGGCATCGGACAACGCCAAAGAATAGCATTGCTAAAGTGAGAACAAAAAACATAAATATTCAACAAGACTATATAAATAGCGAAGTTTGGGCCATTTATTTCGATACACCGGGACTCTTTGCAGAGACGGGAAAAGTTAGGCGGGAACGGGATTTCCTAATGCGATTTTAATTCGCTCTTTCCGCGACGAAGAGGGTAATTTCAATAAAAGCGAAGTCAGTAGATATTTCGTCGAGAAAAAGCCCTGTAGAAATAGACGTGTGAATTCCTGGATCCTAATTTATTTGCGAAAAGAGCAAAGTGGAAATCACTGTCGCACTTTCGGTTGACTAACTGAGAGTGATGCAAATGGCGGGTATAGGAAGACAAAAAGGTCTCAATAATGTAGTTCACTAATTTTAATTACCCAAATTGCTAGTTAAGGCTACTAAGTATCGTGCGGGGCAAATGAGACGGAGTGGCGAGAAATCAACGCGCTTGAAGTCTTCACCAGAAAATACAAAACGTATATTTTTAAATTAAGTTTGTTCATATTTCATATTATTTGTAAAGCGGTAGACCCCGACCACTTACTTTTGTTTAATAAAACTTTTTATCTTGTTTCTAACTGAGCTCACGGCGAAAAGGGCGGAAATTTTGTAAATGCATTAGGTACTCAGTGAGCCTAACGCAAATGACTTTCGGCAATTGTTATTTTAAACAAATTGACTATTTAAATTCTACCAATAAAATTTGGGGGAGCCGTGCCGAGTCTCTAATTGATTGCCCACCCCTTGGGGGGGATCGGAGGAAAAGAAAGTTGGCAGTCAGACACCCGTAAGTGACCCCGCTTTTTACCTTTGAAACAATTAAAAAGACCATCCTTTTTTTGTTCATTTAGAGAAAATACAGACAGGAGATTGAACAATAAGGAAGTGGTCAAAGACGACTGGAGGGAGAGATTTGAGAAGCATGCAGACTCACACGCTTTCACACACACACACACACACACACACACACATCGGGCTATGTGAACAGTTTATAAGCTAAGCTTTTTGTTTTATTTCTTTTTCTCTCCTAATGCAATACCTACTGCTGAATAGAGGAGCGGTTCCGGTTTTTTTATTTTTAGTATTGAAGAAAGGATAGTATTTAACCGTACCTCAAATTATTCTCTTGTTCCACCTAAATATCTTCACCAAATTATACTCTTGTTCCACCTAAAATACTAATTGTGCACCAAAACATGCAAACTTGAGACTTCTTGAGTTATCAACTTTGAAAAATTCAAAACTACGGCGGCGGTCGCCGGCCGCTGCCGCGGCACACTCGCTCCGCTCGCTCGGCTCCCTCCGCTCTGTTATTGACATCAGTCTAACCTAACCTAACCAACCGATTTGATTCTGGGTAGATTTGTTTTTTTTAGCGGTGGGCTGTGCCCCCCGAGCCCCCCCTTGTGGGGGGCTACAACCCCCGTCCCCCCCCTTCGGTTCACGCCCTTGGATATTTGGTGCAAGATTAGTATTTTTAGTGCACGAATAATATATTTGTTGTAAGATTAGATTTTTTGGTTAACAGAAAATTATATTCCTTGAAGAAATAGTGGACGCCTTTCGTTTTCAGATAATTGTAGGCTTAGCAAATACTGAAAGGAAATGCTCGCTCAGTCAATGGTTTTGAGCAACTTTCAAAAAAAAAACTTTTCTCGGAAACGATAAAAAAAATTACTTCTCCATACAATCTGTCATGACTCATGTCCGTACAAAATGACTTTTTCTTATGGGAGAATCGAGTTCTGATTTTATTTTCGAGTAAAGTTTCTTTGGAAAACTAGCTCAAAACCGTCGCGGCGCCGAAATAAGACTCTGAATACTACATTCATATAAGTTAATATTTAAAGTGTTAAAGTTGTTTGATCAGGAAGTGTTAGTTATGGGAACAGAACAGTTGCGCTTTTTAAAGGCTTCGTATATTAGAGACCCCCCCACACTAGCGTCTTTCGAGTGTCTTTTGAACATTGATGATGACGTGCATCGCGACAATTAAATCATAAAGTAAGCGAAACAAAAGACGGACGCGGACATGGTCCAAGAAAACAAGGTCTAACCGTTAGACCACGTGACTGACACAAGCCTACGTAATTTTGCGCTGTTCATCCTTGTCTATTACACGCATTCGAAAAGGATGAATAAGTAAAATGACGTAGAAATGACGTAGGCTCGTGTCAGTCACGTGGTCTAATGGTTAGACCACAAATGACGTATAGCAGTGGCGGCGGCGGCGCGCGGCGCGGCGCTTAGACCTTGTTTTCTTAGACCATGGACGCGGATGATTATATGCGCGACGACGACGACGTCGACGCTCGAAGGACGCTGGTGTGGGGGCGTCTTTTATTCTATACTTAGTTGACTTAGTGTATAGTTCCAACTAGAATATAATTATAAAGTTACAAAATTATACGGGCACAGTTTAGTGGTATCCATTATTATTAAAACTACAACAAACTCGAATACGAAATCAAAGTTTTTGACAGATTATATATTTAGTTTTAAGTGTCGAAGGGTGAAATTACTTACTCATATTATTGATTATTTTGTAGCGTATTTTTTTTTAAATTAACGTTCAATAATACTTTGTGCTTATTCATTTTGTTTTGTTGTTCAAGGGTTTAGGTATTTTTTTTGTAAAATAACAAAGCTTTAGATCTTATCTTTATTGCTGATGGAAAACTACTTAGGTAATTTATTTTTCCTGAACGTAAATCTACTACGAGTATAACATTTATAGCTCGCGACATATCCCCAGAACCTCTAAAAGTATTCAACTGAAATGTTATTAAAACAGGTACGTACTATCATACTAATATTATAAAGAGGAAAGATTTTTATATTTTTGTCTGTGTAAGTGTGAGTGTATGTGTGTGTGTGTGTATGTTTGTAACGAATAAACTCCAAAACTACTGCGACGAGTTCAAAAATTCTTTCATCATTAGAAAGCTACATTTTCCCTGAGTAACATAGGCTACCTTTTACGGCGGGAAAATGCTTCATTCCCATGGGAAAAACTGTTAACGCGGGCGGAGCTGCGGCGGAGAGCTAGTATTATTTAAGGTTGTGCGTGACCTGTCTCAAGTAAAGGTGCGATTGATTACAAATTTATTAAAGCTTGCTGTATGTATGTACTCCTTTTATAATACACTAGCTGCCCACCCGCGGCTACGCCCGCATTAGCTTTGGATTTTTCCCGAGGGAATGAGATGTTTTCCAGTCTGAATCTTTTTTTCTTTTTATCCGTTCCCAAAATGTTTTATATCTCTGTACCAAGTTTCATCAAAATTTTCCGCCTGCACTACTATTTTTCCCGTGGGAATGAGGTATTTTACCGCAGTATAAAGTAGTCTTAGTCCATCTCAAAGGTCTATTCTATATGTGTAGGTACTATAAATTTCATCAAAAATTTCAGCCCCTGCTATCATTTTCCCCGTGGGAATCAGGAGTATTCCCGCGGTAAAAGGTAGCTTATATCCATTTCCTAGGTCTATTCTATTATACCCCAAGGTCAGATTGGTATAGATACCAAATTTCATCAAGTTTCCGCCCTACGACTCCGCCCGCGCTTACAGTCTTTCCCGTGGGAATAAGGTATTTTCCCTCGGTAAAAAGTAGCCTTTGTTCGTCCCCAAAGTCTATTCTATCTCAAAACCAAGTGTCATCAAAATCGGTTTAGTGGTTTTGGCGTGAAAGCGTAACAGACAGACAGAGTTACTTTCGCATTTATAATATTAGTAGGGATTGTGGTCGTAGAACGGCAGCAAAAACAACTGCTATACAAAGGTATTTTTGCCGCTTCGATTGTCTAATTTGCTTTCGCACTGTTTGGAATGGGTGCGCCCTTGGCTGCAAATAAACCTGGTACTCACGTAACTTGAGACAGGTTAAAGTATGAACAAGACTCTGGGTGCTCAACTTAAGTGGCTCATAATAAATAAAATAAGATGGCGACATTATAGCAGTAAGAGGAGGACCAGATACACGAATGATCTCATTATGATTGTCTATGACCCTCTCAATCTATTCATATTATTTACTCTTATTATTATGAGACATAGTAACGATATTGGTACAGACACGTACAGATTATTATTAGATTTATTGGTTCGTTAGTTCTACGAAATTAAATTAGGGACGTGATATTGGTAAAAGTAAAAGTTACACACTTAGAGTATAATTAGAAAATTTTCTGGGGTTACACAATTATTATTTGATCATTTTTTAGTTTTATCTTTTGACAATGAAGTATCTCTACATCCAAGGACCAGAGTGGCCACCTTGGTTTCATATTAGGCGGATATTGAGTGAACTAAATGAAATCAGACATTTGGCGGGCAGATTTTCAACAGTAGCGGTATAAAATTGACTTTAGTATTGCATTCGGTTGAAATCGGGATCGATATTGATTTCAAGAGTAGAATCCAAGGGCGAGCCCCTGGGTGTTGCCAACTGTTAATGAAGACCCAGCCAGAGCTGTCTATGGTTGGTCGTTCAAAGGTAGCGTTCAAGAACGACCAGAAACTTTAAATGCAGTGTTTCCAGTTTAATATAGGTACTTCACGTCCTCGTCTACAAACAGTTTTAGCAGTAGAGAAAATTGACTTGCATAGTGGTGCGATCAACATAGCGAGCTCTAATAGGTCAATTACTATTTAACGTATAATTTTGCTGTTGGTAGGTGCAAATTCTATCGTATTTTTTATTTATAGGTAGGTACATAATATATATTTTATAAATCTATATGTCCCAGAAAAGTGAAAAACCTTGAAGAAAAAAATTCAACTGATTAGTGAAATTATGTAATTTTATTATATTAAGTAATAAGTAGTCGTAGCGAACGTAATGATTTTTAAAAAATCTACTTGTTCCGTGATTTCGTTAGATCTCTGGTTCTTTAATCTCCCTGCGACTTATACATATTATTATACCAGATTAATCCTAGGTATACCTAGCCACTTGCCTAGCTGCCTGCCTGTATAGTTTTATAATAATACACCTAAATTAAATTAAAACAAAGCAAAGATGCACCAAGGAACATTACATCATACTTAAAGCTTGATCACAAAAATAAAAGACTTCCTTGGGGGCGCCAGACGTACTTTTTAGACGTATTTGCAAAAAACAAATTTTGTATGCATTTAGATCCTTTGAATTTCTGTAATATAGTTGGGATTTTATAATATTGCCTTCGAACAAAATTAGTAAATTTCTACGTTAATATAGGAAAAAGCCTCCGTCGATAGCTAACAATTAATTTGAGAGAAGACGAAATCAATAATTGCGCTTAGTTCAATAATGGACATCCGCTGGGATTTGCAACTTTTTCCCCACTCCCCGATCAAACACGTCCCATTCAACGGGAAATTTAGTAATTGGGTTCCCAAACTCTAGCCGGAACCCAACTTGGTTTCAATGGGATTACAAAATTTACATGAAGTTGGTTGAATTTAAAATAGTTCCGACCAATCGCTCGCTGGCGAATACGAACATTTGTGCTACAAAAGTAGGCGGGCTGTATTAACTAAGTTCTCTTTTTTCACGAAAAGCAATTTATGTTTACACCTTTATTTACATAAACAGGTAAATATGAAAAAGTTATTCATCGCACTTACATTACTCATATAAATTCTCTCATTACTACTCTCACATAACTTGTACCTCAGCATATACCAATGTGTTTTTTTTTTTATATATCCGTTTATTCGACGCTCTTTACGCACTACCGTCCGATTCCGTTCCGAATTCAAGAAAGGCCATACAATTTTTTTCTGTCCGAGACATTAGGCGTAGGTGCATTCTGGAGCTCTGGGCCTGGTTTGGGGTCAGATGGCCGTGTGTGAGATGTCCCACATATTTATTTATTCATTTCGGGTAGGCTCGCGCCCCTAAGATGAGCTAGAATAGGAAAAAAACCAACCTTTGCAGAGTAGCAGGAAGGCGATCAGTAATGCGTGTCGTTGCGCCGCCATGCTGCCTTCAGCGCAGCGTCTACCTAACCACTAGCTGCGCACGCACCTCCCGCGCGGTCATCGTACGGGGTGATCTGGAACATAACACAAATACCCTTGCAATGTGATGTTTTAAAGAAAATATTAGAGATTGAATTGACCTTTGCTTGTGTCGAAAGTGTACGACCAATCAAGCTTCACCGGACTTGCGGGGGAGTGGAAGACTCTACCCCAAAAAAAAGTCATATACCAACGCGTCTAGGGGCGGAGGGAGCCTCAAACCACGGCCTAGCGCATTGATACTGGAAAACATCGTGAAGGAAAAAAGAGGGCGGTAAGGTACAGTAAAAAAGAAATAAGATAATTAAAGACAAAGGGCGTCTTTAGATCCTAATTGAAAACTTGTTTCTATGAGATATTTTTTTTACTGCTAAACTGTCCAGCTTACGTTCATGTGCAATCATATCACGTGCACTTATACATTGAAAATTAATTTTTTCCTAAAGAAATGTTTACCCGTTTTAATATTTTTATGTGCTACGAACGAATACAGTGCACTATTTAGTACGAGTAATCTGTGGTACGGAACTCAATATTTTACTTCAAATGATATTTCCGAATGGTTTTGGAAAAATACTTTAAAGTACCTATAAATAAATGCACTTAATATAAATGCACTTATAAACGTGATTGTACTTGTTCATTTTAATAGCAATAAGGCCGCCTCTTGACACTTGTTTGTTTTTGGAATTTTTGTTATTTTTGGTGGCAATAAAGTATATTGAATTGTTTTGTGTTGAATACCGGGCCGATGATGTTAATATACATATAACTTTTGGAACACAGTTTATATTATGTTACTTGTACGTTAAAGTTTATTCAAAACTTCATCAAATTATCACATAGGATCGCCATGGTCATCATTATTAAAATTATGAATGTCAAAGATTGGATGTTTGTGAGTTAAAACGTTTGTTAATCAACAAGGGTGGAAGTCTAAAAACAGAAAAAAATCAAAACTAATTGGACAAAAACGTAGGACAAATAACCTACTAAAATATTCATAACAATCGATTAGGCAATTATATTTTTACATGTAATACTACGAAACTATGATTGTTTGTTTAGTAAAAGTGAAGTGTTCATAGAATTGGGATAAAAAAACATTTCAACCCAACATTTTCACACAATCTATAATAACGTGAAAGAATTCATAAAATATTATTTACTAGTGTTTACAGTTTTTCCCGTGGGAATGAGGTATTTTCCTGTGGTATAAGGTATCCTCCTTTCCCAAAGTCTATTCTACCTCTGTACCAAGTTTCATGAATTCAGTGATTTTGGCGTGAAAGCGAAACCAATATACAGAAATTGATAAATATCCCCATTTTTGGGGATATATGTGATGTGGGGAATAATCCCCAATAATCTCTTCTGCGTGTACGCATAGAGAACAACGTGTCAAATTGTTGTTCAGTCAAGCTGATGCTTACATTCGGTAAAAAAGTGTGTTAGCTATGAATTTGGAAATAATAATCAGTTACGTACACTAATTAATAAATCGAGGATTGATTGATTGATATAATTAAAATTTTATAAATAAATCTGACCTACATTGACACCACTGTTTAGTATTTTCTAGGACGCAATAAACACGAAAGTCAGTTTAAAAAAAATGATTTATTGTAACGTTTATTTCGCAGATAATATTATTATATTTTTTATTTATTTAATATTTATCGTAAACATGAAAAATACAGACACAAAAAAGAAGAGGACACAACAGGTACTGCTTACTTTTGGCTTGATTTTATTTTACATAGAGATCTAGGTAAATAAATTTTAGGTATATTAGTAGCCTTCTGAAGTTTAAATACCGTTTCTAGAACAGACTTATTTTAGAAAATATTCCAATAATTAAAAAAAAGCAGACGTAATACGTATTCATGCAGTATTAAAAATAATTTATACTGAAACGTGTTTCATAAAAGCTTTATTTTTTGTATTTTCATGAAAAAAATATACACACGTGTGTAGGCGTAGCCACAACAGGCGGCCAAAATTAGATTTTTTCTTACAAAGACATTTATTTATTATAGAAGAAACAAGTGGTTTGCTTTTCCCATTAAAACCGTGGATGTAAATGTAAGTTTTTAAAAGAAAGACACAACAGCATACGCTATGAAAGTGCTAGACCCAGAAAATTTTATATTTATACTCTAAGTGCTAGACCATATGACAATGTTTTTTGTAAATTTTACTAAGATAAACCACAGGTATCTAATGTATTTATGTGTAGTCCACTATTTAGTCGTCTAGTATTAAAAATAAATAGATACAGATAATGTTGGGTTGGATTCTAAACCGATCTAGTGAGGGTCGCGGGATGCCGCTGTATGCAGGACTGACCGTTGTGGAAATCTTTGCGAGAGATCTTTGACCAGTGAACGACTGAAATGAAGATGTTGACGAATTAGAATCGATGATGACGAAAAAGAATCAGAGAAAACACAGAAAGAAAAAGCTTCGAATATAATGAAGACCTGAACAAAATACTAGTTAATCCTAGGAATAAGCGTAAGGTAGACAAGTAAGCTTGTTATAGACTAACGAGACGACATAGGCGATAAACCGGATTACTTACTAATACGATACGATAAGATTAGGCCTTGATTGATACACCGTATTGGACACTACTTCTGCTAAGTATTCTCTTTGTTAAGCCTGTAAGCCCATAAGTACAAATAAAGAGATTGTATCTTAGGAAAGGTGTTTCTTTAATAATTCAATACAACAACCATTTGACCCATGTCACTATAATATTATAAATGCGAAAGTTTCTGAGTGTGTGACTGTGTATGTTTGTTACTTCTTCACGTGTAAACGGCTGGAGCGATTCAATAAAATTTGGTATTGGTTAGCTGACACCCTGGATTAATACATAGGCCACAAAGAGGGCAAAAGTAAGACAATGAAGTTCTTTGGCCAGTCCTTGTCCATTTGGACTTGTTTAAAAAGGCAAAAATTATGAAATAGAACAAAATCACTTTTATGATTCACAAAAACATATTATTTATTTACATACATACAATCTAACCTAACCTAACCCATTGTCTTGTAAGAATTTCTAATGGCGCTAAGTCCCCTTGTCTTTTACATTACATCTTGTTCCTCTTCACCGAAAGAACTTTTCGTTATCTTGTACTGACCAATTTCCTACCCACCTATTATTTTACAAAAATGATTCCAAGATGAGAATCACGGGCTTAAGTAATTTCTTATATAGAATTATTTACTGAGGACCATTCAACCCTTTGTATGAACAATGAACATGTTTGTTTACTTTGAATTAAGGTTAGGATTCATTTGACCGCGGTTGGGGATGTTTAACGAAGCTATTTGTGTATCATGTTGCCGTGATCAAACTCCTATCCCCTTACCTAGGGGAAAATGGACCCCACGACCGCTTTCAGGAAATATACACGAAATGCTTGAAAATTCGACTAACAATGTACTAACTATTATTATGATTTAAAAGGGGGTATTTACCGTTTTCAAAAACTGTTTTGTTGTTTTCATTCTATTTATGTAAACAACCGTTTATGAAGTATATACTCTCGCTCGAAATATAGCTACTGTCATACAGAAAAGTAACTGTTATTACTACAAATTAATATAAAAATGACGGCAGGACTGCTAGCGTTGTGATGAACCAGCAAGAAGACAGACAAATATTTTGCCTTATATTAGAAAAAATAGTTAAATGAGGAAAAGGTTTTTTTCCGTTTATGTTTCCCTCCCAAAAATGACAAAGGCTAGCCCCTGGACTTGTGGTTATTTACAAGAGTTATTGAAATATCTATGCTATTTCTGACGACGACGACAAAATTTAACCCTAGCAAATTTTTATGTGAAACGGCATAAAAAAATTCTCACGGCTTTTAAAAATATATTAATTATAACTTTCCAGATGAGAAGCGGTTTGAAACGATTTCGCTTTATCTTGTAACTTGACACGCCCTCGATTCTAACAGCAAGCTGGAATTATTAAATCATATCTTGCACTCTTACACTACTAATGAAACAATACACGCACAACTAAAATAAATTAGCAGTAGTATAATATTTCGTAAATATTGGATGATGCATCTAGTGCTTACGCGGGAAAGCGTGTTTATATACTGTCTGTTCCATAGAAAGAGCGGGCGCAATCTATGTTACAGGCTGCATATAAACTCGGATTTACACAAATAAAAATATACTACTAAATAGCTACTCTCCGAATACGATTTTACTTAATGCGGAAGCGCACTAGAGCTTACTTTGTTATTATTTTCATTTATTAGAATCGATCCCACTGTTGTCATTCGATTCTGTCTGAACAGTTTGTTTGTATTCAGGCAACACGCGTGAAGTTCCGTGTGTAGCCGATGGAAGGTCGAATAACAACAACATGGGAGAAATATCTCAAACCCGTGACAAGACGGTTTCGACACGATTCCACGTATACTTCGCTGCGACACACAACAAGTCGTTGTTTTTATACATTTCGTGGATTCAAGTCCCTGTAAATGGAATCATATAACTGTTAGGTTTTGTTTACGCCATGAAATTTATTTTATTCAAACTTATTTATTTATGTATGAGTTACTCGTAAGATACACACACGCGGTTTACTAGATTATCCTCGTTCAGTACATTATCAATAGTTATGTTTATTATTTGTGTATTTAGTACAAAATGCACAAATAATAAACATAACTATTGATATGTACTTAACGAGGATACGTTCACACGTAATAGAAGTATAAAAACGAGTATAAGATTTCTTAAATAGACCATTTTTCCTAGCATTCAGTTCAATAGCAAAATTCTAAAATTATCTACAAAATATTGCTTCTATATAAGGTTGCTTATAGGTTTTCATTTTCATTTCTACTTCTATTGTGGTAGTTTTATTTTTATCATTGAAATAAAGCATAATATATACAATATGTTTATTTTTTTTCTCAGCTAACAAATATTACGTAGGTATACATAGAAGAAACCAGATAATTTGTATAAGTGCTACGAGTAGATAAGTTGAACACGCATACCGCGATTCTCTCCCTTATTCATCGGACACAAGAGCGGTGGAAAGTCGGAAGTGTTTAGGAGTCCCAATGGGAAATTTAAAATTAATATTTTTTGTGTGTGGAAACTCGTCCCAAAATACTTTTTCTAAGATTTGCTAACTTAAGTACAGTCAACGCCAAAACGAAGTTTCTAACTCATGGGTTTAATATAATAATACTACACACACTTGTTTTGGGACGAGTTGCCGAACGCCTCGTGTTTAGCTAAGCTTGCTCCTGATTGTACCCTTGCTTTATTGAAAGTAAGCTAGGGAGAAAAGAGCATTGACAGGGTTGACATACAAAGAAGGCTGGGGAAGGTTGGAGGCTGCAAATTAAAAGCTCCTACGCTACTACTACTTACTCAGCCTGTACGTCCTACGCTGTCAGGCGAGGATTCTAATCAATTTGTTGTTACTGTCTCTAAAAATAGGATAATAAATTAGATGTTGTAACTTTCAAAGACTAAAAATCACTACAATATACACTGATTCATAAAAAACACTAGACTTTGAATGCTCAAGCAATTTTATATTTGTTTACCGCAGTTTTTATTTGATGTCATTAACTATAACAGTTTTAGAAAGCTTTTTCAGACTTCTTCAGCTTGTATAGAAGAACTACATCATCATCTCAGCCGAAAGACGTCCACTGCTGGACAAAGAAGAGACAATAGTTTGTAAGAAAATAACTTTAGATTTAATGATATCGTAAATAAGTTCTAGAAAAACAGTACCACCACACGAAGCGAGGAGAATAGCCTATAGTTCTGTAGTAAATTTAAATCATAAAATATTATAGAACGGAAAAAAACTAAGATTAATGTATTGTAAATAAGTTCTAAGAAAAAAGTACCACCATAACGAAGTTCTTAGAATAGGTAATAAGGGTAGCAATCCCTCGTCCTATACGGGTGAAGTTAAATAAAATGTCCGAAGTCGACTTAATTGGGCTTTCTACAAGCATTAATCAAGTGTTACGTCGGGGGAGAATTTTTATGTCGGCTACGATACTCTCGCGCAGCGGCGGCGAACCGGGCATTCGCGTTACGTCGATTTTCAAACAAAATTTAATACAATATTTAAATACATTTTTGCTATATTTCTACGTCTTTTTTATATTTTTTCGCATATAAACGGACCGTGTTACTAACCAGAAAAACTCTAAATACCCGATGAGCGCAAGTCAAAAGAGTTTTTTGTGATATTTTTATGACTATTTAAACATGTGTTAAACATATTATGTTGAAGTTTTTTGTGATAAAACATGTGCGTGTTCTCAGGTGAGCAAAGCCTTACTTACTGAAACCTTTCATAAGCAAGAGATATAAGAAAGTGCTTGAAAAAAGTGGAATACTTGAAAAAAATCTTAATTACTTTTTGCCATGATCGAAAATGGGGTAAGGTTTAACATTTTAACATTTCAGTAAGATTTTTTTTTTAATGAGATATCCTGTGATTGTCATATAGTTTAGATTTTTTAATCTATAGTCTGTTGAATTGTTGTACGCTCTGTTGGTGATTTTTATAAATAAAACGAAAATAACTTTAGTTCGGGTAAAGTACTTAATAAATAGTAAGTTTTTTGTTATAGTGGGAATATTCCGGCGATACCATTGACGAATGACGGGCGGGCACGGGTCGCGATCCCGCACCGTCCATCACGGCCGGAGGAGTGGAATGGAAACGCAGACGTTATATGCGCGGGTTACGGAAACAGACATCAATTTCCCACATCAAAAGATAGAGATAGAACGTAACTGTTATTTAATCTGTGTTGGAACTCGGAATTTCAGCATTTTTGCTATTTTTGGTAGAAAATTTCGGTTTTGCTTTTGTTAACATTATTTCCAAAAGCTTAAAGATTACAAAAGAATGGTAGCATAATATTGTCGCGCTAGCGGCTTACCAGGACCTTGCGAGCCGTCAGGAGCGGCTGATCACTGAAGTCTAGTTCCAGGCAAACAACAACAACTACAAAAGTTTTGATGTCTATTAAACAATAACAGTTAGGTACTATTATTAGTTTATTATATTCAAGTTGAAAGTCAACGGAAAACTCAAGAAAATGGAGACGAGGATGACGTATGAATGACGAAGAAATTCCAAAATTAAATGTTTGAATTTAGACGTAAAAGAAATGGAAAATAGGATGGGAATGAGGTTGCAAAGCACCTTGTTACATACAGTCACAGAAGAAAATAATAGTACCTACTAACCCATACAGTATTAATATCAAATCATATTTTAAATAAACATTCTTAGATTTGTGCGGTTTTTTACTTCAGTAACCGACATTTTTATATAGGTATTTTCGGGTAGTTAAATCGCGGAGACTGAAAATGTCTGTTCTGTAGGCATATTTGATAAAAAAAAATTACTATCATTTTTTTATATACAATAAAATATGTATGATAGTCTGTAAGGTATTTATGATATGGGTCTCTGTTATATATTTAACATCTTTATGTAGGTAAATATTGCCTGAAAGAAATGATTTTTATTATTATTATATTTTAAACATCTTGAAATCGTTAAATAATAAACAAACAAACAATTAACTCTATCAACAACAAAACAACCCGTTAAGATATACACACTTTGAAGCGGATTAATTGACTATCTACCCCACGTTGTTGTTGTTAACTATCCTTTGAGCGTCAGCTGTGACCGAATGTGAATGGGGGCTCAACAATACACTTACAACATATTTGTTAATCTAATTCACTTGCACGAGGCAACAAACACGAGATCACCGTCCAACGCCTGTTGTGAAACCAGCAACGAAATTACTGCCTCACTAAACAAGCGATGGATCGCGTGCATCGCGTCTGTATCGCTATTGTATAGTATAAGCCATGCTAAGAGTTCGGGTGGTCTAACACACAGACATTAAAGGAAAGCAAACTAAACATTACATACTTAGAACGCGTGGCAACTTTTCCCTCGTAGCTTATTTTTGAATAGCCAAATTAATGTATTTCTAAACAGTCATTGCGTGTATTTGTATACTGAATAATAATAATAATAATATCTTTATTTGCAAGAAGACAGTAATTACAGTCGATATCTTAATAAAGCACAGTGTCTTCAGCTAGTAGTGAAGTACTCTTTCATTTCATACATAAGTATAGTACTTTACTATTTTTGTTCCAAATAATACCAGTTATGTTAAAGAAAAACAACAAATCCTATGTAGCTTAAGTGGAAATTCATGCCACGCGACATTCTTTGTATTATACAATAATGTTTATTCTGCTTTCCTTTATATGTCTGTGGTATAACGAAAAAAACCGGGCGTGCGCGAGCAGCGGGTGTAAAAATAAATAATAATAACACAGACGCGTGCGCAGCAGTTGCGGTTTGGTAGAATAAACACTGCATCCGTGATGTGGCGACTTCCGACGATATCAGATGATACGACGCAGTCATTAAAAACACTTTGAGTATCGTACAATTTACAAAATATAATTAAAGTTTGCTGTTCATTGCGCCGCGAATTTGTCTCCAATGTGAATCGCTGTCATTTTCATCATATCTAGAACGTAATAAATATTTTTATTTTCATAGAAAACAACCAAAAACGTAAACCTTCCGGCGGGACTTGAACCCACGACCTTCGGCCTATACGCAGCCAACGTGCTTACCAACTACACCACGGAAATTTGTTCTTGCTTGTATTCTATCAAACTATGAAATATTTAATACCTAAAAATTTTTTAATTCCTCTAGCGTTGAAGTAAAACGCCAAGTTAAATATAATACCGTAAAACAGAAGTTTCTAGAACGTAATGTACATAGAATTGTAGTACTAGTAAATTGCCATACCAGTCGTTCATTTCGATGGGATGGTTTGGTCGTCTGGTATAAACATTACTACATTATTGCGTCTGGCAACTCTAACAAAATCTCTTTCTACATTACAGTTCTTACAGTTATTAAAGTTTCTAGTGTTTTCTTTATTAGTTTTAAAATCTCACGCGCACCACTTGTTTATAAACAACAATGTTGGTCATTGTTTACTTCTATATTTACCTTTTGTTATGACTAATAATGATGTATGATCATTAGCGTCTCCTTGTCCATTTAACGGTCTGGGAGAAATTGCTTCTTTTAGAATTACAAAATTCGATTTTATAACACACTAGCTTCCCGCCGCGGCTCCGCCCGCGTTAATAGTTTAAAATTATGTTGTGTTTGTGAGGAACAAGGAACATACAATTATCTATCATTCATTCGTTCAAAAACTTTTGCGACCCAAATCCTGCAAATGCATGTCATGCCAATTTAGTTTCTGTGCAATTTTGCAACTAAGTGTAATTTGTGCTATTTCAGTAGGAAAATTGTGATTAGATAAAAATCCGTGCTTCGTTATTCACGGCTCTGCATACAAATCCGGAAACTGCTGATTTAAAAAGGCGATAACGAATAACGAGTTTGTAGTTGCTACTATTTTCGGAGATGTAGCACACAATCGAAAATGTGCTTAAAAAATTGAAAGTTTCATTTATTGAAAGGAGAGCTAAAGCTCTACATATTTCTCTACACATTTTAGGTTTTGAAACCCAAATTTACAAATTTAATTTATATTTGCGTTTTGGCGGTTTCTTTGTACATACAAAAATCTCCGAAAGTATATTTAATGAAAAAAGTTTAAAGAATCATCTACAGCCATATTAGATACGCTATCATTGACATACCTACCAACGATCAAGGTTAGAGATCCCTGGACGTTGAGGGAAGTGGGCGTTCGCGGAATTAGACGTTCGGTGCCGGATTGATCCAAATTGCTTGATTTCGCTACAACCCTAGTATCAAAATTGTTGAGCCGCCTAAGGCTTTTGACATGACATTAAAATCTTAATTATAAAGTAACTATTTCAAAAACTACAGTAAAAGTATTTATTACTAAAACAAAATAAATTTAAATTAGAACACTATAGTAGGTATCTTAGAGAAGGCTCTTAATAAAGAAATATGTCTATTTCCGAAACTATTGGATACGAATAGAATCACTCAAATTAAGAATAATAAATACTAAAATAAATCTCCAAATAATCATGAAGTGGAACTCACTCAACTCGAATTGGACTTTTGTTCCACTACCAGGAATGTTCGGAGAGAGCGATGGGACAATCTCCACACAATCACGTAACATCGCTTACGTACAAAGGATGCCTCAATTTTAAACTTCTGTCTTTTGGACTAGATTCCTTGATACCGCCGGGAATAGTTTCAGTACTGTAAAAGGTTGGTATTATTGGTATATATTTCTAGTATGCTTGGTATCTATATTTCTGTTTACGGAAATCAGGTTTCATTTTATTCCATTCATTAATATTATAATTATGTATCTACCAAAATCATGATTGATTTTTACAATTAACCCTTGTGGTTGCTGTTTATTTTATTACATTGAATGAATATAAAATGGTAATATAATAGTGACGTACATGGCAAGGTCATAAAGCAAAAGCAATATGAGACCAGTAATTTTATTATATTTAATTTTTTTTATTAGTTTTACCCGTCTTATTCCATAGTTCAGAGTCCTGACTTGTTGTTACGATAGATAGTTTTCCTTGATAATAGAGACCTTTATTTCATACATATAGTCACGAACTGAAGACAGAGTATTTATATTTGACATCCTACATTATAAACAGGAAACTTTCAATGTTAAAGCTTTTCCATTAAAATGCAAGGGCTTTTCTTCCGTTTCTACCCACAAAAAAATATTTTTGCTGGAAAAACTACGAGAGGAGCGAATGAGTAGTAAATTATAAATCTGCAGTAAGTGTTAGTTGCGTGATAGGCACAAGCTTAGGTACTCTGAACTTTGAAGCCAAATATGTTGCCTTGCTACGATAAAGGTTTAAGTGTGTAGTTAGAGTGCACAGAAACTGCTGATAATGATATCATGTGAGCTTTTCAACTAAAATACCTACCAAATTTCATTGGAGGTTTATAAAAATCACTTAATGACGTTAGAAGTTAAAAAACTTTCCTGAAACCAAAGCTTCATTTTAAGCTTTCTAAATCTAGCTGAAACTGATTCTAGCACGTACGTTCTAATAAAATAAGTTAAACCAACGTTAATTTTCCACTAGACTAACCTGAACAAAACTGCTGATATTTATTACGGTTTCAGATTTCCCGTAGTAAAAGTTGTTCATATTCATAGTTATGTATCAGGTGATCGATTATATAATGAGTACCAGCTGTAAAGGTGCAAAAAGACCCTAGTTTTAACACGTGAAAACTAAAACTAAACTAAACCACTAAAAAACTAAACCAAACTAAAAACTAAAAAAGACCTAAAAAAATCTAAACAAAACTACTTATCAATCTTCTATCCCCTTTTCCAGAGTAAAACTATTATGATATGAGCACAACTAGCTAAGTGAGCAATTTCAGACCAAATTTGCTCTGCATTCTTGAATGCTGTATCCTGCAGTATATTATAGCAACTAGTTGTTAACAAACAGCAATTATCGGATTATTCAATTGCTTAGGTCCTAGATATTCCTATAAAGTAATTTTGTTGTTAGAACGATAACAGTTTATTCAATGTTCTTTATTGAATAATACGTTACGAAATAATACGACAAAGGCTAATTCGTTTTTGGTCGAAAAGCAGGAAAACAGTTGGATATTGTTGATTTATTTTATCTTCTTTGAATTTAGACTTGTATTTAGCATGATAGGTTTATATTATATATATATATTCCTTATTTATTTGTAGATCTAAAATAGAAAGAAACAAAGTGACTCAGAATTTTTAATCAAAGTTATTGGTCAGTTTATGGCTCAAATGTTTATGAAAGTAGTTTTATTTTATTTTATTCTGTACTTATATTTTTTTTAATCTGGCAGTTTTCATAGTAATTACTATACTTAATCAGTGTTGTTCGTGGCAATAATTTTCTTACAAATCTCATTGTAATTTTTTACATGATCATTGTGTATCATGTTACTTATTTTCTAAGATTGCAGGTACCTACTTGTTTACAATAAGTTATCAAGGTCTCCCTAAGCTTCAATTACGATGTTAAAAGCGCTCTCATCTTATAACCACGTTTCTCAGATTCTAGTAAACACTCGAGATATAAGTGGCTGCTTGACATAGCGAAAACTCAAGGTATAAAAATACCAAAATATTATAATCAAAGATGTTGGCAGTACTTATACTTATAACATCCTTGATTATAAAGAAAAGTGGAGAAAGTGGGGACACCTAACACAGGTATCTGATCCCAAACTAAGCAGAGTCTGTACTAATGGGTATCAGACAACCGATAAACATACATACATACCTATATTATATAAATATACAACATCACAAGGCAAACACAAGTGCTTATAAAACGAATGTTTGCCCTGGGCGAGATTCGAACCCGCGACCCTGTGCTTTGTAGGTAGGCGTACTACCAACTAGGCTACGGGGTAGACATCTTTGTAGAAAAAATAAGCCTTTCTAGATTACGCCTCTATAATTCTTCAATTTTTTTTATATTTAAATTATATAAGAATATTTCATTTAGAGACGAAAATAAAAGAACTATCCTATCCTCTCTCCTACCTCTGCCATCCTATCCTTTCTCTCACATCCTGCTATTGCTACCAATATTAATTCAGATTTTCAATCATTTAAATGCCATCTTATAACACGCCAAGTTACTATTTGGTATTCTGTGGCCAATTCAACTTCTTCTTCGACTTCGGAGCACCATTGATAGGTACTATCCCTTACCAGTCCTAATATTTGTTAAAAAAATAAGTACAGTCACTTTAATTTTAATCAAATAAAATGTACTTCGTGTTATATGAAATCTCTCTCACTTTTACGGTAGAAGGACAGTACTGTAAAACGTGGAGATACAAAGCCAGTATTTTTTTTTTTTAATTGACCTATGCTTGTGTCGAAAAAGTACGACCAATCAAGCTTCACTGGACTTGCGGGGGAGCGGAAGACTCTACCCCAAAAAAAGTCATATACCAACGCGTCTAGGGGCGGCTCAAGGAAGCCTCGGACCACGGCCTAGCGCAATGATATTGAAAAACATCGTGAAGGCAAAGCCAGTATTTTACATTGAATAATATTGATTGGATTTTCATTTCAAATAAGGAAAAAAGTACAGGCATATAGAATTATAGAGGCTGACTTGAATTGTAGGTTTAGAGTTTATGTCTACGTAAAATTAGGTGTAGCATCGGGCCTTATTTAGCAATATAATATAACGCGGCATAATTTTATTACCCGCCGCAGTAATTGCCGAGGCTCACCCCGGCGGCGCACATCGCATTACGCGATCGTGGGCTAAATAAAATATCAGCTGGCGGTACGTCGCCATCTTGTGTATTAAATAAACACGGAAAGGACTAAACTTTTAACTGATTAATTTACAGAAGAAGCTTTTTATTAGAACTTTACATATTTTTAGTCATTATATTGATTAATAGTCTTGCTATTTTTTTTTCCTCATCATTAACCTATTGCTTAGTGTGGTTCAACTGTAATATAGAAGAAAAAATACAAATAAATATACCCTAGTAAAAAAATTAAATTCTATCTAACAGTCTTGTAAAGATTTTTTCAAAAAAGCCACCGAATTATTCTTTATAACGACTTTATTTTGTAATCGTAAAATTACCCACGACAATTAGTCATGATAAGTGATCGTTTTTAGGAATAATGTAATTTTTTTGCTCTAATTTTTAGTGATAATGTGAAAATGGCGTTGGCGTTAAGCGTTTCCTAAAAGCGTTTTCTTTCGTTTGCCCAGAAATACATGGCGCTTTTTTGACCTACGCTTGTGTCGAAATAGTACGAACAACAAGCTTTATCGGACTTGAAACTTGGCGCAGCTCGGTGGAAAAAGAAGCTGCATCCATCGGTTACCGCTGAAAAAATCTGAAAGGTGCAGCGCAGGACAGAGGTCATTGGGATAACAGGATAAGAAGAAGAAGTACTATATTTTTTTCTATTAATTATTATTTTAATATTACTATTCTTGTAGTTTAATACCTACATCGTACCCATATATTACTTAAAATTACATTTATTTATATTTCTTATACAATAGTACATTTCATTATAATTTTATTACATTGTTAATATTGCTATGCAACATTTCCCGCGTCCTAATATCGAATATTTCTTACTAAGATGGGTTGCCTGGAAAAAATTGCTTTAAGTAATAAGGCCGCCTGTTTCCTAACGCTATAAGATTATCATATTACTAATATTATAAAGAGGAAATATTTGTATTTTTGTGTGTCTGTACCTATGTTTGTAATGAATAAACTCAAAAATTACTGAACCGATTTCAAAAATTCTTTCACCATTAGAAAGCTACATTCACCCTGAGTAACAAAGGCTACCTTTTACCGCGGGAAAATGCCTCATTCCCACGGGAAAAACTGGTAACGCGGGCAGAGCCACGGCGGAAAGCTAGTTAGTTATAATTGTACTATTTTCTGTTTGCATGCAATAAAGTATTATATTATGTTGTATGTTGTGTTGTATTGTGAGTACCTACTTAGATTTTTTGTAACTTGGAAGAAAGATGTTGTAGTGGGTAGGTTATAATAATTTGGGTCGACCTGTGACACCCAGTATTTTTAAACATAAAACGCCCGGAGCGTAATGGCCGGGCATCGTTTGGCACAAATTATAACGATCTCATTACGTGACAACTTATTTAATGATCTCCATTTTTTCTTATAATTTGACTGCCGTTAATTATAACTTCTTTTCGGCTTAGTTTCATGACAATGAAAGTACCGCTAAGTAATAAAATAGATCGGAACATTTTTTGTTGGAAAATACTGGAAGCTAGGTAGGTTTATTATTCACTAGCTAAATTTGCCTAAAGCACATTAATTTGGGCGACTAATAAGGAAGGAATATTCGAAATTTCAAAGAGCTTAATATTTAGGTATACGAGTAAGTATAATTAAACGCAATTTAAAACGATCTTCATCATACTAATATTATAAAGAGGAAAGATTTGTATTTTTGTGTGTGTGTATGTTTGTAATGAATAAACTCAAAAACTACTGAACCGATTTCAAAAATTATTTCACCATTAGAAAGCTATATTCACCCTGAGCACAGATAATATAATACTAGTAGTAACATAGGCTACCATTCCCACGGGAAAAACTGGTGTTAAATAATAAATACATTTAGTAGAAGAAAGCTGTCATAGATGGCTCACGTCGCGTCGCGGCGAATGCATAAACAAGGGAAAAGTATCGCGAGCATATCTAATGAAAAAATATTTTGTTAGTGACAGCTCGCATTAATATTAATAAATAATAAGGTGACGGTTTGTACCATTCGCACGGCAGTACATAAATCCGGGACGCCGCAGCCCGTCACAATAGTAATATATTAGGACAAATGTTATTACAAGCTCGACTCGTTATGTTATTTTTGTTCGTCCCCGAGTTACGAATCCAAGGAGTGAGTTGTCCTTAGCGGCAATGAAGAGCTCCACTGACAGCGAAGCTACAAGTAATATAATCTAAGCTATCTGGAGACCCCTCATCGCCTTCAATATGTATGCGGAAAGCGGTCAACTTAAATTGTGATTAGCTGCTGAGGGGTACAGAGAAAGACCATTTATAGTTTGTGGGCAAAAATAGGCCTAGTTCCTAGGCCTAGTTTAGTTAGTTAAAAATAGGTTTAAAAGTATCTTTGACAGCCTATGTGAACAGTTTGCAAGTTAGGGTTGCACAGACTAACTGCATTACAACTGTATGTTTCATTAATTGAACCCTAGCGTATGAACAAAACGAGTGCGCAAGTAAAAGATCGAGCTTTTCCCCTACGAAAAAATAATTCGAACCGAACAAAACCCAATATTTCAGTAATAATTTATACTCACACTCATTTTTCATTCTTCCCGTTAGAAAAGGCAGCTTAGACTTTAATCCAGCGTTTGATCACTTTACATATTAATTATCATCAGCGAAACCTGTTCTGTAATACGAGTATTAGCATGATTTCACGTTTTAAAATAATGTAAGATAGATAATTCTCTACGTATTTTCATGCTTAATTCGACTTTGAAGGATGTAATTTAAAGTTTGTTCCATTCTATTACGAGTATCTGTCAAAGCTAAAAGCTCTACAAGCGCGTCGTAGGCACTTATCTATTCTGACCACGGAGTGGAAATAGCTGGCAGGATCGCCCCCAGTGTAGCTACAAGAGTAAAGCTCTATACGCAGACCATCGAAAGCTAACTGCTGTGCCCAGCCAGCCTACTACTACAAGAGCCTGCAATACTACATACATACATAAAAGTTTACAGTAATACATACATACATATATACAGACCATTAAAACCTTACTGCGCTCACCCCACTACTACAAGAGCCTGTAATACTACATACATACGTGCATATACATATACAGACCATTGAAACCTAACTGTGCTCACCCCACTACTATAAGAACCCGCAAAACTACATAATTATCTTATTATCACACCTCTTCCCCGGAGTAATATTCAGAGACAGACCACTTCCTTCCACTTGCTATTATCTAGACTAGATTAATACTTCTTTCGATTTTGACGTCGAAAATTAATTTATAAAATCTTACTTCGAATAAAACTATTTGACTTTGACTGTGATTTTAACTACCACTACCACTACGGAATACGGTCGCTCTCAAGGTCAACATGTCCAGCCGCATGTGCTGGCTATTGTACGAAATGTGTTGACAAAAGTGTGAATGGAAGGGCTTCAAGATTTCACTTACCTATCTATTGTTATGATGTAGCCATCCATCATCCGTGGGTAGGCTTGTGGGGCGATTCGGCCGCTGAGTTTCGGACGCGGCGGCCGAATCGCCACGTTCATTATTTTTATCATTTTTGACGAGTGTTTCGGTCGCAGCCTTAATTTAAAGCAAAGTAACGTCAGCAATATTACTGAAAAATACTTATTTTGTAGAACTCTGCGGCCGAATCACCCGTCAAAAATGCTAAAAATAATGAACGTGGCGATTCGGCCGCTGAGTGTGGGTATAATGGTCTTTTACAATATAATATCTAGATATTTTAGCGCAATTTACAAATTGTAATAGTCTAATATTTAATACATTTTTAACCTGTAAAAATATTAAATCTTCGTTGTAATACCCGTAGGGATGAATTGACGTCTAGACAATGCTGCCCTTGACCCATTTTTCCACTCAATATTTTACTAAGCACACAAATCTATTATTAATCGGCCAGTTTTGACCTGTCTAGTAAAAGTATTCAGGTTATTCGACAAAATACTTTTTACATTTATGGAAACCTTTAATAGAAAACTCATAATTATTAACGAAATTACAATAAAAAAATTGAAGTATATTTTATTTGGGTATATTCAAAAATCACTTCTATGAAATTATACTAGAACTATCTTTTGCACGCGACTATGTCCGCCGTGTTAATTTGATTGGTGCAAAAGAAAGCCACCGGCGAAATTACTTCGCCTCCCCCTCTTTTTCAAATACAGGGTGTAAGCGACGGCTTATAAATTAAGTACTGAAACGATATACTCACCGTTTTGATAAACTTATCCAAAAATTCTTTAGTCGATAGCAAAAAGAATATATATTTCTCTATACAAACTGTACGATTAAAATTATTTGTATGAGAGTGTCGAAGTTTTTTTCAGAGAAACGTTTTTAGGAAAATTCACAATTCATCGACTATTCTTTCCAATATTTGATTAGCTTTATTAACACCCTGCTTATTATTAATTATTATTATTATTATTATAAAACCTACGACACTAGTTTTATTTGAAGAGACCTGTACCTGTACGTTCAATAAGCTATATTTTTAGCTGACTGTACATTTAGTGCCGAGGAGAAACACTGCTATTGGACGGCGGTAATTCGCCTGCCCACCACTCACGACCCTAAACTTCTAAGAACAACTCTGTCCAGATGTTATTGTAATTAAATTTTACTTAACCCTTCGATGAAACTGAACAATATCTTTGCGTGGGAATCGTCCTCCTGCCTACTTCCAACGTTTTCTTGTTATGTACTTGCGTCAGTCTAGTGCGTAGGCGCACGAAATGTATGATACTTTTTACTTTTGTCGCGAATACAGTCTCTAGATCACACAAAACGTACTTTTATCTTCGTAAAGAATAAAAACAAAAAAGAAATATCAATCTAAAGTTTCGTTTCGACTGATAGAAGAGACTAAGAGAGACGTATTACTATATATATATTTATACCATCGCGCCTCTTTTAAAATAAAAAATGTACATAGATGGGTAAAACATCGTAGTAGTTGAAAAACATCGAAGTCCTACATTTCTGTAGGCGAAGTGAAATATTCGAATTTGACTAAACAAAACAAAACATAAAACTTTCAAACAAATATCTTTGACGTATCTACGAGTATGAAAGCGACAGGTACGTTCAAAAGATTCCTATATTTATTTTTTCTTTCCTCCTGTACCTACTCGCTTACACAATCTACGGGGCTCCCAGTATTAAACATCCTTCTAATTTAAACTTTCCCCGCTCCTGTAACGATCCATTTTTATAACTTTCAAAAATTAAATCAAATAAACAAACAATGTTCAAAGACATTACGAAACCGTGTTCCTTTTATTTGCTTCGACGTCCTGTTCAATTAAAAATACCTTCGGGCAAAGTTTCGGATCTCTCCGAATGTTCGTTTGATAGAATCTTGTCGTTTATTACTTTTACTTTGATTTCATTTTATCATTACAAGTTTGGATTGTGGAACTTTATTCACAAAATGATTTTATTTGTCTGTAGCACCTAGCTAAAAATCCTTTGCCATTTTGCCAGACTAGGCGATTCTAAGTATTTCTAAACTAATTTTGAATTAGTCTTGTTTTAAGTTTTTATTTTTGACTTAATTATGTAACGGCTAATGGATTTGTGCGTACTTACTTACTTTGAATTAAGCCGATCAATTAAGTTAGAATTAAATTATCATTACATTACTTTCCTTTCAAAAAATAATATAAATACTTTGTGAACTGTAGGTAAAATTTCAAAGCATTTCACGATAGAAAATATCTATCGGTAGCTATTTGAAGATCTCGATGTTGGAAAATATTAGGATCTTTTATATTTTACTAACGAAACATAAATAGAGGAGATGTACAAATAATGCATTTTAATTTTCTGCTAAGACATTTTTTGGTTTGAGGCTTTTGTCTTGGCTAGTACACCTCTTTTAAATGTTCTGTGAGTACCCCCATATTCCCTTCCCTAGCGGACACCCACCTTAGGGGTTAATCTGTTTATTCATAATTTGATGATAATTTTTATTGTTTTTTACTTTTTCAACATATGTCGTATGTTAGCGTATATTTACTATGTAACCAAAGAACCTAACCTAATGTATAATTTCGTTATACGAAGACTTAGTGGTACAAATTGGTAGTTCGCCTATCTGCGCCTGTATGGCCCGGATAGCCAAGGAGATGCGGGTTCAAGTTCCTGCCCAAGCTCAATGATTTTCATTTTTCGCTTTGATTTTTAGATGATAAATTTTATATTACAAAGAAATAACAATATTTAAATTTATGTATCTAAATACCTGACCTATAGTTTATGATTACTACATTGTAACATTATTCAATAACACATTGTAGAGTGGCGAAATTGTCCAAAGAGCAATTTCATGTTCGAACAGTTCCTAGCCCGTCTTCCACATAGCTTGAAGGGTTAATTGGTTAATTCGACATATAGTTAAAGTAAAATTTATCGTGCGTTGTAATTTCATTAGTGGTGCGGTGGTGATGTTGGAATTTGAGCGCAAATTGAACGAGTTAGGACGCGTGTTTGGTGGAGTAATTATTTTTTGTTGGGGCGTTGCGTTTAATGGGCTGCCGACATGTGGCCAGTCGGGACTTCGGGACTCACTCCTAGGGACGGGACATACCCTATGTTAAGATAGTGACGGGAATATACTAAAACCGCTGTCAAATTCCGCGCCCGCACTACAATACAACACAATTTATTAATCTTTTTTGAAGCCAAGTAAATATAGAACACATAACACAAACACAGAAACTATAGGTTACGTAATATTGCATTTGACAGCGGTTTAAGTTTAAGTTAAGGTTAATTCGTTCAAGTTAGCGCGATCAGGGTCCAGATCTTTACCGTAGTGAATCACTCCTCCCAGAAAATTTCTATTTATACTCTAAGGAACCACTATTTCCAAAATACACGTTTCCGCGAAGTTTTGGTCCCGATTTTACATGTTGTAGAACCCAATTATTCACAAAAAAAACCTTCTTACCGAAATTCTAAAATTAACTTAAGTAGAATTCCCTAAACGTGGACTGAGTTACACGTGTAATTACTTAAAAGAGTTCCGACGAATTTTAATCAATTATGAACTACTTTTTATTTATAACGGAAAATTAAGTACCTACAATAATTTGTTTCTCTTATTCTTATTTTTTACCCAAGTATACATATATCTTAAGTAACTGTAGTAGTTAAATATTAACACAGAAGAAAACAATAGTACCTATTAACCTAAATAAGGTAGGGTTGCTACCTTTTGTCTGACGCTGTAGTACTAAGTTGTCTAAGTACTGTATTTATTTCGCGTAAAATAAAGTATGTATTGTACCGTACAGTTAACTAGTATGAGTATATTACTGAACTAGTATTCCCACGTAGCCCTTCCCTAGCAGACACCCTTCCGAGGGATTAATTACTGTAACATACGTAACGTAAGCCGATGAGTCCATATGGAAAAGTTGACATGCGACGTTCAGCCATACGCTTGACCCCTTCTCCCTGATAACAGTACTGTCACTGCACCGCCTGTATATATTAAGGCAAATGGGGCAAAAAAAAACAATATCCTTAACATTTTAGATGTATAAAACAGTGTAGTTTGACAAAAAAAAAAGTTTAAATCAATGCCACGGCGCAACCTGCTTTGCGGTAATACCAATTTATGGTCATGTCACGTTTTTAAAAAAAGTAAGATTTATATCGATTTAAGTTTTTGCCAGACTGCCAGTTCTGTATTTATCATTGTTGGTCTCGAACAATTACTTAATTACTAAATTAGTCAACTCGTGAATAGTGTAGTTGGCTGTGTATAGACTAAAGTTTTAATTATTTTACTATTTAAGTAATATTTTGTACACCGCTGTTAACTATTCCAAATAAAATAAAAAAATAAAATAAAAACGCTTAATTGTACCCTATTTTTTTTCTAATAAGGCTAACCATATAGTGACGGCCTCAGATCCTAGTTGGTAGTATGTCTGTCTGCCATTGAAGCACGGGGTCTCAGGTTCGAATCCCGCCCAGGGCAAACATTTGTGTTTGCCTTGTGTCTGGATGTTGTATATTTGTATAAGTATGTAATATCAGCTGTCTGACACCAATAGTACAGGCTCTGCCTAATTTAAGGTCAGATGGCCGTGTGTTGTGATATGTCCCCCTAGAAGTTGATTGGTCGTACCTTTTCGACACAAGCATAGGTCAATTAAAAAAAAAAAAAAAAGATATTTCCCCGCATATTTATATATTTATATTTTTTCTAGTTAGATTAGATTTTTTTATCACAGAGATAAACCGTAAAAATTCTCTAGTGTATTTGATAACCACGAAAATCTACATAGACTTTATAGAATCAAATATGATTAAATGACTAAAATAATATTAATTAAGGATCTCAAACCCTCTCCTAATACACTTGAGTAAACTAGCAACATTCATGTTTAGATTTATATTATTTATTTATATTTTTTCTAAGCCATTTTTATTTTAAGTAAAAATATATTAGCGTCCAATATGATAAGCAAAAGCTAAGCATAGTAGAATTAATACAAATTCTTAGGTAATAGCTACTACTGAAGTAATAAAATAAACTATTAGGCAATTAGAAACTATTATCAAGTGCCTGAAGTAAATTACGGATTGATCTGTATTAATTAATATATAAGTTGCGACGCGTCCAGCCTTTGGGCTAATTCAAGACTAGTTTACCGCTCGCGGCTATGTCTGCCCTGATTATGATTTTCAGTGAGAATGTTTGGGTGATGTGAAAATTATTGTTTTTTTAGTTGTACAGTTGAACTATTTACAAATTGAATAAAAAAAAAAACCGGCCAAGTGCGAGTCGGACTCGCGCACCGAGGGTTCCGTACAAACCTGCAAGGTTTACAAAGTTCTTTCATTACGACAATCGAGTCATAACTATGGTAATCTTATTGCAAAATGAAATTCATAACATTACAATGGGGAAAGATGGAGGAGCATAAATTTAAGACAAAGATCTCTTTATCGTTTAAGTAACTAAGTACTAAGTAAGTATTTCAACTTGATAGCTCTACGCGTTCATGAGGAAAAAAGTAATAAGTTTATATTTATTAAAAAATATATATTTTGTAATGTAACTAAAAATTTAAGGTTTTCGGAATTTTTCCTTTATGTGTGCTATAAAACGTTGCTTCATGCCAAATTTCAAGATTCTAGGTCGACTGGAAGTACCCTTTAGGTTTTGATTCCCTTGCGAGTACTTGCGAGTTTCAAAATATGCAGCTTAAATTGCTGTTTCTTTTGATTGCGTTGACATAGAAGTTTGATTTTGTTACAGCTTAAAGGTATTATAGACCTGAGTATTTGGTATGAATTTCAATTTAATACCTCTACGCGTTTATGAGGAAATGGGTAGTAAGGTTAAAATTATTAAAAAAATATATATTATGTGATGTAACTAAAAATTTATGGATTTCGTAATTTTTCCTTTATCTATGCTATAAGACGTTGCTTCGTACCAAATTTCAAGATTCTGAGTTCACGGGAAGCACCCTGTAGGTTTTGATTCCCTTGCAAGTGTCGAAAATTTGCGGCATAAACGGCTGTATCTTTTGATTGCGTTGGCTTAGAAGTTTGATTTTTTCACAGCTTCAAGGGACAGTAGACCTGAGTAATTGATATAAATTTCAGCTTCATACCTCCACGCGTTCCTGAGAAAAAGGGTCTTGACAGACGGACAGACGGACAACAAAGTGATCCTATAAGGGTTCCGTTTTTTCCTTTTGAGGTACGGAACCCTAATTAGGTACCTTTAGATAAATTAGAACAACTATAATTACATAACTAGTATATTAGTATAAGCTTACCCTAACACGAAATAAACGACATTTATTCCTAAAATAGAGGTCCAATAAACGACAAACAAAACCAACATTAATAATTATTATATAAACAAATAAATAAATATATGGGGACAGCTACTCACGGTCATCTGACCCCAAAATAGGCAGAGCCGGGTGTCAGACAGCTGATATACATACATATATAAATGTACAACATCCAGATCCAGACACAAGGCAAACACAAGGTGCTCATCATACGAATGTTTGCCCTGGGCGGGATTCAAACCCGCGAACCTGTGCTTAGTAGGCAGACGTACTACCAAAAAATCCTTCAAGTCTTTTGTTAATAAAATCTTCTACATTATTTTTTTTTGACTGCTATTATCTATTAATTTTAAAAAAGAAACATGCATCATACCCTATTGAGTTAGTAAATCACGGGAATCACGTGACACACGTCTTATTTTAAAATTTTAACCAAGTTTAACATCATCAGATCATACTTGAGGACTAGAGAAAATTTAATGTTCTGCGATATACCAAAATAGAAAAAAACAATCTGTTTATTACAGCAAATCCTAATAAGACTGCTATTACAGGTAGTTAACCACGAATGCTCTAGCTAGGTCATAATGTTGATTGACTGAAATAACATAGCTCCAATTGCCATGGGACGGACATCTTGTACGGTGTCTTGGATTTCCAATTACCTCACAGTTAGTATCGACTGTTACCGTATATTCAACAAACATGACCAAACAGATGCATTGCAATTGGAGATGTTGACAATGACAATTAATATTTATATTATATCAAAGACTAAAACCAAACACTGATTCTCAAAATCACGTTTCAAATATAATTGTTAATTTATCACTTGGATTTAAATTAATAAAATAATAACTATTCACGTAATTAGAACAATGAAAGCCCTCGTTATTTTTATGTCTCTGGAAGGCGATAAGGATAAAAGACGAATGAGTGGTTTTTTTTTATTCATTTAGAACTAGGTCTCCGCCCACAGCTACGCCCGCGTTGCTGCTTTTTTATTATTAATAAAAAGAATCCCAAAGTCAAAGTCAAAGTCAAAGTCAAAGTCAAATAGTGTTTATTCAAAGTAAGATTTCACAAATCATTTTTTGACGTCGAGGCGGGTTCACAATTTGGCTGTCTTCTGTGGAGAAGAACCCGCCGGAAGAAACTCCACAGGCGTTGCATCTTTTCAAAATATTTTTACATAGGTAATTATTATTTTATACAATTTGATTAATATAACAAAGAGTGCAGACGAAATATGAAATTAAAGGAAGGCAACCAGTCAAAGTAGAAAAACTAAACTATATAAACAATAAAACAATCGGCAATCGACTAGAGCAGACCAGTCCCCCCAAGCAGCACCACGTTCACGGGTTTGACGTATGGGACAGCCATCGCCGGGCTCAACCATATTAGAGGGAACCCAACGACCCGGCCCACACGCCACCGCAAGTCAGGACACTTTAGTGAGCATGAATACTCAGTCAGCCAGATGTTATCACGACAATCTAATTAATGGCTTCCCAATTGCATAGTCGACCGCACTACAATGTTGCACAATTACGTAGGTTTTTACAAACAAATTTTAGTAATAATATTACCTTAGATTAAGCACAGCGTTTCTCGTGTCGAGCTGAAGTCTCTACACACCAAGCTTTCTTATCATTCAAATATTCATCCAATCCATAGTACGCATTCTTACATAGATGCCGTTTCACGTGGCATTTAAACCTTTTTTCTGGAAGATTTACAATATCATCAGGTATTTTATTATAGTAGCGTACACAGAGCCCCACGAAAGAAGTACTGACTTTAGCCAATCTATAGTTATCACGAGCTAGTTTATTTCCATTTCTAGTATTACGTTTGTGAATATCAGAATTCTTTTTAAATTCGTGGATATTTTTCCTAACGTACATAATATTTGCATAAATATATTGGCACGGAACTGTCAAGATGTCTATTTCTTTAAACAGTTCTCTAAGTGATTCCCGACAGCGAAGTTGGTATATTGCCCTAATGGCTCTTTTCTGCAAAATAAAAACTGTGTTAATATCGGATGCCCTGCCCCACATCAAGATACCATAAGACATTATACTATGAAAGTAACTGAAATAAACTAACCTAGCTGTTGCTATGTCTGTTAACTGTCTTATTTTTCTCACTGCATACGCAGCCGAGCTAAGCCTCCCCGACAGAGAAGATATATGAGGACTCCATTTCAGTTTGGCGTCAATAGTTATACCCAAGAAGACTGTACTGTCTACCAGATCAAGCCGCTCACTATTTAACACAATGTCACCCCTACAGCTATTTACATTTGGTAAGGTAAATTTAATGCATTTAGTCTTCTTTGCGTTTAATACCAGGTTGTTAGCAGTAAACCAGTTATGAACCTGTTGAAGAGTGCTATTTAACTCATTATACTGAGGTGATCTTCGGTTTAGTTTAAAAATAAGAGAAGTGTCATCCGCGAATAAAACAATGTTTGACAGATTATGTACAACACATGGCAAATCATTAATATAAACTAAGAATAAGAAAGGTCCTAATATAGAACCTTGCGGCACACCCATTGTAACTAAAGACCCCTTTGATTTTATTTCATTTATTTGTACCTTTTGAATCCTGCCTTCTAAATAGGACTGAACTAGTTTAAGTGCATTGTTTTTGACCCCATAATGTTTTAATTTAAGCAATAGGGTTTCATGTTGAACACAATCAAATGCTTTTGAAAGGTCACAGAAGACACCTATGCAATCGCAAGAATCCTCCCATGCGTCAAAGACATGCTTTATGAGCGCAACACCTGCGTCGGTGGTAGAACGTCCTTTTGTAAATCCAAATTGCTGTTTATGAAGTAGGCAATGTTTATTAAAATGAGACAGCAATTGGTTGAGTATAATCTTTTCAAAAACTTTACTTAGGACTGGTAAAATAGATACAGGTCTAAAATTACTAGGATCACTTTTATCACCAGCTTTGAACAAGGGTATTACTTTGCTATATTTCATTAAGTCTGGGAAGACCCCTTCATCAACACATGTATTAAAGATGGCGGCGAGATATGGAGCCAGTGTGTCAATTACTTTACTACAAGCCTTAACAGACATTCCCCATACATCTTCTGTTCCTTTTACTTTAATTACTTTAAAAGCTTTTATAACAGTGTTTACATTTACATGTTTAAATTTAAATTCATCTTTACAAGGTTTTATGTGTTTTTCAAGTATCGAAGCAGAGACAAAAGGTGAAGAATTAAGAAGTTCTGTCGTTTTTATTGGAATATTAGAAAAAAAGTTCTCAAATTCTTGGGCTACTTCTATGTTAGTAGCAATAGGTCCCTTGACTGAATTTAGAACAATATCATTATCGCGTTGTTTCATTTTTCCAGTTTCGTTATTTATAATTTTCCAAACTGCCTTTATTTTATCGTCCGCACTTTTAATCTTATTACTTATATAATTGGCTTTAGCGACTAAGCAGACCTTTTTGAAAGTTTTTGAATAATCCCTAACATAATCTTTAAATGTGTCACTATTAGTGTAGCTTTTTATTTCGTACAGCTCAAACAATTTGTCTCTGCTTTTCCTTATACCAATTGTTGCCCAATCACTAAATTTGAAAGACGTGCCAATGATTTTATTTTTAACTTGAAAGATTCTATCATACTCATCAAATACAACGGTGAAGAAATTTGTATATAATTCATTAGGATCATCCGAAAGACATTCAATATTGGGCAATTTCTCAGTCAAAACGGTATTGAATCTTTCCACACGACCAGCAGTAATCGGTCTAGTTTTTATTTCAAAATTTACAGTAGATCGATTAGCGGAGAACACTACTTCTTGACCTGAGTGGTCAGATGGTAATGAATTTAAAATTGACTTACTGGTGTAATTACAACTACAGAAAAAATTATCGACACAAGTGGATGATGTGGGTGTCACTCTGGTAGGTTCAAGAAAAACATAATCCAATTTAAATGACCGAAATAAACTCAATATTCTATCTGTATAGTTGCCTGAAATTAAAATATCCACATTAAAATCCCCACATACAATTACTTGTTTTGTACTGTTGGAGGTGATTTTCAAAATGTCCTCCAACACAGTTTCGAAAATGTCAAAATTTTGACTATATGGCGGCCTGTATACGCACACTATAATATGATTATTCAACTCGACACAAGATACCTCAACACTTCGCTCAACCGTAAGTCCAATAATATCTTTACGATTTTTAAATTTAATATCTTTACGCAATAATATCAAGGATCCGCCACCCACGACATGATTTTTATTAGGCCTTCGGCTGAACGAACTGGCAACACAATAATTATCAAAGTTAATATACATATTGCATTCTGAGAACCAGTGCTCGGTTATGCATACTATATCATATTTATTTTTTTCTAGAAATAATTCAAAAATTAGACACTTGCTGGAGAAGCTTTGAATGTTTTGATGAAAAATTTTTAGGAGACCAGGCTTCTCTTTTGTCTGTTTTATTCCTAATTCTCTGCGAGAAAATCTCTGTTCTGCTCTGTTGGTAACAATGTTTTGAGTGAGATCTTCTTTTGTCGAGTCTAGTAGTTTAAATAATAATTATTAGTACCTGTACTAATTTGAATCAGAGGTGACTGCGTTATATTTTTTATAACTGAGTCTTGTATATTAAAGGCTAACAAAGTAGCTATGTGTCGTTTAAATTTCCTAGACAGGTACATAGTATCCTGAGTCAAAGTAAAATTATGTATAAATTTATTAATATCAAAAAATAAAATTGCATCGCTATGATGACGCGTCTGCTGGTATAAGTATGAATTTATATTATAAATACACCTATTATGTTCCTCTGTCAAGTTAGAACAGTATGGGAAAGAGCTGACAATAACTTTACATTTAGAAGTTTTATTGATCTCAACTATTTTCTGTATACTAGACTCCAATACATTCCTAGTTACACCTATGTGACTGCCAACCATAATAATAACAGTCGTGTGTTCATCATAATTTTCAGCACGTATTTTTTCTATTATGTCCACATAACTAGCATTAGGACTACAAATATTAATTACTTGTTGTGTTAAACATTTATGTAATAGAGGACCTAGGCCTACTCCTACTTGGTCTGTATATACAATGGTTTTCGGAGAAGGTGTTCTGTCTACTACACAACGACTTGGCGAACGCATCACTACCACAGGAGGGTCCTGAGAGGCAGGAACACAGGCTGGTGCAGGTGTAGGGGAGGGCTGCGCGGGAGATGGCGCCGGCGGCGCGGGCGTAGTGCTGACTGCTGTTGGTGACGTCACTGCCGCTGCCGCAGGTGGCCGCGCACTCAGGCCGCCTCTCCCCCCTCTCCCTCGCCTTCCGCGGCGCCCTCGCCGCGCTCTAGTGGGCGGCGGCGGCGCGCTCTCGTCTGTCTGGATGGATGTGGTGGCCGGATCTGGGAGCGCACCGGACTGCGGCGCTCCAGCTGTACCGGCGTCATCTGCTGGAGCAGGCGCCGTCCTCGGTGAGCTGACGTCCGTAGACATCTGCGAGTCGTCCACCAGGTCCGCGTCGGTACCAGATATGCCTAAGACTGTGTTCACTTCGCCGTCGCTCAGTAGTGAACACAGTAGTCCAGTTTCCTGTTGATGCAATTGGAGTAATTCGGATGTTACTGCTGACAGTTGTTTAAAGCTCATCTCGCTTTCGTTATATTTACAAACTGTGTCTGCTAGGTTGTTCTTCAGCTCTTCAACTTCTGCTTGTGTATTGGTGAATACCATATACATAGCATGAAACTTGCGTTTGAGCTCCTCATTCTCCTTATGCAATGCTACATATTTAACCCGTTTTGGTTGGTGCCGCTGAGCTTGTTTTAACATTTTTAAGTTTTGTCTAGTTTTCTTTAAAAATTTATTTAATTTACAATATTTTTTTATTCTTATTGTATTTGCCATTTTCTCATACTGTGTGGTCATATTTTCAGCCCCCAGCTCTTCATGAAGGGAAATCATATGATTTAATGTGGTGTTTTCTTTCTCCAGATACATGTCATCCAGTTGATTCCTAGCATGGCTGAGCTGGCTCTCAAGGAATTTCCCACGTTCCTGAGCTGAGGCAAGGTCATTGTGGAGGGTACCACACAATTCAACCTGTTTTTCCAGTTCACATATTTCATGTTGTGCTTCATCATATGACACTCGCAGGGTTGACACGCTTTCAGACAGCTGAGTATTCTTTGCTTTCAAGCGCCGAATCTCAGCATCCTTACTATCAAGCTCAGTTAGCAGTTTAGTGTTGATATCTTCTGCCTCTCTTAGGCTTTTCTGTAGTTGAGCGGTCTTCTGTTCAGCGTGCTTGCTGCGAGTCATCATGGTGGAGATAGATTTAACTGAAATGTAAGCAACAGAGGAAAGTAAGTGAAATGTATAATATAATTTCACTTTTTTTTTTTTTTGTTTGTGTGGGTACCTACCTATATGTTTTATATTTTAGTAAAAAATTAAACTATTAAAAATTATAATAATTCAAATAACAATTAACTATTCCTATTCAAACATTCAGTTACTATGAATAAAAGCTATAATAATAGGTGTAGGTACTCTTCTTTGAACAAAATATGCAGCAACTAAAATTAAGCTGGAAAGAATAACACTAATTGAATGATTACTTCTGTATTTCCTGTGCTGTAATCCGTAAATTTATGTTAAGTTGTATGTTTAATTCTGTAATTATTTAAGGTGTTTCTTGTAGACTACTATGCAACAATAACATGTGAAGCTCCTGTTATCTTCAAAACAATTAAACCGTTATAAAATTAAGTGACACTACCTACTCACAGCTGTATCTAATAAACTAGCTAAATATTGTTTCAAATTAATATTATGTGCTGTGTGAATTCTTATTATGTAACTAAATTTTGGTCTTTATACTAAAATTAGACTGTAAAAATCAAAATAAAACCACACAAAGGCTCAACTGTGTATGAGTGAATATTTACTTAGTATGAGATCTATGTGATTTTTGAATAAGTAGTGTTAATGTGTTATTAGTCTGTTCGTAGTGTATGAATTGCTAGAATTAATTATAGCAAGAATTAAGAAAACAATACTCCCCAGGTTTATCCACTGGTTTTTTCAATTTGAAAAAATGTCCGCTGTCAGTTGGGTGCAGATCGTTCCACTATCCTCTGGAGAGTTTCTTCGTGTAATTATAATATTTCACACACAAATTGCATAGATATATACATTTAACGTGAATTAAACACAAATTAATGATGAATAAATCATGAAAATTATTAATTTTTAATTAAAAACAGGGCACAGCTGATTTTGACAACCGTCACGCTCGGCGCCAGTGTTACTCTCTAACCTCCCCGTGGTAAAAATTATCTAAGATATAAGGTACCACCATGAAAAATTTCATTTGAATTGGTCCAACGGTTTCAGAGATTAACGTGTATAAATAGACAGACAAACAGACGGACATTTATTTCAAAACTTGTATTTTTGTGTTCAGCTACACTCCCTTTATCACCTACAATCAGTTTTTTTTAAACAAATCAATGTACAAACACGCTGATTCTTCAGTTTTATTATAGTATAGATACCATATTAATTCAAATGAATCTCAAACGTAGCAGACCTGTCAATTGAAGCAGTCTTTGGGTTAAAATTGAAGCACCAATGAATATTTGAAGGCAAGCGCTCCGAAGTTAATAAGTGTAATAAACCTATTTATATCTACTCTTTCTCTCTCTCTCTCTCTTTTTATTGGTTTGGTTACGTGGAGAGAATGAGTGAAGAGAGATTGACTAAACAGATTTATACGGCGAGAGTGGAAGGAAGCGTTGGAAGGGGAAGACCAAGACAAACGTTCCAAAATCAAATCGGGGACATTCTGACAAAAAATCGGGTCAGGTCAGGAGTACTCTAAACCGACGAGCATGTATGAGGAGATTAATGAGTGTGGATGAAGCGAAAGAAGTATGTTTGGATCGTAGCAAGTGGAAGGAAGTGGTCTCTGCCTACCCCTTCGGGAAAGAGGTGTGACTGTATGTATGTACATCTACAGACTCATGCATGAAACATGACACATTTTGTTTAATTAAAATGTATCTATAATCTCGTTGACCAAATATAAATCTGATGTTGAACACAAAATACAGATAGTGGAAGTGAACGTGAAAAGCTTATGTTCATTGTCCCTCCGGCGCGCAATTCATTCAGCGCACTGAAGTCAATTAAACAGAATGAGTCTAGCCTGTGATCGGTCCACTGCAATAAAGATTCTCGCACACGAGCAGATAATATACCTAGTTCTTTTTAATCCCAAAAGTTTAAAAAGGTAAGATTTTACAAGAACCGTTTTTCGTCGTCTAAACCAGTAGTTCTTAACCGGTGGTCCGCGAAGTGTTCGTAAACAAGTGATGTGACGTGATGTGATGAACTGATGAGATAAGTAAAGTCGACACAACGCGAACTGCCTTATTTTAGATTTTTGCAAAATATTCGTGTTTTATTTATAGACATATCAAGCAAATTTATTTATTTACATTTAAGTACCGTATATTACCAATAAACCAACTGGGTGGTCCTTGGCAAGACAGAAACTTGATAAAATGATCCCTCATGCATAAAAGGTTATGAACCACTGGTCTAAACTATTAAAATTTTCGTGGAGTTGAGTTTGGTTTTTAAACCTAACTAATAACTAGACCTGTCCATGGTAGTTTGGTTTTTCAAAATATTATACATATCCAACGCACTGCCCATCGCTAACACAAGTTGCCCAGTAGAAATAATAATTGCTACTCTTAAAATAAAGCCGCCTATTTGTACAGTTTTTCTGTTGTGGACTGAGTTTCTGGTTAATTCAGGAGCGTAATAAAGTGTATTTTATTATATTAGTAAAGCATGTACCAGCCTATCATCTGTTGTGAATGATACAAATTGCTTGTGTCGAAAGATTTGAAACCAACATTTATTATTACTTTGCGGCGCATGGTCTATCTACAAGAAGAAAATTAAATTTATTAAAGCACGTTAAATAGTTGACATAAAACGTCCGAAAGTTAAAATAAATGCTTTGAACTTTAGAACTTTGTTCGTCCTGAATAAGTAAGTACAATTTATGAGAATTTCGTGTATTTTTTTAAACTATATAGGTACAATGTTAGTTTCCAAGTTATATTTCATGTTTTTTTAATTACCACTTTGTGCTCTATACCTTTAGCCACTTTATCTCTATGTCAACTATGGTGAAGCTTTATTTTGTGATACAAACATCGCGTCAATAAAAAAAATGGAAGCGCGAGATTTTCTCTAGTTTAAAAAATCTTCAAAGTTATACCAATTTAAAAAAAAGGAGCCTTAAAATCGCTTTTGCTTCGCTAGTAGTCTGCATCGTACCTGGCACCTGGTGCAATAAACCGCACCCCGCGCCCTGCGTCCCGCCGCTCTCGATCACTTTGATCGGCCGGATGTCGCAGTCGTTGCGCGAACATCGGCCAAAGTCGATACAACCCATCGCCTCCTAATTTTAGAATAATTCGCAACAGCCCTCCAGTTCTGCAGCCATCCGCTATAATGATGTTTTTATGCGATCAGGGCAGGATCAAAATGGTTATTTCCAGCAAGTAAATTCAAGTTAGAATAGCAACAGAAACTTTATAGTACACTAGTTTTCCGCCGCGGCTCCGCCCGCGTTAACAGTTTTTCCCGTGGGAATGAGGCATTTTCCCACGGTACAATAATTTTGGAGTTTATTCATTACAAACACACACACACAAATACAAATCTTTCCTCTTTATAATATTAGTATGACTAGAAAAACAATAATGTCATAAAAAGGTTAGAAAGTGAAGATGTTGGCGGTCTTATTGCTGAGTAGCAATTTCTACCAGGTAACCTTAATCTTTCCAATACGGTATGCAGCGCAGGACCGATCGTTGTGGCGATCTCTGGGGGGAAGCCATTGTCCAGTAGTGGACGCCTTATTGCTGAAATGATGATTGATGATAAAGTTCTTCCAATTGTTATAGTTTCTGAGAAAAAACAGAACTTACCGAAATTTTCATGTTTCAGGTATATAATTATCAGCCATAAAATGTTACTTTGCTTACAATAATCGGATCTCTTCGGGTCTATAATATCATTCAAAAGTCAGTTCATTATGGTGATCAACGATTCGAACCACAGGCTATTATAAATGACCGAGCCATTGAACATTCTCATTGTTCAAAGGCATACGTATTATGTTAAATGAAAAATAATTAAATTGTGTCTCATAAACTTTTCAACATGGAGTCTTCTCACGCTTATTTTCCGGTCAAATTTGTTTAGCTTGGTCAACTAAACCAAACTGGGCTTTCATTAGTTTTATTGAATGACTTCGAATGAATGAGTTTTCCATTAGGTAGATAAGTACGTACGCTCACAATTTAAAACTTATTAGGATAAATAGGAAAATTATTAATTGTGTATCAATCATTAACAATAGTTAACATTCGTGTGATGAGCAATTGTTTTTTTGTTTGCCTTGTGGTGTATGTTGTATATTTATATGACTATATATGTATATCAGCGGTCTGACACCCATAGTACAGGCTCAGCCTAGTTTGGGGTCAGACCACAGAACATTTAAAAGAGGTTAGAATGGCGATAATGCGCCGTCCGTATGAAATCCGGTGTCGCCGATTCCACCCCACCTTTCACCTCCACTACATCTGTACTTCAATAAAGATGAAGTTTACGCACATATTTGCAATTTCAAATCTAGCCAATCATAGCGCCGCTCAATCACGCGATTTCAAATGGAAACGAATCATACGCATGCACGCACACTGATGTAGATTTTTATAGCTATGTGTGAGTTAGACAGCGCGATCGTTTCTTTGCGTGAAGTATGAGCGTTTTGCTCATAGTTTTGGCGCGCCGGCCCCGCCCACATCGCCTTTCTAACCTCTTTTAAATGTTCTGTGGGTCAGACGACCGTATGTGAGACGTCCCCACCCATTTTTTTCTTTTTTTGTTATAGCACATAGTTTGTGCCAGTGTCAAGTAGAGCACGCATTTATTTATTTAAATTTCATCTGGGGGAATACTGTTCAAAGTTGGACAAACCGAAATTATCTTATGGGTATCGTTCCTGGGCCCTGGCAAGCGTAGGGACTATGACAAAAAAAATCCCTTTCAAGGAAGGAATCTTGGCTCAACAGTGGGCTGTTGTAACTAGTACGTACCTATTACTTATTTTTATTTCTACTTCAATATTTGTATTGTATTAAGTATACAAGACAATACAAATATTCAAAATATGTCAATCCATTGAGAAAAATTGGGATAGCACAACAATAAACCATGAAACAGTCATTCTTCTAATGCTCTACTTCCTGTGCGCATCGTACATACATTCCGCAGATAAAATCTTTTTCAGGAAAGTAAGAAGTGCAGTAATTAGTCGGAGAGCTCACAGCAAAAGCAGTATTCTCCGTAGTGGAGCTGGAAATTGTTGATTAGGCGATGCGAGGAGCGTGGAGTCGGGTACTAACGAGAGCACGCAGTTCCGCGCTCATTTGTGACGACCAGTACTGGCTGTACATGTACAATCGACACCCATTGCCAGAACTCCATAGGTACCTACTTACTGCCGTACTCGGGCAACGCAGAGCCGGATCTGGGTTTTGCATTTGTTTTTAAATAATAAAAATACCTTATTATAATTGTCGTCGTTGTCGTTGTTGTTGTTTTAACGTCGGGCAAAATAAGGTGTCGTACGTAATACATACCTACCTATTCAAAATTATCGCGCTAAGACCCATAAACAATTATAATAATGTGTAGTAAGCGCGAAAGCCTCAAACAAACAATAAAAATACCTAATGAGAGGTTTAATTTCTTTTTTTTTTTAAATAGAGCTTAGCGCCAATCTAATTAAAGTTTGATTAGCGCAGCACTTAAACCTAACTACGCTGCATCAATGGGATTTTTCTACTCTAATAATATGTATTTTATAGAGAAAATATTCGATTGTTTATTTTTTTGCATTGAATAAGCTCCAAAGTTATTAAATTGAACCGAGCACTGGCCCCAGGAGGTGAAATTTGGTATAAAGATAGGATAGACTACCTTTTTCATTCCCACGGGAAAAACTGTTAACGCGAGCGGAATCTGTCCTTGTGCGAACAAAGGGGATCAACGAGGCGGAAAACTAGTAATTAATAATATTGTTTACATATTTTTAGAATCCAGCAGCTGAAATTTACCTAAAAATAAAATTACAGTGATTTTTCCAGGAGACTTAGAGAATGTGAACATGAACAACGCTAAGTCTAGTTATCACATGGCACTCTGCATAAAAGTTTATAATAAGTTGTACTGTGGAAGACAGAGGAGTCACCTACAAAGTGGAAATAAAAGTTAAAAACAAAAAACTGTGCACATTGGTGCAGCAGTTTCTTTGGCACAGTGTTCTGCTAACGAGGATTTGAATAGACACTGCAGAACGGACGTGACAATTTGAAAAACTTCAAAATTATTTCAGGAAAAAAATACCCCGTGTCTCGACTCCCGATAAGTAACCCTGTCTATTGTCTTTTGCTAACTTATTCAGATTTGTTCCCCAAGTGTATTAAAAACTTTAGAATATAATAGAATATACTCTATTCACTTCTAAAAGTTCTTGAATGGCGGCCACGCGCCGGAAGACGTAGCGTGGGCAGGCCCCCCACAAGGTGGACCGACGATCTGGTAAGGGTCACGGGAATCCGCTGGATGCGGGCAGCGCGGGACCGATCGTTGTGGAGATCTTTGGGGGAGGCCTTTGTCCAGCAGTGGACGTCAACTGGCTGAAATGATGATGATGATGACTCTATTCACTACACGAGTATCTCTGATTATTATTGACGGGGAAGCCCCGTCAAAGTAACGATAAAGTTTTACATACAGAATTTTTATTTGCTATAATTGCACACAACAATTCCAAGAATATATTTTATAATAATACTACTGTACGGCGGCCTTATTGCTAAGGTAACAATTTCCACCAGTCAACCCTTATTAAAAAACAAAACCGTCCAAACAAAAAACAACAAACTCAGTGTTCAGTATCATCTGAAGTCGAACAATAATTTTACACATAACTTCAGCAAAAATTTGTCTTCTTTAAATTATTAATTGTAACTAAATGAAAACACGAATCATGGGCCCAAAAATTTCACGACCGCGGACTACTACCCTGGACGGTGGAATGTATGCACGGAACGTGTAACATTCACCAATGAATCAAACAACTGCGATTCATCTCGCCGGCCAAATAATCCATAGTGATAATGAGGAAAGATTTGATTGTTTATTTACATTGAATAAGCTCCGAAACTACTGAACCGATTTTAATTAAACTTAGCAAAAGGGGAATAACATAGGCTACGAAAAATCATTAAAGAGTTGATTTGAAATGTATGAGATTTAAGTTTGACTAAAAACCATATTTGTTCAAATCGCATAAAACAGACAGGTTGAAAAAGCAACAAAGGCGATCAATAATGTACAGGATATTGTATTAATGACAAGAATTTTTTGATAGCGTTTTTGGTGGTAAAGTTGCTAGGGCCGTTGATTTCCCTTCGGAAGTTTGCGGGTTCGAGCCTCGGTCGGCACGTACCAATTTGTTTCTTACGGTAAAGGAAAATATCGTGAGGATATCTGCTTGACGCCTGCGAAGTAATTCAAAGGTTGTGTGTGAAACTGGCGACCAGCACTGAGCCAGCGTCGACTACGGCCTATTTACCCTAATTTCAGAGTTATGCTCGATACATCGGTAAGAACTTATAAATAAGCTCTTTTTTTTAAATTGACCTATGCTTGTGTCGAAAACGTACGACGAATCATGCTTCACCGGACTTGCGGGGGAGCGGATGGCTCTATTCCAAAGTAGTCATGTACCAACGCGTCTAGAGCCTCGAACCTAGCGCGTTGATACGGAAAAACATCGTGAAGGAGACGACGCCTGAGGGGCTCCGTCTCTGATTATTAGTTTTGATTTTGGTTTTGGCCGCGCCCCCGCCGGCGGGTATGGGCATTGTTACCTGAAGGGTATTCGCTACCAGAAAGGCATTATGATAGGTGTAATCTAAATTCTTTGGCTGCTTTAACTGCATCAGTGATTTAGTCGTCAGGTTCGGAAAGAAAAATAAGCTCTTACGACGATAAGCGTGTTTAGGAGTGATATTGCAAGTGTAGCGGCCTCCGCCCCTGTGCCGGCCGGTCACCATTGACGACTGATTGCTTAATTGCTCCGTTTAATCAATTGACCGGCGAGGAGCGCTGTTTAGACGCACCCGACTCGATAAATCCTTTGTTTAGAGGACGCTCTTATTAACAACTGGACATTCGAGGAATGAACGTTACATCAATTGAATTAAAAGTAAGCGGCGGCGGCCGAATACTGCCGTGCATGGACATAAAATTTATTTAAAACTTGACTATTGTAACTAGGCTAGGTACATAGTTATGACGATTTGACGAGCGATTTTTGTATTGAAAACGTTTGATCATATTCTTAACTTACGACTTTTTAGTGGATTAAAGACTTATCGCCTATATTTAGTTAATATTGGGCCAAATATACATGATGGATATTTACCAAATTACTTAAAAAATTAAATGGAAGTCCGTTCAATCGTTTAAGTATACTGTAATGACGGTACTTTTTAAAATACAGGGCATTTCTGAATACTAGAATTTAATGTAGTGGAAGTTAATAAAAAAATGCAATATACCATATTTCAACCGTTTGAGGTCTCCGAAACTATTCCAGTCATTAACCCATCACCTCTAGAGCAATAAAAAACCGATTATAATACACAAATACCCGTGCGTATATTTAAGTTCGACAAGATAAATAAATAAAATTCCTAGCTAATATAGCGTGAATTCGGTGGAACTCATTTAATTGTAACGATTCTTAAAAAGTACACGTGGCTTGCTAAAGCAGGTATTTAATTTTAGTACGAATGAATAAAATTATACCTATATTTTTCTTATTATTTGCGTCACGATATAATGTTTGAACTCAGTTAAACCCCCTCCTACCTATACAGAGTTATTTGAATGCCTAGTTCCCCAAGGATAACTGAACCGTCTACAGACTCTCTAACAGATTAAAATGTCTGAAAAGATCCATTCAAGTGTTAATCATTTTGGGAAGTATCGATTTAGTTCCAAATCCTCGAGAGCTGTTTGTGTAAAGATAAATTGCATCTTTCTTCTTTTGCGTAGTTGAAAACCACTTTCCTGTAAGAAATAAAATTATTTTCCTAACTAAAGAACAGTCTGTAAGGTTCATACTTAACTTTGGTTTGACAGTTTGTTTGTATCAAATGTAAAGTTAAGTTTTCTACAAAAAATATTATAAAGGCAATACCTCGAGCTGTTTACTTTGAAAACCCTGAACTTGCTTTTTTCTTTCATAGCTATCATTACTACAGGACAAAATATGTAGGTATAGCTAAGAACTCTAATATTATTTTCTTATTTTTCTGGTTTATTTTTTTATGACATCTGAAATTAATAAAAATAAATATTTATACTACGAACCCGCCAATAAAAAAATCATTTATCACTATTTAGTCCAACTTTACCAAATGTACTTTTCTTATTCTTAGCTCAGTTCAGTTAGGAATGCGTTCAATACTGCCACCAGAATATACTAGAATGACTGCAGTCCCCGGCGAGAATTTAATCTCTAAATCCGGGTATAGACTTAATCCAGGCATTCTAAATTCATGGCACGAGTGGTCCAGTGCACCTAGCTAGCTCGCTTTATATTGTCTAACTCTATTTATGTTGATTATGTTTTTCTATCTGAATACCAATAACGCTTATCTTTAAACCGACCGAAAAATATAGTTGAAAGAATAAAGGTAAGAAATGTAAAACATTATCGTAATTTCAAAACGTTTCCTTGCGAGTAAAGTGTAGCAGGTTTATAGAAGAAACACATTAACACCCCCCGCACTAGCGTCTTTCGTGCGTCGCGGATACAATCATTCGCGTCCGTCTTTTGTTTAACTCGTCTTGCTGCCTAGCCATGGTCCAAGAAAACAAGGTCTTGCAATTAGACCACGTGACTGATACGAGCCTACGTCATTTTGCGGTTTATCCTTGTCTATTACACGCATTCGACAAGGATGAATAGGCAAAATGACGTAGAAATGACGTTGGCTCGTGTCAGTCACGTGGTCTAATTGCAAGACCTTGTTTTCTTGGACCATGTGCCTAGCCTATGATTGTATGCGCGATGCTCGACGACAACGCGCGGAAGACGCTAGCCCCCTACCGAGCTAGTTGATAGTACGAGTAGCTAGCTAGCCTAATCTCTATATTTCCTACTAAAATTGTTAAAAGCTCTACACTATTATTTACTGTTTATAGACAACATTTTTATTAAATAAGTAGGTACCTACTAGGTTGAAGCGTTCAAGCACATGCATTATAAAGTACCTTTTGTGCGAAGATAGATGAAAACTAAACAAAACTAGACACACTAAAGTTAGTCTAGGTTCAGGCGTTATCAAGCAGCTAACATAAATGCTGAGTAGTTTGACTGGTAAAGAAGTTTGCGTTTTATAAGCTCAGCATTGTAAATTTTCTGCAACTGCACTTTTACTATTAAACCCGGCTACATATTATATTATATCAAAAACCTTAAGCGGTTCAATGTAGTTAGCCTATGGGATTTGTATATTTTCAAGTAAGAAAAACAATGTAAAATATAAACATATCCAACAATGTAAAATATAAACATATCCAAATCAAATCCGTGGAGCGAGCGAGATTTGATGATGCGGGCAGTTCAGGACCGATTTGTTGGAAACCTTTGTCCAGCAGTGGACTTGTATAGACAGTGATGATGATAATCGAAATCAATGAAATATATATTTTTTAATTTGTCTAAATTAATGGTCACAAAAAAAACTAACTTATCCCTACCAATTCCTACTAATATTATAAATGCTAAAGTAACTCTATCTGTCTGTTTGTTACGCTTTCATGCTAAAATCCCTGAACCAATTTTGATGAAACTTAGTACACATAATAAAATAGACCTTATTTTTGAATAAACTTGTTTCCTAAGAAAATAAGTTAAATTTTTACTTGCGTGGTATTTTGTCGATCTTTGACCTTACACAAAAAAACCAGCGATGCAAGATTTACTTAGTTGTAGGCAGTTTGTTTATCTCCGTACAAAGGCCTGTTTACCCTAATTGATTAATTAATAATTGAAGGTAGCTGCTCGCCGGAGGAGGGCATAATGAGATCAGCTGCTAATGATGTTTCCTATACAACCTTTTAGCGGTAAAGGGTAACTGAAACAACCTCCTACAGAACGCCATTTTTACTTGAAGCTTTCAGATACATTTATTTCATCAAACATGATAGTCAAGATCTAAAATATTTTTTTGTTTTACTTTTCGCTATTACAAAGAGAAAATAGGAAAGATTTCTATTTTTGTATTTGTGTGTGTGTGTATGTTTGTCTATACTAATATTATAAAGAGGAAATGTTTGATTGTTTGTTTGTTTATTTGTTTGCAACGAATAGGCTCCGAAACTACTGAACTGATTTCAAAAATTCTTTCACTGTTGAGAAGCTACATGATCCCTGAGTAACATAGTCTATATTTTATTTTCAAAAAATTAGGGATCCTTACTAAAAGTTCAATAATGTAACCCAAGATGTAAAAAAAACACCTAAAATATTCCTTATAATTGAATAGGCTCCGAAACTACTGAACCGATTTTGATGAAACTTGGTACGAATATAGATTAGATTTTAGGGACGGACATAGGCTACTTTTTACTGCGGGAAAATATCTCATTCCCAAGGGAAAGACTGCAAGCGCGGGCGGAACCGTGGGGCGGAAACTTGGTATCTGTATCAATCTGAGCTTGGGGTATGATAGAATTAGACCTTGAAAAATAATATAGGCTACCTTTTACCGCGGAAAAACTCTTTATTCCCACGGGAAAAATGGCAGCGCGGGTGGAAAGTTTTGATAAAACTTTGTACAGAGATAGAATAGACCCTGGGGATGTATTATAAGGATACCTTTTACCACTGGAAAATACTTCTTTCCCGCAGGAAAATAATACCCCATCTGGAAAAATAGTAGCGCGGGCGGAAAATTTAGATGAAACTTGGTACAGGAATATAAAAGATTCTGGGGTGATAAAGGCTACCTTTTACCGCGGGAAAAGTGGTAGGGTGGGCCAGAAATTTTGATGAAACTTGATACAGAGATAGGATAGACCTTGGGGAAGGTAACAGACTACCTGTAACCGCGGGACAATAGCTTATTCCCACAGGAAAATGGTAGTTCGGGAGGGAGAGGGGGGAGTTTTTGGTGAAATTTTATACAAAGATAAAATAATTTAGATTTTGGGATGAAAACAATTTATTTTGCTGCCACAAAATAAAACAAACTCCGATATAGTTTACAGGTAAGCTATTAATCTATAAATAAAAAATAAATAAAAAATAAATTAATAAATATAAAGTAAAACAAAAAAACATGATTTAAAAAAACATTGAATTAAAATAATTATATACCCGAATCCGGGGCGGGCCGCGAGTAATAAATAAACTCAAAAACTACTGAACCGTTTTCAAAAATTCTTTCACTATTAGAAAGCTACGTTCACCCTAGCTTTCTAATAGTGAAAGAATTTTTGAAAACGGTTCAGTAGTTTTTGAGTTTATTTATTACTCGCGGCCCGCCCCGGATTCGGGTATACAGGGCGTCCCACGGCTATGCTACATGGAGGGAAAGTACCTTAAATATTGTAGTTAGAACATTTTACTGAAAGAAGACATTATTTTATTTCTAAAAACGATTAAAACTGCATTCATACATTTTTTAATAATTACATGGTTGAACCAGGAATCGAACCCGCTACACGAGAAAAAAAAAACACCCTTTAGTTTTATCATACCAATCGAAAGGCTTCATCATAAGAATTATTTTTTGCTAAATAACATAGTATCAAAAATAAAAGGAATACTATGAATTTTAACATTTGATGTAGCCGGCCGAGATCGACAGATCTAGCCCCGTTAGATTTTTTTATGGGATTATGTTAAAAAAATGAGTTTAAAAGAACCGGTACGAAAGTGTCCACGAGCTACAAATAGACCTTAGACGTATTATATTAAATATCCACCACAACAAGTTAAAAAAATCGACAGGGAGTGAAATAAAGAGTGTGATTTGTATTCAACTGCGTAATTTTGAGCATTTGATAAAACTGATAAATTTTGTATTAAAAATGTTAAAATACATAGTCTTCCTTTTATTTCTGACACTATGTTATTTAGCAAAAAATAACCCTTATGATGAAGCCTTTTGACCGGTATGAAAAAAACTACAGGATCTTTTTTTTTTCGTATAGCGGGTTCGATTCCCGGTTCAACCATGTAATTATTAAAAAATGTATGAATGCAGTTTTAATAGTTTTTAGAAATAAAATAATGTCTTCTTTCAGTAAAATGTTCTACCTACAATATTTAAGGTACTTTCCCTCCATGTGGCATAGCCGTGGGACGCCCTGTATAATTATTTTAATTCAATGTTTTTTTAAATCATGTTTCAGTCCCCTAATACCGCGGGAAAACGCCTCATTCCCACGGCAAGAACTGTTAACGCGGGTGGAGCTGCGGCGGAAAGGCTAGTATATAAATAAAGTAAATATGCAACATCCACACACAAGGCAAACACAAGTGCTCATCATACGAATGTTTGCCCGGGGCGGGATTCGAACCCGCGACCTTGTGCTTCGAAGGCAGGCTTACAACCAATTAGGCTACGGGGCCGTTCCTATGTAATAATGATGAGATGACTGTTTATTTTAAATGATAACTCTAAATATGAATAATGCATCAACATTATACAGCTCACCGTAGTTTTATTTTATTAAAGTGCCCGATATTGCAATTATTTGCAATGTACTGATGTTAATAACCATGAAAGCTATAAAACGTAATAATATGTTATATTATGAGTGCTTTTTAATGCAAACAGTTAAAGGTCAAAGCGTAAATAGACAAGAAAAAGTTATAACTCTATTTTTATGTTTGTTTTTAAATTAGAAAACTGGGACGTTCATGCGTAGGTTAAATGAAAGTTAATGATTTCTGTTTAAAACTGAAACCCGACTACTAAGTAGAAAAGAAACAAAAATAGATAAGCTACGTTATAAGTACGTAATTTAAAAAGTTATTATACTTAGGTCTTTATTTGAAGCAATAATTTAAGTTTTTGTTCAAAACTAGATTCGAATAGCAGGTCTCTAGCATACATAATAATATATTTTATTCACGAGATTATTAAATTTGTTAAGTTAATGACTCAGCCAGGCTGAGACTATGACATGTGACCTACACAATGATAAATTTTATTTGCTAAAATAAAAATACTCGTTCCATTTTTGTTTCATATTAATACAAGAAAGTATGTACAAAAAGTTATATAAATTGTATTTTACTTTTACGAGTTCACGAAGTGTATGCTGCGGTAGGTACGCTATATTCTGTATTTTAGGTAAACAAGACTTTTACAAAGACAGACTTTTTTTCATGTCAGCTCCATGTTTTCATCTGCGTAAATGCTGTCACATAAGAATTGGGCTGGCTGAAGTAAAATGGTCCATAACAAGGCAGATTATATTTACCATTATCTACGTATTGTAACGTGTTATAAAAAATCCGATAAATATCAAATAGAATAAGAAGAAATTGGTATGTTTATATTGAAGGAACACGTGTACGCATAGTTCCCAGGTTAGAATTAGACCAACGCAATTCTTCTTGTAGATTTAAGGACTTAAGGCTCATATCTCAATAAAAATTAAGAAAGTTTACCAACAACTAAAAACCTCATTTACCCTGAGGCAGCAAAATTTTGCAGCAGTGTCGCATTATTGACAATGATGTAGCCACCACGATGATGGCAAATAACAGGATTTGCCTGTCAACAAATTTAAAACTGCCCTGTGTTATATTTTGACCGAATATTTATTTTAGAATAAACGAGATTTTCTCTCATATATAGATTTAAAAATTAGAGTGATTGTGCGTGTGTGTTCGTTTTTTTTTTTGTTTGTAGCTGATGCTGGTTTTATACTATAGGTTTTATCTTTGGTTTTATTTTATTTTTTTCATTTAATGTGACTCTCTACCTTTTGTATACCAATTGAACATTGGTTAAATGTGTGATATGTATACTGTGGCATTGGTCATGCCATCTCTTTTGCCTTTGGTACTGGCCGCATTGTTCTAAATTTAAATTATTTTCGAATAAACGGATTTTGATAGTTCGTGTCAGTTCTAACGCGATTGTTCCTTGGAGCGGATATAAAAACGCTCCAGGAACCCAATTCCCGTAGGATTAGTTATTTGATGTGTTTTACTAATTGTGTTGTGTTGTTGTGCTCGCGATTTATTAATATATAGAGTTCAAATCGTTATTTGTGGTTGTTATTTCATAGCACGGGCACACCCGTGTTATAATACCTACCACATTTAAAACAAATAAAGTATCTTTCTTTCTTTCTTATAATAGGCTGCCGTATGCAGCGATACCGCAAATATTCTCTATTTGGAGCATATCACAAGATTTCGCATGCCACATTTATGGTAATACTCGTATGCGACAATTGTATATCGTAGCCTCAAAAAACTGGAAATGCATCAGTGCTTTTTCATTTCTAAAAAGCTTTGTTTACAAACGATAAGCCAGAACAACAATTACGTATAATCATTTTCTAAAAATTTCAGAACATTTTTGTTAAAAGTAAGCTCCAATTAGAACTTGTGCAGTCATTCTCACTGACCGACCAGTCTACCACGCCAAATGAACCGCACTCGTACGATATCAGAGAGAAGATTCTACCCATAGACTGCTTCAAAAGGACTACGCTTTAACAGCCTACTGTAGTCCACGGCTGGACTGAAGCCTTCAATAAAGAAAGATACCTACTTTAAGGTGTGAAAAAAGCGCGGGCAGCGGGACGATCTTGATTGTTTATATGCAGCCTGCAACACAAAGCGCCCGTTTTCTATAGCCAATAGTCGCGCTATCCGCCCTTTTTTGCAGTTTTAGTTGTAGGTACTTTAGTCTTGTAATTTTCAAATTTAAAGCATCTTACAATATATTAGTACAATTTTAAAATATCTATCTAAAATTATTTCAAGTGTTTTGCTTTATTACAATCTCGAAAAAGCTTGATAACTAGACCGAAAATGTTGATTACAATCTATCTTGATCTCGCGACCCCAAGCGGTGTCCTTTTCTGTTTACCAGTCTGTGATTCGTTCAACCAAATAAACCACAAAACTGAAACAGACTCTGGTCCGTAGAACATAGCGAGGATTTTGTTAAATACCGCATTTTAATGGACAGTTTGCGGGCAAGTCTGTAACTCAGGCAGAGTTGCTAAAATTACTATGAGTTTGCTTAAACCACACTGTTTTTGATGCAATCCTGCAGAAACATCAAACGTGTTTACGATTGGAGAGAATATGTAAATAATAAAATAAAATCACTGAATAGTTTAAATTAATAACATTATCTGTAAATAGTTTATTGATTTTTCAACAGATGACGCCTGTTACTTTATACTATTAAATTATAATCGAAGCGAAAAATTAAGATCATTGAGCTTGGGTGTGCTTTTTTACTACGTGCTTAGAGTGTGCACTCTAAGCACGTAGTAAAAAAAAATCGAAGCGTTAAATTATTTCGTTGGGCTTGTACGGAGACTTGATGGCACAATTGGTAGTGCGCCTGTACGGCCCGGATAGCCCAGGAGATGCGGGTTCAAGTCCCTGCCCAAGCTCAATGATCTTAATTTTTCGCTTCGATTATAATTTAATTATCTGTAAACTCTTAGTGATACGATTAAATAACAGAATACGATTTGATAACGAATATTACTGCTATACCTTTTGTTATTTCTCACTTCAAATCTTATTAAGACAAAATTAAAGCTTGAATTCAGCTAAAAATAAAACTATGCACGATTTTCTTTTTCTTTTTTTTCTTTTTTATAGCACTAGCTTTTAGCTATGCACGATTGTACTCCATTACAAGCCACTTGTAAAATTTTGTTCTACAAATTTTCATTCTAAACCTTTGTCTTCAAGTTGTGCTTTTGAAATGTGAAAAATACACAAAGATCAAAAACTCCCTCATCCTTAATGACTAAGTAAGTACGAGTATATCTCCCTTTCATGTTTGTAAACGTCACTACTCAGAAGTACCAACCTTAAAAGCCCACCCACGTGGCCATCGTCAAACCAATCGTACACAGATTGAAAAAAACATAACTTAAAAAAACACACTAATTTAATAAAATAATGTACAGTTACAGGCCCAGCGCGGGTTGATCAACATCACACACAACCTTTGAATTACTTCGCAGGTATATGCAGTGCTTTTTACCGAGTTTGAAACATAGGACTCCTTTTATCCTGGAAAATGTGGTGACCACGCGGACGAAGCTGCAGAGTTCATATTCTTACAATATAATATTTTTTGCTTGTGTATTTTATACTTAACAGTTTTTCCGGTGAGAAAAAGGAAATTTCCCACGGTAAAAGGTAGCCTATGTCTATTCTATCTTTATACCGAACCTATTCAATGCAAACAAACAAACAAACATATCTTTCCTCATTATAATCTTCTTCTTATATATAAAAATGGATTGCTGTTCGTTAGTCTGCTTAAAACTCGAGAACGGCTGAACGGATTTGGCTAATTTTGGTCTTGAAATATTCATGAAAGTCCAGGGAAGGTTTAAAAGGTAAGAAAAAAATATATTTAAAAAAACATTGAATTAAAATAAATTATATACCCGAGCGAAGCCGAGGCGGGCCGCTAGTATTAGTATATTTATTTAGTACAGATTATATTATTGTAGTTTACCGTTTTCGGACTTCAATTTACAAGAAATAACAAACCCACCCATTGAATTGAAATTATGTTCTGATAAATGCTTTGACTCTAAGACAATTTTACAGCATGCGTTATAATTCCTACTAAAACATACATAATTATAATGGACTTTACAGGTATTCAGTTATTCCTAAGAGCGTCGGTGGCCAAGTAGGGCGGTTGACTTAGATTCAAAAGTTCGCGAGTTCAAGTCTCAGCTCGCACCAACGTGTTTTCGATTTTCGAATTCATATGTACTCTCCCTCTCTCCCTCTCTTACGGTGAAGGAAAACATCGTGCGTGAGTTAACCTGCACACACCTGCGAAGAAATTCAAAGGTTGTGTGTGAAGTTGACTAACCCTCATTGGGCCAGCGTGATCGACTGAGGCCTATTCACCCTGATTTCAGGATAGGCTCGAGCCCCTCGGTGGGGACATAAATGAGCTGTTAACACAATTCTAAGTCAGCTGAAGCCTGATTCGTCGTACTTTTTCGACTAAAGCATATGCCAATTAAAAACAAAAAGTCAGTCAATGACCTGAGTTATATTCAAGTAATAATAGTACTTATAACATCCTTTGTCATGTTATTTTATAATAAGGGTATACTAGTGTGTGATTTCGAATGTCAATTTGGTTTGATCGTTGTTTACCGACGCTGTTTACTCAAGCGTCCGTTACACGTTACACTGAAACATTGACGTACACATATTTATTCAATCATTACTCTCATTGGATACCTTTATGTACCTAACTAAAAGCAAGGCCATAGCCTGGAACCAAATCCAAGAAAAGAACTAGGTACACGCAACGCAGCTAGCCGCCATATTGTGGAATTTCAGTGGAACAAATTTTATATTACAAGCAAACCTATGTTCTTAATTTTTCTTTGACAGACTACTGTGATTTTACACTAACTCTTAACTCTTTTAATTATAACAAATGCATGTTTTTATGTGCAAATGTATATTTTTTATATGGGCGATGGGCTCCAAACCTGAAATAAACGTTTTAACACGCTTTTTTTAGTTCACGATTTTTCTCCACGATGTACTCTAAAACAGCTCAAGTCATCTCATTGAAACTCGGTATTTAATAATCTTAAATAATAGCATTAATGTGTAATTTGATCCATCTAGAGATAGTATTTTTCCTCTAGTAAAAACTAGAGGAAAAGTACCTAATTCCCAAGTTAAAATACTAAAGCTGGTGGTGGCGCGGGGCAAAAAAGGTATTAAGTAGCTGCCCTATACATTTCAATAGCTTGAAGGAGGTAGAGATAACGTTGCAAGGAGCAACGAGCATATCGCTGATCGCTAGCAAGCTATCTGCGATGACCCTCCTTTTGATTCGCGCACACGGGCAACATCGTTTATAGTTTATGTGCTTTTTAAATAAAAAACATTTCAACGTTTTTAAGCATATTTTTAAAAATGGGATAAGAATGTGGTTATAGGTGGTACGGACATTTTATTAATAATTTCACAATTTATATTTATAAAATCTAAAAGAAGAAATAATACATTATAATACTTTATTACAAATACAGGGAAAACAATACAATCCGCAACAATAAAAGTGTATAATTATGTTGCAATTTGAATTTTGTCCATTTGAAACTACTAAACGACTATTTGAATAGTATACCTCCAGTACCTATCTCATAATTTTATTTATTTGATTCATCAAGATCAAATAAAATCAAATAAATCTTTGTACTCAACAGGGAGTAGAACCTACGATTTTCTATTGTACAATGCCATTGAGCCAGCTAAGCTTACGATACCGAGACCCTAATAAGACGTTAACGTCCGATTAAGTACTTCTAAACTTGCTTAAACCGTAATTTTCAGGTAACTCGAGATAGTAACTTTATACATAATCTGTGGATGTCATGCCCGTCGGCTGTAATTAAATTAATACTTAATTAACGCGGGTTATTCAGAATCGGTCAGAACGCACCCTTATTTTGCAACATAAGGATGGGATCCCTAATTTATGACCGTGAAAATTTTGCGAAAATAAATTATAAAAATATTAATTAGGTACAATATTACTTTGCCATAAAGAGTAAAACATACTCCGTCTTCATTTGTTCCTGGAATATTAGGAATTAGCAAGCTGGAATTAGTTAGCTAATTTCAAATTGGAATTAGCAGGCTTTTACATCAAATGATTTTAGTTTTCATGCTGAAAATCAATATCGTAATTCGGAAATATATAATAATATAGAAGACGGAAAAACGAGTTCATCGCTTAAATGCTGACCAAACAAATAAGAAAATATGTAGAGTCTTAAAAAATATATAATTTGAAAACTATACTAAATTGCTTCAAATTGGATCATAGGAAATTGACGGCAATTTTAATCCAAAAGTTCGTTCTACGAGTATAACACTTAAAACATTTAAATTAAATTCAAACTTAAGCAATTAAGTGGGGTAAGTAACTAAATTTGCGTCAAACCGCTAACTTACCCATCAACTAAAGTTCAAAACCATCCATTAGAACTAGACAAAATCCTCAAAGTTTGTATTACGGTCACTTTGTTACGTCACTGCACAAATTAAAAACGAATTCGATTTTCGCGTGTTCACTGCACTGGTAGGCGGATAAGTTACGCGTCAAAGTTTTGAGTAGAGAACGCTCACGGACGTGCGCTCGGAGCGGTTGACGTCGCGGGAATGACTCGGAATGAGCGGATTGAGCGCGTGGCTGCGAGGGTGATTCTCCTTTGCCAGTCGGCATGGTCGCTTTGCCGGCTTCCCGCCCACAAGCCCTCCCTCCTGTTGCAGCGGCCCCTAACTACCGGAACCTCAGCAAAACTTTCCCGGCTCGCGGTAAAAAGTTGGGGCCCGATCGCTCTTGGACACAGTTTTTCCTCCGATGGTTACACAACAGATTACAGAAGCTGTTACATTCGAAACAGACTGTTGTGACTGTTTCGGTTGTTGCTAATTTGTTTAAATATTGATTTTATTTATAATGAGGGAAGGGTAACGTCAAAACTTCGGCTAATTTCAATAACTGACCTTTTCGAAACTCTTTAAAATCAGATACAAAACTTCTGCGGTTACGTCCAACTTTGAACACTTTGACGGGTTTCACCGCAGTACTCTTAAGTTTGAAATATTGTTTTATTTACACAGGCTTCTTGAATTGCAACATCTGATATGAAATACAAATCTTCAAAAACAATTTTTTGAGCTTTGCCCAAACCAAGGCTACCGCTCGTCTCAAAGAACAAACCTCCTAAATGCCTCCTAATAATAATTTAGAGTGAGACAATGCGACTCAGTTTTAGTCACTATTAAACAGAACTTGGCAGGTTCACTCAGCTGTCACATTTTTTTAAATCTTTTTTGTACTTTTGTTTTTTCATCATCTCATCTGTTGAGTAGTTACTGGTGAGTCTTTAATTCTGTATATTTTTATTAAAAAGAACTATATTTTCATATAACAGTACCTTCACTTTTTCCTTTACCCCAAAAATATAGCGAAGCTTCTTCAATTTGTCGCAAAAATTTTTATAAGTTATCTATAATAAAAAGATGTAGAAGCTGTGAATAAATTTTTAAGTAGAATCTAAAGAAATCAAGTTATTAATAAAGGTAGCTTAATTACTATAGAAGTAAATAACTTTTATACGTAATAAAACCAAATTATAATGTCTAATGCTCATGAATAAACTGGGACAAAGATCAAAAAGAAAATTGCTTACTTGTCTAGAATTAGGTACTAAACAAATATCTCAGAAATATAAGTACCAAACGAACTAGGGACTGTGAAATTATATTAAAAGGAATAGAAATAAATAATTACTAACTAGGTAAGCAAAACGACCTATTTATTTATTGCCCTTCATTTAAAAAATAATACAAATTTTAATTGGTATTTTTGGCACTCGTGACATTAAATACAAATACAAAAGTTATTTATTTGTATGATACAATAAACAATAACACAAGCCTTTGTTCGCAGAAGGACAAATTCTCAAAAGAACAGATTCTCAAAAAGACAAGATAGGAGTTTCCTTTTAAGCGTTTAAGCCTGTGTCAGGAGACTCATATTATTTATTAAATTGTACATTATAATATCTTCGTCATGGTGTGGCAATATTTGATGTATATTTCTATGAAAACAACCAATGTCTACATCGATGCCTACATAAATACAAGTTAATTTAGCGAATGGCTGTAAACAAAGTTTAGTGATGATGAATAAGTAATCCATACGACCGTTGATTTGGGTATCCATTGTGTAAAAGGTGAGTTAGTTCATTAAAATGAAAACTCTATTAATGACCTCTTAGCTTGTCAGCATTGGGAAATATTTGATATCTGTGTTTATTTATTTGTTAGGCAAAAAGGCTAATTTACGATGACAACAACATGCAACACATAGTTGATAAACACTTACTATTGTAAGATGCTTTGAAAATGATCAAGCGACGATGTTACCTCTCGACATAAAAAGCTGTCGCATGTCGCAAATGCGGCAAATATTTTCTACAAGCTTTCCGCTGCGGCTCCGCCCGCGTTAACAGTTTTTCCCGTGGAAATGAGGCATTTCCCCGCAGTAAAAGGTAGCCTATGTTTCTCACTATTTTACTAGCGTCATCTATAGAAATCTTAAAGATCTGTCAGAAAATCTCCTGTTTGGTCGAAATTTGGTCGAGTTTCGTGTGGCCCAGATGACAAACTAACTCATACGTCGCAATCACAGACCAACACACGCTCTTAGAGCTTCATTTGTATGCAGAGCGACGTGTAGGCTTATTGAGGTCCGAACCTCTAGTGCGGTGATTACAGTGGGTCTAATTTAATCGGTTACCCGGTTTAAGCGACTCTATGAGTCTATTCCGATCATTGGGGAACATCCGTGTGCATAATTTAGACACTTTGTACTATCTTGTAAGTTCCTAGATACGGTGCGATTGAATTAGATTTTGGGTCTAATTAGATTATGCAGAACAACTAGGAGTTCTAACTGAAAATTGAGTACACAACATTTTCAAATTGACTCTAGACAGTATAAAAAAACACTCTCGGCATTTTTAGAACTAGGTGGATACATTATCTTCTTTCTTTTTTGCTGTAATCAGATAAAGTCTAGTATTTTTACATGTGTTTTGTATTTTTCATTATATTATATCTCATATTACATAGTAATGTAGTAATAGTACATAAATATACTTTACAAATTGTAAGCCACAATTCATTAAAAGAATATGTAGATAGAGAAAGGCATATTCTCGTCAAGCAATAACGAAACGAAAAATCATTACAATTACACATACACACTCCTAATATAAATTAGATAAAAATATTTCCTACACGTACTTGCTTATTTAAATTTAATAAACATATGATAGTTATTTATAATGGTCTGTCATATTAAAGTTCCATGCATGTATTGTATAGTTAACAGTAGGTCGATCTGCTTGTCCCTTGTAATTTGACGTCAACAATATAATCTGTGGACCAAATCTCAATATCATATTATAGAGGGGTGCTCAGGTGACCGTTACAGGACAGTTTTGGAACCATTTTCACTATCTATTGCTGTTTTATCCGAATAATATGGGTTTGGATGTTTTACCTCTTTACGTAATATGGTTCCACTGATGTAAGCAGTATAATAGTATGTTATATTTACATATTGATTAATGAGTGTGGATGAAGCGAAAGAAGTATGTTTGGATCGTAGCAAGTGGAAGGAAGTGGTCTCTGCCTACCCCTCCGGGAAAGAGGCGTGAGTTTATGTATGTATGTATATATATTCACATATTTTTTTAATGTATACTCTATGATTATATTATAGCCCTAGACTCCTCTTACTGTTAAGAGCACGCTAAGCTAAACACTTTGGACTTTACACCGCTTTTATGTCAGCCGAATAAGATGGAGAATCGCGAAGTGCCCGTTTTGCTTACCCTGCAGTGGACTTGACCAAACTAACCCGCGGTATTTAATATTTTTCATAATTCTGCCGTCATAAGTCATAACAAAAAAGGGTGCATTTAATAGATTTTCTCAAAATTAGGTAATGATGACACTGTTATACACAGAATAAATGTAGTTATACTGAGAAGACGATTCTAAGAAAAATGGTGTTTTATAAAATGGCAGCAGAATGTTCTGCTTCATTCCCTGAAAGAGATCGCTACTTAAGCAATAATACCGCATATTGAGTCCTTGTTACACTTTTGAAAATAGTTACTGTATTGTTCAAGTCCGGTGAAGCTTGATTCGTTGTACTTTTGCGACACAAGCAAAGGTATCAATTCAAAAAATAGTAATAATAATAATAATAATCATACTTCATACTAATATTATAAAGAGGAAAGATTTGTATTTTTGTGTGTGTGTGTGTGTGTGTGTGTGTGTATGTTTGTAATTAATGAACTAAAAAATCTACTGTGCCGATTCTGAAAATACTTCACCATTAGAAAGCTACATTCACCCTGAGTAACATAGGCTACCTTTTACCGCGGGAAAATGACTCATTCCCACGGGAAAAACTGTTAACGCGGGCGGAGCCACGGCGGAAAGCTAGTAGAAATAATACTGTATTGTCTAAGATCGGTGTCAATATGGAATGTTGGTATTGTTCTTTTTTTTTTCACCGGCGCCATGGGCCCGGCTGCATCGTCGTCGCGCCAGCAGCCATCCCATTATATAAACCTCGACACCGGAAAATTGTATCGCCATGCCATTTACAGCACAAAATGGAGCCGCAATCACATTATTCATATATTCCAAATTGTTACAATCAAATTTAAATTTATAATAAGTAGTAAATTGTGGCGGTACTCGCCCTGTACCGTACGATTGTGTTTAATATTTTGTGTTTCTAACACAATCGTGGCAATGGCTAAATAAAGAACAGCTTAGAAGCCTTGTATTGGTGGCTTATTAATCGACGTGCCTTTACTCTTTCATCTAGGTATTTTAAACTTTAATCTTATATTATTTAAGTTCATTCATTCAAGCCTACTAAAAAAAACTAAAGATACGAAGCCTGCGTATTTTTTTTATCATTTTTCTTCACAAAATGATATAAATCCTATTAATATTATAAAGATTAAAGATTTGTATTTGTGTGTGTGTGTGTGTGTGTGTGTGTTTGTAATGAATAAACTCAAAAACTACTGAACCGATTTCAAAATTTCTTTTACCATTACTTGGCTACCTTTCACCGCGGGAAAGTGCCTCAATCCCACGGGAAAATTATTAACGCAAAAATTTATAAAGTGCTAAAGTCAAATAAATATTCTAAATGGGTTTGACATTATTTTGCACAGTGAGCCATACTTTATGGATGCCTACATTATTTGGTGGAGTTTTATTAAAATCTGGGCTATTCTGCACCAGTCAGAAAATAAATCAACGAAATCAAATGAACGTCGCATCGGGCCGACCATTTCCGTATTGCCGTTGTTTTGATCACCCAATCCCAACACAACGTTCGATCAAACGAGCTTTGGCGAATTTCAACTTTGTTTCCAAATAATAGATTTCCCCTTGCATTGACGCTATAACATGTCACTGTATTTAATTGTCTTTGTATCATTTATAAACTGGCCTAAGTACACTTTTGAAACAACCGCATTTTATTTAACTGTACCTACTCTATTCTTACCTACCTAGAGGTTTCCTGGAAGAAAACATTTTAAGAAATAAGGCTATCTATTACCCTTCTCTTTCCTTGTGTCTTTCATTGTCTGTCTATTGTATTGTTTATATCTGTAATAAAAAAAAATCAATTTTAACTGTTTATGGTCCGCCTATTAAAATACATTCTACGAAATCAATCGATCCTCTTTCAAGTAATGATTTTACGATAAAACAGTCAGTTTTGTACGCAAATTCTCTATCTCTCAATATCTCTATCTATGTACTATAGACTTACCGTTTAAATATTCAGAAGTGATTTCTTTATTTCAGAAGAGATTTTGACACAATTTCAAGTTGAAAATCTGTCTACAGGTAAATCAGTTTCTGCGAAAATGGGTTAGGTAAGTACCTACAACTTATTTTCAAATTAAGTATTTATAATTCTAGAACGAATTTGTTACTGATAGTTTTAAAAGGGGAACGAAGCAATTTATCCAATCAATTTCAAATTTAATGGTCATTGGATATTGGTTCGTGGGAACAGATGGCTTGTGAAGGATCTGTTGTGTGAGGTCAGTGTGTGTCCAGCTGCCCAGCTGTGGGCTAACAAAGGGGTTCCGTGCTGCTTATCAATAGTTGAGGGTAAAGGTCTTACAATCACACGTTGTTATATATCGAATTAGGCTTTTTATAAGCAATGTAAAGTGTTAAACGGTAACTGTATAGATGATTTGGTATTGTCCCTTCTGGTAAATTGAAGATTACAGTTGTTTTTCATTAGATGGGTAAATACCGCGCCCATTCCTTGGGCCTATCGACAAAAAATCGTCCCTCTATCACAGAATACCAAATAGTCTCTATGCTCCAATTCTTTACGATGTATCTACTAATAGAGTAACTGGACTAGATATCTGTATTTTGCTCTACTCATACATCTCGTATTTTCTATAACACTCGTATCCTACTAGTATTATAAACGCGAAAGTTTGTGAGGATGGATGTTACTCTTTCACACAAAAACTACTGAATGGATTTTTATGAAACTTTACAACAATATAGCTTATACATCAGAATATAGAATAGGTACAAAATATAATAATAGGTGGCCTATGTGTAATAATAGGTGGCCACTTCTTTTTTACAGAAAACCCAAAACTTAATATACGAGAAACTCGAGACGGTAGCCCCCTGCAGTTCTCACTAAATATCGACTAAATATAATGGAAACGATTGTTAGATAAAAGTTGGCCAGGTGTAACGGAACACATCCACTCAATATTAAAGGATAACGTTCACCAAATCGCCAGCGTATCGCAGCTCGCGATAACTCGCACGCTGCAACGCGCCGCTCCGTCAAATCTGGGGATTACTCACGACCACTGTACAATGACACCTCTATAACAATGTTTATTTATAAATCTTAAAGCTAGTGCTCAATAAAACCTTACTAATGAAAAAATATATATTATGTATCAAATACATAGTAGAGTAGAGCACAAACTTGATTAAATATTTTTTTATCCTTTAAGTATTTGTCTTCTAATCTGCTTCATTGTGTGTGTACATGTGTTTGTACAATATTACATTAGTACTTACGTGTAATCATCTTCATTTTCAATAAAAAAAAATACCAATAGTTGCGTCTCTATCTGTAAGTATATTTGAAAGAGCCCCAGCGCGATTGAATCCAGAACCGCACCTCAAAATATGAAAAAAATAAAATCATCAATTCCAGAACAAACAAAAACATAAAGAAAAAAAGTAAAAGTAATCCGGTCGCATAAAAGTTCGTAAAGAAGAGGTGTTTAATTATATTGGTCGAGGCTTACAATAAATAATAGCAATAAAGCGGCGCGGGCGGCGGCGGCGGCGACGTGTGGGCACATTTGCGCACGCGCGGCGCCCGCCAGGTGAGCGCGCGACATCTGCTGGACGGCGGCGGCGGCGGCGGCCACACGGAGATAAAACATATGGAACACCTCGCCAACCCTTCAAGTAACAATGCCCGCACCCACCGGCGGGGAGCCCCTCACTCAAGTGACGTCTCCTTCACGATGTTTTCCGTGTCGACCATGCTATGTTTAACTATGTTACTAAGTCCATGGCTATGATAAAAGCTAGCCAGTAGTTCTGGGTCGTGGAAAGTGGTTGGATGCAGTGCAGGCAGTGACCACGTTGTCTTTAGGTAAGACTTTTATCCGACAGGACGGGACGCGATGGACGCGGGACAGTATGAACGTCATTGGGCTAAAAAGATCAGTAAATAAAGAGCATTTTAAAAAAATACGAATTCGAATCATAAAATATCAAAACGACTTCTTTTGCTTCTACGATCACATCCATTAACTTTATATAAATCAATTTTCCTACTAACAGAATTTTCTTTCCGGCAAAATTGTAAAAATATTCTTATGTATAAAATAGTGCCCGTATGGATATCATTCCCGTTATAATTATTTAAAAAAAAATACACACAATGGAATTTGGACATATCTCTACTAGCTTTATCTCTTCCAGTGACTGCTGTAGATCATTGTAAACTGGATAAGTCTGGCCACGCATGTGAGCGGTCTCAAATATCACCCCACAAATATTAGCATAGCGCGGACAACATTATCAAAAAACACCTTTTTTATTACAAACTCCTAAGGTGTTTGACCTTAGCCAAATACACAATAAGGTTATATTTCGATATCTTCGCATTTCAATTTAATTATTTTTTGGTACCGGATTTCATCAGTGTAAATCATCTTCTTCTATCTTTACTACTTATAATAAAACTGAAGAATCGGCGTGTCTGTACATTGATTAGTTAAAAAATACTGATTGTAGGTAATTCGCTTATTTCCAATCCCCTCAAAAGTAATACTTTTCTCTAAAAATGCAAAAAATATATATCACTCTTTGTTCGTATTTAATACTGAAGATACATCTATCTTAGCGATATTTATTACTATTACTAATTATCAAACTTACCTCCCATCTACAAAGCTATTTTATTTACTGAGAATATTAATGTAGGAAATAATTAACTTTCAAATTTCTAAGAACAATGACTACTTCAGCCCGAGCACCTTAAAAACACCACTACGTAACAAAATATTCTCATTTCGCCGACTCCTTTCATTTCGAAGAAAAATTCAATTTACATCTTGGCCCGTTGTTACTTAATTCTTTCTCCCGGTGCGAATAAATCTCACGTAATTGATTCCGGTTTAGTTCAAATTTGTCTTCGTTAAAACTCAATTTCCGTAGTCTATTTGTGAATAATAAATTGCTTGTTTCGCCGATGTGCTCTGCTCGTTTTTAAGATGACTGTTTTGTATTCAGCCAGGTGATGTTCAGGGAAAAACATTTGTGTAATCTAGATTATAGGAAAGACCTCAAATTACATTATGCGATAAAAGTTACAGATTTTCATCACCTTTATTTAAAAACTAAAACAGAGTTGTTTTATAAATATTTCCCTTTAGGCGAGGTAGGTCATTTTCTATGGAAATATTGTAGGAAAAAAAATTAAAGGCCAAGGTCTTGTGTCGTAAATGTGAGTATGACATTGTTTATTGTCATTTTAAATCAAAGTTAGTAAGATATTTGTGAAAAAAAATTAAAAAAGTACCAAACTAATTAGGTACTTAATGAAACTAGTAGTAAAATATTGATTTTACTCATCCTAGTAGTTTACTTTTTATTAAAATTATTTTAGACGCAAAAAAATATCAACCGACATCAACTAGCATTTATCCAGTTATTAACATTATAAAGTGTCTGAACAGACAGCTTATCCCATTCCATTTAGCGACTTACAAAAAGTACAAATCAACAGACCAAAAATGTCAAAATTGCAAAATGACTCCAATAACAAACAGAATTATAAGAGAGGACCGTATTCATCAGCTGTCTCCAAGTCAGTCACTTGGAAACCGGAGACGCTGTCATATCGCTCTCCTTCTTCAGGAAAAAGATTCTGTCAGCATTGTCAGGCCGACGACCATCTGGGTACTTACTACATGAAGAAATTGGAAAAAAAATTGCTTGTGCCTTTGATTTATTAACATAGATAAGAGAACAAGTAGGTTTATTTTACGTTAACTACAATTTTAATTTAAATCACGTAAGAATTAAGTACCTACTAAGTACGACTGACAAATAGTTTATCTTTATAAACGAAAGTAAAACAACTGTTATCGACACAAAACTAAGTAATACGTAAATTGTTCATCAATATCATTATTATCCTGTAGCCCATACTATTCTTAAAGATAAATATAATGGAAAATAAATTGTTTTTATAACGCTAAAAACTCAAATTATAAAGCTTTTTTGCTCTTCTGTAAAGTTGTCATTTTGTAGATGGCAGTGTTAACCGTCGATAATTATAGAATACTCAATTTGAATTCGCACGTAAAGACTTAACCATCTCATATTTTATATCTTTCGGTCAAACTACTCATTAATTTTCTTTTTATCCTTTCAGGAGAACAAAAAAGGTTATCTTAAATTAGGTTTAGAACGTGACCACATTAATCTAGGCTGTGAATCTAGGGCTTATCATTATTTCAGCCGAAACATGTCAACTGTTGGACAACGGCCTTTCTCAAATATCTCGAAAAATACCGATTTATTGCTTGTGGTTCCCGGCTTAAAATAGAATCAACCAAAGAAATGATATAGCCGTCAACGTTCACCTGTGTAACTAACAAAAGTCTGCCAGGCTCGGGTAAATATGAAACCGTGAAATTTAACTGGTTGTATATCCTCAACATAATGGTAGTACTGACTAAACAACTTTCCCTACGGAACGTGGGTTGAAATCTCAAAAATAATATTCAACTTTTCATATTATAAACTTCAGTCACGTGACCGGTCACTTTGTATGACAAGTTGAATTTTATTTTTGAGATTTCAACCAATTTTTCTTAGGGTAAATTGTTCAGTGTCATGAGTACTACCCATGGTCCAAGAAAACAAGGTCTAACCGTTAGACCACGTGACTGACACGAGCCTACGTCATTTTGCGCTGTTCATCCTTGTCTATTACACGCATTCGACAAGGATGAATAGGCAAAATGAAGTAGAAATGACGTAGGCTCGTGTCAGTCACGTGGTCTAATGGGAAGACCTTGTTTTCTTAGACCATGGTACTACCCATGTACTACCACTATGTTGCGGATAAACAACCAGTTTTTTTTTTTTTTTTTTTTCTTCATTATGGCACTAGATTTATACTTTGTGCCAGTGTCGGGAACAACCAGTTAAACACTGTGAAGATTATCCCATTCATTAAATTATACCTACCTACACTCGGTTGCAGAAAGCTCTCCATTATCTTTCCATTAGTTAATGCTTCATTAAAGCTAATGAAGTCATTATTTTAATGATCGTTGCACAAAACGATATTCCTCATATTTAACGGTTCATTAAATTATAATCAACAGTTAAAAAATATTGCAAGCTTTAAAAACATTCTTTGAAAATGAGTGAACGAATGCGTTTCGTTTTCGTAAATTTGTAAAAATTTAAAGAAAATTGAAAGATCGAAACGCGTTTAAAAATAAACAAACTGTCATTGACTGACGGACGGCAAAACATAAATATTGAATTGAATTGCTTTACAAAAAAATATTTTTCAATTTTAGTTTCAAAATTTGCACTTTTATGTTGTGATACAAGAATATTATAGAAGACAAAAGAACTGGGGACATGTTTTTAGTTAAAAAAAAAGAAACCTGGCCCAAAACTTGTAATAAATACAACAGCTGCGCTACGTCTGGGTGCCGAAATGTTGACCAGCTAAAAACATCAATTGGAAATTAAAAGCACGCAAGAATGCGGCACAGATCAATATGAGTACTAATGGTGTATGTAAAGAAGATACATTTTTCATGGTTATGTTATGATTAAAGTTTTTACTGGAGTATTTGTATGGAGTTTCCTTGCGTGATCGAATCAGGAATGATAAGATCTGCAGGCGAACCAGACTCACCGACATAGCCCGAAGAATCGCTAAACTACTGACAATGATACAAAAATAATATGTATAATTAAAGACCAAATTGAACCTTTGGAAAACCCCTAACAGTGGGGCAGCTTACTTTAATGGTAAATATTTTGCAATTCTATAACCTCGTTTTGGTTTCACCTGCCTTTAAGTTTATGTGTTTATTTACATAAGTTAGAGCCAAGTGCGATGATAATATTTTTTTAATTAATTGCATTGTTTCTATGTTTCAGATAATCAAATGAAAATAATCATAATCAATTTAATCAATTTAAAAAAGAGAATGAATTAACGCAAGAGCTTCTACATCAAAAACAACAACACACCATATAATTAAACTAAAATTGAAAAATATACCACAGAATAATAATAATAATTGAAAAACAGATGCAGTTGTTTAATTTTTTACCTTTGAAATCCTCTTTACAATAAAAGTAGAGTTAGGAAAATATTGAATTCACAATAGCTGTTCTTATAGATAGACGAATCCTTACCCTGCAGAGGTACCACTACAAAAAAAAACCATAGCATTCTTATAGATAGACGAATCCTTACCTTGCAGAGGTACCACTACAAAAAAAATCCATAGCAGGTGCTTTATTTAATATTCTTCCCATCATATTTATTTATTTAACCAGTAATATGTAGTAATTAAACACAACTTTTGGCAAATAACGAATATTGCAAATAAAAACAGATATTTAATGGGTGGTTGGGGACCTATTAAAATTTGACATTCATTAAATTAATTTTAATGTCTCATTAGACCTAACTAGGTTCTGTGCAACGTAAATTATGTTTAATGACGGTTTTTGAAGTTTCTTTAGTTATTTTTTAATGCCCAGTTAAAAGTACAGTTAAAATTGGTTTGTGCAATGACTTAATGAAAATGTTAGGCTTTAATGCTCCTTTAAAATTTAATGACCTTCTCTGCAACCGAGTGAGTCATAGACCGACCTCATTAACCCTATCTGTAGAAAAGGGATGTTGACTGGCTAGTCAAATGAGCTTGTTTTTATGAAATTTCGAAACAATATGGAAAATTAAAGGAACACGAACTTGTGACGTCATACCTTTGTATTGATCATTTTTGTACGATTTTACTTTAATTTACAATAATAAATCATAAAACTGAAAAAATGCCCCAGAATAAGTTATGCTCATGTTATAATAGAGTAATTTAAAATGTTTTAAATCTGCATATTGTAAGAACATTTATTTTGAATACAGTCACCATCCCTAATAAGAGTATATCGTTCCCTATTGGCAGTTAACTTGGACATTCAAAGATAAAGTCGTTGTTATAATAACAGAGTAACACTCATCGATATAACGAATCTAATATAGACAGGGCCAAATGGTAACAGCAATACAATGACCTTATCTTCGGGACATCGCGGGACAAGGCCGTAATACATATATATACAGTCGCGGTCTTGTGTATTTCGGATATTGTTGCCAGACCTACGAAATCTTTTTTTATATCCTACATGTACTAATCAGCTTATGTACCGCCGTACTAACTGCATGGTTTTAGATATTTTTTTCATAGCTTTTACGTTCCAAGTTAAGAATAAAAGGAGTCTTTATAAGATTAAAAAAGGCTATGCCATAAATAAAAGATAATATTTGATTTTCTTTCAGAGTAAATATTGATAGAGGTTTATTCCGCAACATAACCTATATGTATTCACTTTTTATACCGCACATTTATATCGGACTGATGAACCTAAAAGCTCGATCGGTATAACGAAATCCGATATTTAAGATGATCGTGGATATTTACTGAGTTTAATTTTACATTGTCTGGTTGCGCAAACATGTAACAGTTTCTTAATATCATTTAATTTGTGTAGTACGTTTAATTTTATCATAAAACACATTTCCCCTGAGAGAGATAAAATAAGATAAAAAAGAGAGTGAAGAGTATGGACGACAGACAGCCTGAATTTGGGGATATTGAACCGCTTTTAGTCCAAACAGGATTTCCGATTCCACCGAATTCTGTACGAAAAAAGCAAAGTACTAATGTATACTTAATAATTATGTATTTAACAAAAACAGAAAACGCGATAAGTATGGTTAAGGTCATAGAACTTTAATACTAACGAAATATGTTGGTATTATAAATTAAAATATAATTATTCCAAGTATTACGCGTAACCGGAATAGTAGGTAGGTTTAGCATTAAAAAATAAATAAAATAAATTTACCTAATACATCAGTAAAGTAGGTATACACATAACTTTACTATAGATATGAAAAGGGTGCGATTGTATAGGAGTTCCATTATTATAATAACATTTTTCAAAGTTATTGTTTTTTAATTAGAATTTACATACTGACGACAGTGCAAAAAGATTTTTTGACAAAGTATAGATACCAACAGAGCTAGGAAAATAAAAAAGCTACCTTACCTAGAAGCTTATGAATAAAACTTGTAAGCATATCTAGTCCAGGGTATTCTATTCAGCCCTTACTAGATCGATCGAACCTTCTCTACCATTTAAATCTCGCCATATCTCTGTCTCTTTCTATCTCTGTCTCTTTCTAATATTTTACTGGGAAGAAAAGTAATTGAGCAAGTCAATTACATAAGGAATATGAGTTCAGAATGTCAGACCATGTAACGATCTGGTTATCAGTTCAAGCTTCAACGACCTTTAAGACACTTTATGAAGAAAACTTATACGGAGAGAATAACCCTGCAAAATCTCTCGCTTTCCAAATAGTAATCAAAGTTTTACACAGTTTCATGCATAGTAATGTGCCCTTAGAAAAAATTCTAGTTACCTGCTATATCTTAGTACACAAAGAAAGTTACTAGTTACATGTAGTTTAAGCTGACGAAACAGCAGCACATGCGGCTATTTATTATTATTTTTCAAAATTCAAAATGTTTTATTCTAAATAAAATTACACAAATCACTTTTCGACGTCAAATTTTAATGAAATTACTAATTTTTGCAAAACAAAGTTCGCTCTCGTCTCACACTAATAAACAATAAACTCTTAAAATTTAAAGAGGCGATGCGATATTAGTTTGAACAGAACTTTCAGCAGCATCGATAGTTTACCTCTCAATATCGGTTCCGGGTTCGAATCCTCGTCAGTCGTCAAGCAAATGTCATTTTGTGAATCTTTTCCAGTTTAGTGAGGGCATTGTAGGCAGAATCAACTAATTGTCCGAACAGAAAGATGATTCCGCCCTTTGGAAGGCACGTTGGACCCGGCTATATCTACGGTACTATCTACGGATATAAAATCCTTGTGAAGAGAATAGAGAACATAAGGTATTGAGTTATCTATAGTATAGATATTATTTGCGAATAAAGCGTTAAATAAATATTATAAAAATAGAACACTTTTTTGTATAGCTCTAGTAGGTAGGTAATTAAAATTATTATTTTCGCCATTTTTCTTTAATATCGCCTGAGACGTATTTTAGCCATAGGTCCGATAATTTTGGTAGGATCAAGACGAAAATTATACCAAAAGTTGAGGAATTTATATAGAAATGTTTGAATTTTAGAAATCAAATAATAACTTGTTTTGCCCTGATTCTTGCGAAGACTGCGATATCTGTTTTTTTTTTTTACTCGTGTCGCAAAAATTCAACGTATCAAGCTGTTCATCATCATTATCCTCAAAAAAACTGACAAGAAGCTAATCAAAAGACAAATATTAAAAAAATATTCAGTTTCGTTAGGGAGCTACAAATTGCTTAATAATGGAATCGTATGAACTTGACAAAATTCTTGTCCCACCTCCCGCTTTGATTGAAGTTAGATAGCTTCCCGTAAACAGTAAAAGTTAACAAATTAGTGTAACGTCTCCGTGTTTTAATAAGCACGGTGTTGTCAAGAATTGCAATTAGCCGGCGTCACGCGTGGACTTAACGTGTCTAGTTTGAAAAGTCAGGGCGCGTCTTCGTTTTAATGAGTTTTCGCCTAATGCCTTCCTTGGAGCAAAATGTCATGAATAATAATAGATGGTAACTGAAGATTGATTTCTAAACCGCTCGTATTTCTTTAAAACCATGCGAGAAAGAGCGCGTACAAAAATTGAAGACGTAGTAAAAGAAATAACAAGAAGTTTCGAGTTACCTGCGTCTTACGTTTCATATTTATAAAAACTTTCCGCGATATCTTTTCGGGGATCCAAAGTCAAAACATTGTTCTCAGATCTCACTATTTTACAGTCTACTTAAAATACAAAATTTCTTAATATTCAAATTGTTTTCGACAACATCCATCTTTATGATTTATTTAATTAGACTCTATTAAATAAATTAGAGTAAGGAGAACCTTTTTCAAGAAGAGAAAGAAGCTGACGGTCATAAAAAAAATCTTTGTTCATTTATTATTTACTTGTAGGCAACGAAAGCTTATGAAGATTTATTGTTGATAAAACCGGTAAAATAGTATTAGAGCTTTAAGTGTTAATTAGCATAATTGTAATATAGTTTTTTGTTTTATTGTCATTTTTATTTAATGTTTTTTCTGTGTTAAATGTCCTACAAAAATATTTCTGAATTCTAATAATATGTAAGTATCGGCAAGAACAGAATAAGTATTTGAAGCGTGATGCTAATTCATCACAAAAATATGGAATATTTACAATTAAAGAAATAAAACTCACTATGGTTTGTTTCATATTAATCTGGACAAAAGTTCATTGACGCCTGCATACAATGTGCACATTTTTTCAAACGATACGATAAAACTATTGGAAATTGTCGCAAAATACGTAATTTGGCATACTTGTAGTAGATAGCGGGGTGAGCGTCTGACCTTGCCTGACATTTTGGCGTTCCATTATTTTTAATAACTTTCAAGAAAAGAAAGAGGTCAATGAACTTTTGTCCGGATTTAAATGAAACAGACCATATTTGCCGCCTCAAGCTTCAGCCGTTCTACTCGGATGATTTAATAATAAACGTATCTGTATAAAATTTGAAATCCTTCGCGACACGTTCAGGGATAATCTTCCGAAGAAACATCTTAATAAACAGCTCGTAACGAGTTGACGACGAGCGCAACGTCAGATACGCGTGTTATTACGAGTTACGCGCTTTGCCGCTTACGCCCATACGCCATCTCACTGTCTCTCGCTTCATGACTTACATAATCAAGGAATTTAATTTAAACCTGTTACGTTAGTTCGACAGCAGACCTATCAACTTGATTCGAACTGAACGCTGTAAACGATTCAATCATCAGCCAAATGATATAAATAAATAAAAATTAAGGAGTACCTTAAACAATATTTTTTCTTCATTCATTAGATTTTCAAGTGACTATTGAAATTACGATAAACACAAAAAAATATACCTATTTGATTTTTTTTTATGCTTTAGAGATCTTGTTTCATTTATTTACATAAAAAAATTAAAATGCGAATGAATTCAAAGGTTGTGTGCAGTTAACAAATCAGCATGGGGCCAGTGTGGTCAAATAGGGCCTGCTCACCCTGAAGTGTAAGCTCACAAGTTTACAACCCCTTTGCGGCTTCATTTGCGTGGTCATCATCACATTATTCCGGAATAAAAAGTAACCTGTTTCAAACTTAGGAAAGCTATCTATCTATATACTAAATTTCATATTAAAGTTATTGGGTGATTGAGTAACAAACATCCAAACTTTGATATTATAATATTAGTGTGATAACGATATACAAAGTAACCGTGTGATCTGATCACGCTGATCATAGTTTGATCCCCGGCCACGCCAAGTCTCACGTCGATGCTGCAACTTCTGGAGAATCTGCAACCAACCGAAGTTATACAACAATGTGATATATTTTGAAGTTTATCGGATTACGATCTAGTTAGTTTCATTGTATACCTACACGTATTTTATATACTGTGCAGTTACAAAAAATAAAATATGGATGAAATACATTTACCCATTGAATATTTTTTGTAATATCATACCCATACCCATACCCATAGAATATTTTAAGTAACATAGATACATACATAGTACACAATTTGCTTAGGGTAGCTTTATTAATTATTATGCGAGTTTTTTTTATTAAAATTTACTTAAGCCTCGGTCATATTTTGTGAATAGTCCGCTGCGATTGCATTCATTAGTTAGTATAGAATTCGCAGCGAATCACACTGAGCGAATACTCGTTGCGAGTGCCTATTCTAGAGACTAATCGCTGTGTGTGACCGACGCTTTAGCTTAATTTTAGCCCCCGTTTTTTTAATATTAAATTATTATCCTTTTGGTTTGTTAAAATTATTTAACAATTACAAGGCACCCAAGAATTTTTAATTTGGAGCTATAAATTAATTTTGTAATAGCTAAACTTTGTACAGAATTTAAATAAACGGTACAGTTTAATAACATTAAATTAAACATTTTAATAACTCCCGGCACAAAACCGTTACTTGATCCTTTCAACAACTAGAAAAGAGCTGATAATCTTAAAATGGCTGAAGATATTTTCTTGGATCATAGCTAAGAACACTCTCGATTATGATCCGATCACCTTGCAAACAAAAAAAATACTAGATTAAAATCGGCGCATCCATTTAGGAGCTACGATGCCACAGACAGACAGACAGACACACACGTAAAACTTATAACACCCCTCTTTTTCGTCGGGGGTTAAAAAACGACAAAAGGACTTTTAAAAATAAAGTTTTGAAATGAGAAGATGACCGAATTAAATAAGACAGGGACTGGCTGGATTTATTTTTTATACAGTTTAAAGTTATACATTTATGGACACAAAAAAGTTTACAAAATAAAAAACACATCGTTTTCCAACTATACGCTAAAACCATACTACGGATTAGTACTATTATTTCAAAATGCTGTTTACTTCCAAAAAATCGAACACTATTCTGTATGATCTTTTCATTTATTCCGATAAAATCATAATGATGATGAATGAATTCTGACTTCATCGGAATTTAATATACATTGATATAATAATACAATAAAGTTAACCGAATTTCACAAATAACCACTTGAAAAAAGAATTGATTTCGTCTGTCTGCAATGCAATTGCAATTGTTAATTCAATGTTGCTCCACAGGCCAGCAATGGCGGTCTTTGTGCACCTGTGGATTTAATTATAAAAGTTTCTAGACACTAACCATATTCATTATAACATGAAAACCTCAAGTTTCCATACGCAACAGCGCCGCCACCGCGCCGCCGACGTGCCTGCAGCAAACTTTCACACCAATAACCAACTTAGAGACCCCCACACTAGCGTTTTTACGCGCGTACAATCATAGGCAGCAAGGCGAATGAAACAAAAGACGGACGCGAATGAATGTAAAGCATGACCAAAAAAATAAGAAACCTGGCTCTGGGGGCGCCACGTGTATATTTTTACGACTATGGCAACAATTTCCCTTATAAAATTAGGTAGTAGGCGAGGTTTCTTATTTTTTTGGTCAATATTGGGAAAATACTGGGAACGGAAAAAAATTGCCACTGGTATATTATAAGCGCGACGTACGACATTGACGCTTGAAAGACGCTAGTGTGGGGATGTCTTATAGGCGAAGGAAAGAAGATGAGTTCATAGGTATGGGTATATACGTATTCTGTAGATTTAAGTGTGAAAATTATACTTACCTAAGTTACAAATAAAAAAATAAAAAAATCGAACCGCTATTTATTAATGAACATTGTAGAATAAGGGTACACATTAGAGATAAGCCGTTCTTCGTTTATTTGACTGATGACCACGTTACGTTATGACCAAACCACTGACAAATAAAAGGTTCAATAAAACTACAATGACTGAATATAAGAAAGAATAGGGTGCAAGTTTGCTATTAAATTACTAAAAAAAAAAATTGTATTTTTTTTTTAAATGATGCAGCGCCTGTGTGGAGTTTCTTCCGGCGAGTTCTTCTCCACAGAAGACAGCCAAATTGTGAACTCGCCTCGACGTCGAAAAGTGATAATTTGTTAAATCTTACTTCGAATAAACACATTTTGAATTTTAAATTTTACTGATTCAAGTTCTTTTCTTACAAACTGTTTTGCCTAACTTTCAGAAAAAATAAATTAAAACATTAGTACTTTATATAATAGCGTCGAAAGGCGTAGTGTGGGCAGGCCCCTATATACAAGGTGGTCCGATAATCTGGTGAAGGTGCGGGCCAAACAGAAACGATCATTGTGGATATATTTGGGTTAGAAGTTTGTCCAGCAGTGGACGTCTTTATGCTGAAATTATAATAATGTGTTCTTTATTATTATTAGATTTGGATAGATACACTCAATTAAAAAAAACTAATATGTTGTAGAAGTAAAAGAATGCCTTACCTACCTATTATTATATTATAAAAAAAACATACGCTTCGAATTGAGATCCTGCTCTTTCTTTGAAGTCGTTAAAAAACCTCTACATAGCATAACCAAAATAAAGCAGTTAGCTTAACTATAAATGGCCGTATCTACCGGCCTTTTGTTTTTCTATTTCCCTTGAGACATTCTTGTATTCTCGGAGCACAAAAACAAGTGAAGCTCTATACAAAGGTAAGTTTAGTAGGTAAGTACAGAATATTTTTCTTCTAAAACAAAGTGACATGTCTTCGCAATGGGAGCGGTTGCCGGAGTTGTTCAAAACTATCTAAATCACTCGGGAATTTAGGGTATGCGTGCGTAGGCCAAACTTCAAATATATCTACAGCTAAATCATAGACTAAACTTTGTCCATAGAGCCAAATAAGTATTTCTGCTTTTGTTTTCGGGCTGATAATCACCTAGCAAGTTTACAACTTAACGCGAGAGAAGCTCGATAAGCTGTCTGCCTTACATGAGCCTTTTATTATACAGAGTCACATAAACATAGAACTGGTTTTAGACTCCCCATAGGTTCTCAATGAAGCGACTAGTCAACGCGGTTAGTAGCTAATCGCGTTAGTGCAAATTTCTTTGGAAATCCTTTGTGAGCATAACATTATATTCGCAAAATATTACATTTTTGGATTATGCTCACAAAGGAAAGTCCGGTGAAGCTTGATTCGTCGTACATTGCGACACAAGCATAGGGCAATCCAAAAAAAAGCTCGAAAGCTCACAAAGAAAAAATTTTTTTAAAGGGACATCCTGCAACAGTAACTAAAGCCTCATTCACGCTGCGGCAACACCGTGCTACACGTCGCATGCTACATAACATTGGCATGCGAAATCTTGTGTTACGCTACAAATAGAAAATATTTGCGGTTTTTGCGGCATGCAGCAGCCTACTAGTACTAGCCATACCATACTAATATTGTAAACTGCTGTCCGCTCGTTTTTTTTCCTTTTCCGTGCACAGTTTTCGGTAGGATTGTGATATTTTCCCGCGGTAAAAACTATCTAAGTTCCTTTTTAAAAACTTTCACGGTTGTTTTCATAACTATTAAGATTCACACAAAACAAATACCACGGTAAATATCCCGTTTTAAATCTTAATAGTTACTACTACGTATATAAGACGTTGACCAGGGATATAAGGTGCGAAATTTCATTCAAATCGGTCCAACATAAATTTCATTCAAATTAGCCCGTACAAACAGATAAACAGACAAACAGAGAAACGAAAAAATTTAAAAGATCTGGACATGTTCTACCTATATCACTTTTTACATCCCCATTTCTATGTACAGATTTTCGATTTCTACAATTTTACTATAGAGATGCGAAAGTGTGTTTATTTGTTTGTACATTCCTTCGTGGTAAAACGTAGCCTTTGTCATTTCCCAAGATCTATTCTATTCTATACAAAGTTTCATTAAATCCGGTTCAGTAGTTTCGGAGCCTATTTAATGCAAATAAACAATCAAATCTTTCCTCTTATATTTATAAATGATAAATGATCCAATGTTCAGACGGAGACTAAGAGGTACTTACATGAAATTCCGAAAGCCAGTATTCTTTTGAATTAGACGTTCCCCAATTAAACACTACCTATTGTAGTGATATGTATGACAAATTCTAGCGGTAAATAATTATGACATTCAATTTTATCAAAAAAAAAAATAGAGTTCCATCTCCTTAAATAGAAAATGGCAGTATTGGGTCAAATCATTCAACCATACTGTACCCCTACCATGAGTTGCTAACGTAACTTACGCGCTCGATATCGACTACGTAAACGTGCATTTAGTATGGAATTAAAACTACGCCATCTATTGACAGTTATCTGAAGTAAAATTTCTCCATACTAAATGCACGTTTACGTAGTCGATATCGAGCGCGTAAGTTACGTTAGCAACTCATGGTAGGGGTACTGGATTGAGTTTTGTTACCATTATTGTATTAATATTATTAATTAATTTTAATTTTAGGTACTAGACATTATAAATTTGAAATGTATTAATATTATAAACCTACTTAGTTGACATTTTCTTATTATCTTTAATTTAAACTTTTATAAATATTATAAATTTGCACTCTTACATGTAAGCTAAAGGTTGTCCTATTTCTAGCACAATAAAATCTGCACTGTACTGTATTTTCAAAAGTAAAATTATTATTATTACTAACTGTATTGGTTAGACGCCGCCGCCGCCGCCTGTCCCGCTTGCGTAGGCCCTATACCCACTGACGACATAAATCGAAGTATTTACATTACTCTATCGTAAATTAACATATCCGCGGGCGTTCCCTTGACGCAACCCAAACATTAATGTACCCATACCCTTATAAAATTTCACTCAATTTACTGAAAATACAGGAACGTAAAGCGGAAATTTTCCAGCAATTTTTTTTTATAAAACGGAAGGCGTTTCGTGCCTTTTTCATTCCGTGCATCGTTTATTTTAGGAATTTTTAATTTGTAATGTGATTTTCTTTTCATTTCGTATACGGAAAGGGTAGGTGCTGCTTTTATGAAAAAATATGTTTTAATATTTTATTTCCAAAAATGACTACGGGTCTCTGAAAGCTTTCGTTGCATACCTAAAGGGTTTCGCATAATTATCTTCGACGGTGAAGGTGTATTAAAAAATATAATATATATTGTTTGCTTGTTTGCATTGGGTAGGCTTGGAAACTATTAAACCTATCTTAATTAAACTGGTATAAAGATAGAATAGACCTTGGGGAATAACATAAGTTAACTTTTACCACGGGAAAATTTTTCATTCCCACAGAGGTGAAAAGCTAGTATTGAAAGAGAACCTAGGTATCAGTGTTACACGCCACGTTAGGCAAGCGGATGGGGATCGTAGTTGTTGTTGGTCGAATATTAAGAACATTAAGTTTATCGTTATCATTAGGTATAATTCCTTAGTCTAATCTTATGTATTTGAGCTGATAATAACAACAACAACTTAATATATTCCGTAGCAACCTCAATATTAATATTCAACACACAAACGGGTAGCTATGCCTTTGATCGTCAAGTGTTTAATTTTATGGTACGATAAACTAAATAGTAATACATACCTACCTAGACATACATGTACCCTACACACACACACATATATAGAATTAGATATATAAATCCAAAAACCAACACTCGAATTTTTCATTGAGATTAACTGGGCATGCGACCCTCAATATAGATAGATAAATAAATAAAAATAAAATAAATACTTATGTGGGTTCATCTTACACTCGGATATTTCATTTATACGACATTTTGCCTGTGCATCCTTGTCGAATGCGTGATAGACAAGGATGAACAGCGCAAATGACGTAGGCTTGTGTCAGTCACGTGGTCGGAGTGTTAGACCTTGTTTTCTTAGACCATGCACTCGGCCATTTGCGACCCCTAACTAGGCAGAGCCAGTAATATGGGTGTGGGACTTACATATAAGTATAAATAATATACAACATCCAGTCACAAGGCAAACACAAGTACTCATCACACGAATATTTACCCCGGGCGGGATTCGAACCCGCTACCCTGTGCTTTGAAGGCAGATGTACTACCAACTAGGCTATGGGCTCGTCATTTATGAACCGTTTCACACATATGAACCGTTTCGTGTCCGTTGAATTCTGGGGTAGAGCTTTCCGCTCCTCCGCAAGTCTGATGAAGCTTGATTCGTCGTACTTTTTCGTCACAAGCATAGGTCAATTAAAAAAAAAGTCTTTTGTATGGGATGGATGGATGGGATATATCAAAAAATCTGTTTTACAGAAGGTTAACCGATGACCTGGGGAGGTTCACGGGAAGACGCTGAATGCAGACAATAAAGGGCCTGTTTTTGTGGAGATCTTGAGAGAAGCCTTTGACCAGAAACGATGGAGATGATAATGTTTTTGTTTTATAGATTAAGAACCGTTTTCGAAACATATTTTTTAATTGACCTACATTTGTGCCGTAAAACGAACGTAAATATCAAACAGTTATGGCTACTTTCTAGTTTTATTGGACTTACATAATGTAGTAGCTCCAATAAGGTTGTCCAATAAGGCTGTAACGGACCTCCTACAACAATACAATACAAATTTTCTTTATTGACACCAAAACAGAAAACACAAATATTACAATACATAAACAAAGTTGAGTCAACAGGCGGCGGCATTATTGCTAAGGTAGCGATCTCTACCAGGCAACCTTAGTTCAAGAAAATCGCTTGAATGGAATAGTGCCTTGCTGGTTGGCGGCGACATTGAATAGCTTTAGGTTTAGTTCTTGAAATTTTTCTATTTATACTCTAAGGTTTAGTGGTATCCGCGTTGCCTCAACCACAAATTACGTATAGCGGCGGCGGCGCGCTGAGACAGATGGCCCACTCGGAACTAAGCGCCAAAATCTTACGCACACATTGATAGCACACGTTTACAGGCTTGCTCGGAACCAGATCGGAACGCGTACGTGCAGTCGGGGTCGGGTCGTTGCGCGCGAGTATTAAGTACGTATAGTATGCAATGTGCTAAAAAAAAAGGATAAGCATTCTTATTACTCTTGTAGTGCATTTGGCTGTTTAAATACAACACAAAATAGTGATTTTACGTTTTTCAAGTTTCCAAATAATATTGAAAGGTAGTTAAATTCTGTTTTGTCTTGTTATTAGGTATAGATAAGTTTTGATAGGATAATATCAATAATTAATTTCATTACACATTGAAACTCAGCAGAAATGGGCTTTTAATTTTCCTTAACTTCTCGATCGCTGGTATAACAGCAGTGTTTTAGTATTATGTGGTATGGTAGGTATATTTTTCTTTTATGCTCTGTCTACCCATTTAGGAATGTATGTACGATAAGGTGAATGTGTAAACGAATTCTGTATCGGTGTAAATATAAAGCCCCTAAACTGCTCTATTTCAGAATTTGTACATTAGCAACACTAGCAACCCTAGGCAGGTACAGTAGCAACCAATTTTAGGTAGTAATTTTGAGAGCGGCCGGGAGTGGACCTTCTGGAAACTTTTTATTTTGTGCCTCAACCGATTGTAAGTGCAATTCAGACTTGCACTTTATTCTCTCTTTATAATAGTATTTCTTGATATCTTCTAATTCTTGTAAGAAATTTTATAGTCATTATTAGTAATTTTCTTAATTTTTACATATTCCATCGCCTTGTAAATTTCTAACCTAAATGAGGTGATATCGCAAAATATTGTACAAAATACTTTTTTATTTATAGTAAAATTTATACTAAAACAAAGACATATAATTAAATAGTAAGTACTTACGTTACGTACTTCAGTTTCAGTTGTCCTTTTGTCCCATAGAGCCTTGATCAGAAACATCTGTAAGGACTGACTGGCAAATTTATTCATGAGCCCTGAATACGTTGTCTAAATTGTTATTGTTTTGTTAGGGGTAATTATTCGTAGCCGGCGGGTAGGCGGATAGATATAGATAGCTAATATAAACCGCTAAGAATTAGTTATATTGTTACAAAGATAGGCTGTAGATAGATTATGTCCTATTGTGAAAGTAAATTGTATTTATTGTCTCGCTTATTATAATAGTATGCGCGTATTGTAGTCACAATCAGATGTGTATTATTTATTGGTATATATGTCACCGTAAGATTATAAATACCGTTAGATTACAATCTATCTCGCGAGATTGTAAACTATCGAAAAATTGTGAACCAAACATATTGATTGCAATTTAACAGATCATTTTTCGATATTTTTTTATACAGGAACAGCCTTTGGACAGTTGACAATTTAACGCGCGACAGATTGTGATTTAACCGTTTCACTTCGATAGATTATAATCTATCGACAATTAATGCGTTCAATTGTAATCAGTTTATTTAGTTCACAATCTTTCGACAGTTTACAATCACTCGAGTTAAATTGTAATCTAACGGTATTTTCAATTTTACGGTGACATATACACCGTAAAATTTCACTGATTGTTTATCCGCAACATATAATTTATTGGTAGTATTCATAAAATTGAACAACTTTCCCTAAGCTAAGATGCTTTCACAATTATTATCTAACTAGCGACCCGCCCCGGCTCCGCACGGGAAAATGGTTATTGTGGGTTATCCTTCAGTATATTATGCATGTATTATACATATAAACCTTCCTCTTGAATCACTCTATCTATTAAAAAAAACCGCATCAAAATCCGTTGCGTAGTTTTAAAGATTTAAGCGTACAAAGGGACATAGGGACATAGGGACATAGGGACGGAGAAAGCGACTTTATTTTATACTATGTAGTGATGACTATATTGCCCCGGTGAATAGGAACGGCCGGCGGCGGCGCTGAGGAACTCCATGGTGTTTGGTGGTGTTATACATAGCGCGTCAGTATTTGACTTGTAGTTGTTATTCAAAAAGAAGTAGGTTGTCAAAACGCGTTTGCTGTATGGAGCCTTGGACGAATTACCATAGTTACACAGTGTAACTATGTTACTAAGTCCATGTATGGAGCATGGAGTGACCGCCCGGTGACCATGTTTCACAAATACTGTGACATGTCTTCAGTGTTACTGTAGTTAGAGGGTGTGATCCGCGTCTCGTAGCGAAGATGTAACACGAGAAACCTCCTCAAAGCCCCACTATTTAACTGCTTGTTTTGAATCATCCTCTATTCGCCGTCAGAATAATGTTTTTATGCATACTGATGTACGAGTACAACTTGTGTTTCAAATGCAAAATAATTCATAATTAGCAGAGTTCTACGACCTCTTGAGTAACTAATAATAATAACCCTCCTTTTTGCTGTGCCGTAGTCGGGTGAAAAGAGTAAAATAGTAACTAAGGATTTATAATTCGTTAAAATGCGACTGCTTTTTTAGCATTTTTTATTCCAGACTTAAGACTTGGAAATAAAGGGTGTTTTTACTGGCCATTAGAGACGATAAGAGTAGGTCAATTGAAAAAAAAGGAACGCTGGGATGTGAATGATAAGATGGTTAAAGTCATTTTTAAGAGACAAGTTTTACTCCTATTATAAGGATAATAGGTTGGGAGTCCTAATCCATGACATAGAAAAGCAGTTTTTTTATCCAAAAATAAGACAATTCAAGGCCACCATTGTGATTATATTCTGTCATATTTTTAATCAAACTCGTTAATAGCTCATATAATATGTCCCCACCGAGGGGCTCAAGTCTTACCTGAAAACAGGGTGAATAGGCCTTAGTCGACCACGCTGGCCCAGTGCAGATTGATCAACTTCACACACCACCTTTAAATTAGAATAGAATAGAATAGAATATACTTTATTGCACACTAGAAATAATACAATCAGTAAATTCACAAAAAACAAGAATGAAAGTGTGCATGTAGGCGGCCTTATTGCTGAGTAGCAATTACTAAATTACTTCGCAGACCTGTGCACGTTTAATCACGATGTTTTAGTTTCATCGTATAAGCGTCGAATAAACGTACGTACCTACATATGAATTCCAAAAACGAAAATAAATTGGTACGTGCCGAGGCTTGAACCTGCGAACTTCTAAATGGAAGTCAACGGCCCTAGCCACTTGGCCACGACGCCTTTAACGAGGTTAATTCTGAAAATATACCTACTGCTATTGTTTGAATATTTCACTCATTCAGGCATTGTGTTTTTGGGTTCACAAACCCAAATAAAAAGCAATATGCGAGCCTGATGTTGGCTGATGAGCGACAACCAGCGAGCGAGCATTGTGCGGATCATCCCACTGACGCACCGGTAATACCTGACGTCACAGAATATCCCACTATCCATGTACAGATGGGACATTCTCACAAACTGCACAATATGCTTAGCAGATAATAACAACTGACAACCAACAAGTGACTTTTGTCTTATTTATAACAGTGAAATAGTCAAAAAAATTTTTAGCTCAGATTTATTTTGGTACCCTAAGTAAATCAACCATTAAGTAACCCAGCAATAGGTCAAAGTACATAATATATCCTCCGAGTAGTACCTAAACCTAACCGACAGTAACGGAATACTCGTCTGATCTGAAATTATATCAGAGGAATTATTATCATAAATAAGTCAACACAATAGTGAAATAATCTAAAAATCTTTGCGCTCAGTCTGGTATAGTTACTTAAATTCAACTCCCAGGGTAATCCCAACAATGGGTACATTTCTGTACCCGAAGCGCGCGTTGTTTCCACCTGGTAATACCCAACTGACAGGGGTAATTCCCGTCTGATCCGCGAGTTTCGGCGCCACACACCGCAGGCGCGACTGCGACTTCCATTAATCCACAGATTTTCGCATATGAAAACTGTAGTTTGCTTTTATAATCTTTTCAATGAGCTAAATGTACCATTAAATAAAATATTTGGGGACATCTTATAGACCCTCTACAGCCTCTACTACGGGTACGGGTGTCTTGATCCGTCGTACTTTTTCGACTCAAGCTTAAGGCAATTTAAAAAAAAAGGGTGTTAAACAGCTTCTTATATACCGTAATAGTCCTCGACGTTAAGACCAGGATTGCAAAACTTTTATACGTTTTATTGAAGTATTATAATAATTAAGATCGTCTGGGAACCAGGGCTGCTGCCGCCTGAACGGCAATATATTACTTTTCATATTAAATAGTCCAAAATGGGAGTAGGCTTTCAGTACGAAAGCGGCGAGCAAGCAGGAAGCATGCACGCCACAATTCATACATACATTTATAATATCCCGACACGAAGTCAATACAAGAGCCAATTACAATTATTTTTGCCCTGGGTGGGATTAGAATTATTATTGTAAATACACTTGTACTGTTCCCTAACGGGGTTAGCAGAGCTTAGTCTGCTTACAGGGCGCACAAACTGAAAACACATTAAAAATATGACAGTTAAACATCATTATTATATTTTAATTTAATTTGTCTACAAAGAAAAGCTTGTTATAAAAATATTATATGTATTCGCCATTGTTCATTTATTAATCGGCGTACTATACAATATAACTGAGCAATCTCTTTCATTATTCTCTAATCCACGTAATTATGAAATTCAATTCAAAGACGATTAATGAGGACTTCAAGTTAGACAGGAGCAAGGAGCAACTAAATTTATAAATCTGAAGTAGTGATAGTAAAAATAAAAGAATAATTTTAAAACACAGTATTTAATAATTATTCTCTCCTTAAGAATTTGTAATCACGATGAAATGATTATGTAAAAATATAATGTTTTGCTCCTAGTTGCTTGCTTTTCGTGTGGGCTCCTAGTAATAATGTGACTAGAGTATTGAAAGGACATTTAACAAATAATAAAAGTGCTTCGTTTTCTTAAATAAATTTACACTTAGAATTTACATTTATTTTTATGACTTTTATAATGTGTTGTTTATTTTTATTTATCGTTACAAAATCCTCTCAGTTATACTTACGAAATAGTTCTTATAATGAACCTACAATAATAGTAGATGTATCAAACTTTTTAAAAACATAACATCATCGCATGTTGTGAAATATTTATTTCAGTATTAAATCTCTACTAATCTAGAATTTTTATTCTGCTACACTACAAGCACACTTTATAGCGTAATTGTAATGATTTTAGTAATTCACAAAGTGTAATAAATATTTTATATAACAAAAAAGCATTAGTATATTTAATTAATTCCATCAAAGCCCGTCGTCAAAATTAACACAATTCAAACAAAGGAGAGATGATTGTTGGGATTTGTCAAACCCCTCCTTTGTGGGGGCAGTTAGTCCGATGCCCCCAATGCCCCCTCAGTTTGTTAGCACACACTCGCGAATGAAGAAAAATGTCTCGGCTTAAGCCTTCCTCTCCGGCGGGATTGTAAATAGAGATTTATTAAAACGGGACAGCGAAACTGCGAAATTCGCTTGACGCCGCGACAGGGATAGAGCGTCGCGTCGCGGGGCGGGAAGCGGGGAGCGGGGCGAGCCCACCGACTAATTCCTTGCGACTAAATGACTAATTATTTTTTAATTACACGACAATCAAACAATTATACTGTATTGCTTCAAAATAGTGAGCGTCGTCGGTGAGCAATGTGTTTTCGATTTTCGAATCCATAATGTACGTTTATTCGACACTCTTTTGGTGAAGGAAAATATTTTGAGGAAACCTGCGCACACTTGCAATGTTTTGTGTATAAAGTTAAGCGTGGTCGGCTAAGGCCTGTTCACCCTAACTTCAGAGTAGGCTCGAGCCCCTCGGTGGGGACTTATATGAGCTGTTAATGAAACGCCCAATTAATTGTAAACTACACGACAATCAAAATTATACAGGGTGTAAGTGACAGCTTAACAAATGCGGGACACGCTCAGTCAACGTTTTTGAGCAACTTTTCCAAACAAAATTTTCTCGTAATCGATAAAAAAATTGACTTCTCCGTACAAATTGACCGTTTAAAATGACTATTTTTATAGGAGTATCAAATTTTATTGTTCGTTTTTGAGAAACTTTTTCTATTGCTCAAAACCGTTGACAGAGTTGCTAAGTCACCAATTGTTTTACTTCAAATTAATATCTGGTGAAATAATATCTAAACTATAACAACATTCAGAGATATTTTAACCTCCGTGCTTGTGCTTGGATTTGGATCGCATTTATGCCGCTGATCTGGAGTTAATGTTTACAAAATAAACTTCGTCTAGTTTTGTTTTCACGTATCAAAAGTATGTTATTTTACGAGTATTAGTGAATAATATCTTATGTCCATATAAGACACCCACGCTTGGACATAGAGCGTGCATGACCTAAGCGATGAAAAAAACTTGTTTACAATTTTTTATCCGTATGAGTAAAAAACTACACTTAGATTGAAGAAAAAAGTTAACAAACTGTTAATAACCCGCTTAGTAATTTACTGTACACTGCAATGTTGTTTGAAGTAAATGCACTTTAAAATTGCTACGCTATGCACGCTACGGCACTACGGCGCTACGGGCTACGGCGTAGCTCCAGTCTACAGGAAATTAGGTTTATTTATTGAGCTAAGACTAAATATTATATTATACATAGTATATTGCCCTATTACTAATTTCTAACGTCCTTGCCCTGTGTTCACAATTTGGGATTGAACTAACCCGAGTCCATGCCCCGGTAATGGACAGCATCGTTCACCTGTCTAACCAACAACATCTGCGATCCTTAGGACCATTTGTGATCAAAATTGTTATCTTATACCAATTTTAAATAAAGTTAGTTAAACAAACAGCGGTGTAAATAAGAATCTTCACAGCTTCCGTGGTCGGGTGGCAAAACTCTCGCCTTACGTTACGGAGGTTCCGGGTTCAAATCCTCGTGGGGCAACTGTCAAAAAACTATCACTTTGTGAAAAAGTTCAGGTCTAGCTTCGTGGGACATTGCAGGCTAAATCACCTTATTGTCCGAAAATGATTCCTTGCTTCGGAAGGCACGTAAAGTAGTTCGTCTCGGCTACTATCTACAGATGTAGTCGTTACATTAGCCATGTCAGAAGCAATAGGCGACTCAATAATTCTGATACCAAGGTATCTAAAGAGGCGTATTATTATTTATAGGCCACAGCGTTAGAAGATAGGTCTGCCGTGGAACAAGCATACTTCATTAAAAATCCGCTATCTCGTCTAATCTATCGCTATCTTGCTAGCTCAGTGACACAAGGGTTTGTAGGGATAAACACGATCAGCAAGCAAGCAATAAGGATGTTGAGATTGAAAGTATCTAAGTTAGCACAAAAGTCGTGAAAGGAAATCAAAGCGATTTATATTTGTGAAGACGAGCACTGCGTCGAGCACTCGCGACTCTCGTTACACAGTTCTTACTGCGCTAAGTCGATGGGATTTTGTTCTCAAGGTTAGGGATGGGGTGCACCCCATCCCCTATTATTATAACTATTACGACTTAAAATGGGATGAAATTAAATGAAATTAAATCACTTATTTTAACTTTTGGACATTTTCATCACTTAGTTATTCTACTATATATAGAAATAAGTCGGGTTTTCCACGGTTTTGCATTCGTTGGAAAGGTCTCGGGCTCCGTGAGGTTTATAGCAAAGAAAATTCAAGAAAATGTTAACGCGGGCGGAGCCGCGGCGGAAAGCTAGTGTCAAATAAAATTACATTTAGTGGCGAGTTCAGCAAAGTAAAATGTGCAGTCTTTTGTGGAAAAGAGCTCGCCGAAGAAACACCACAAGCGTAGCATCTTTTTAAACATTTTTTTTAGTGCCCGAAAGTCTACCGTGTAAGCTTTAAAAATATACCTTTTTCTTATTGTTGTTACATAAATTATTTTTATCATAAGTATATACGAACCAATTTACGAATCAATAAAAAATTTTTAATTGTGCATGGGCAACTGTGTCATAATAATCGCCAATTTTAATCAAAGCTTGTTTAAAAGAAACTTAAGTTCTGTTGTGAGTCATTTAAACAAAACTGAAAATGTGTGAAAATAGGTATACGAAGAAGCTTCTTTGTAAGCCACACTCCACGATTGCACGAAGATCTCCCGAATGAATAAGTCGGAACTGTTCCAATACCAGTTACTTATAGCTACAAAGTGCAGCCCTAGTGGGACGAAAGTAGTTGAAGTACCGTTCGCTATTTGGTGCAACGAGGAGTTAGTTTCAGTTAGTTATTTTTTAGAGCAACACTTCAAACGTAAGAAGCTTTACAAATTTATAGACTATTGTTCTGTTTTGTTGACGCTTTTATGTGACAATATAAAAACTATACTTTAATTAACGAGAGAGAAACCTTTTCAAGCATTAATCATCGTCATCATTTCAGAACAAAGACTCCGCTGTTGGACAAAGGCCTCCTGCAAAGATTTCCACAACGATCGGTCTTGCTTGGCCCGCATCCAGCGGCTTCCCACGGTCATTCCCGTGGAATGCCTGCCCACGCTAGGACTTCCGACACGGTGGCCGCCATTCAAGAAATTCATTTAAATAATTCAAAATTCAATTAAAAAGACAATGACGTCATATTATAAGAAGCTATGCTCAAGCCAAGACCAACTCTCGTCTCAAACGAATGTACAAGTCTAAGCAATAAAAAAGAGATCAAACAATCTAAATGAAGCGAAGCAGTTTGAACATAATCGGCAGGTTCGCGCAATGTGTGCACTGCTTGCTGTAAAAAAGAACCCGCCGAAGAAACAACCTTATTTATAACCATGTGTCTTTTGTTCTAGGTTATTCAGGCAGCGGTGTGTAAGCTCCTTACTGATTCATTCGTCTTAATTTTATTGTTGCTTCACGAAGCCTTTTTACATGCAGAGTCTATAAACACTCGACATTGGCGAAATCACAAAGGAAGCGCCATACAATAAGAAACTGAATTGAACTCCACAGGATCGCATCTTTTGTATTTTCCTCTATGTGCCTCTATTAAAACCGGCCGTCAATTTTAGCGACTATTCGGGCTATGTCAGTGACTTTGGTTTGCCTGAGAATCTCATATCTCCTGGCATGCTCACGCAGGGATACTCCAAGCATAGCCCGCTCCATTGCTCTTTTGGTGACTGAGTCTTCTTATGGGGCCCATCGTAATCGACCAAAGAGAAAGTCAAAATGACGCCGTAACGTGCCGTAACTCATCACTGGTAACACGCATTGGTCAATGACTTTTTACTAAATTGTTAATATTCAGCGCGTAATGTTATGTTGCGAACATTTGAAAAGTAGGTCATCGGTCACTTTATATTTTCCTTAGGGAGTGAGGCTAATTTGAGAGTGGCATTTTGGAGTAAATGTGTAAACATACACACACACGTCTAATACTAAACATCAGTTTTTTCTGAATTGAATTGAACTGAACTGAATCTACTCGTAATTTGGAACTTGTTACCTTCAGTTTGACTGAAAGTTTTTTATTTTATTAAAACGACAATGAAGTAAAATTATCAAAGAAATTCTAATACTTGTCTTTCGTACATAATGTTTGTAAGCTATATATTTTTAATTTTCATCGTAATAGCAAAAATGCTATGAGACAATAAAAGATAGACAGATTTTTCCTTCATAATATAAATTCATGGTGGGCCAGCGAGGCAGGCTACTAAGGTATTTGCATCCCAATATGTACAATACCACTTATTTA